>JBCNJP010000023.1:13702215-13884215 GCA_039602395.1 Deinandra increscens subsp. villosa
TACCTTCTAAGGTTTAAGAGGATTTCACCTCTTCTACGTTTGGGTAATCGCCAGTAGCGCACGACCCTCGCCAGGAGCGCACGTTGTCCACCAGTATGCTCAAGGTGGCCGGACCAGTCCACTCCAGGGGTGGCTGACAATCTTGTCACTGGAGGCTGCTGGGAGGATTCTCAAGGTTTATAACACTGACGTGTTATCTAAGGTTTTGGTATTTTCATGTCACTTACGTATGGGCTTGTCCCCAGAATTGGCTTAGTCCCACGATTACACGGGCTTGTCCCCAGAATTGGCTTAGTCCCACGTTTGCACGGGCTTGTCCCCAGAAATGCACGGGCTTGTCCCCAGAAATACACGGGCTTGTCCCCAGAAATGCACGGGCTTGTCCCCAGTTTAACTCAATTTCGAAACTACTATGCTTTTACCACAGGTATCCTCAAGGATGCTGAAAGAGGATTCCATAATCCATATAAATGCGCCTAAGGTAAAACCTATTTAAGGGACTATTCAGGTAATGTACTTTCAAATTATTACATTATATCATGCTGACTTGTGTCATGGTTTGTCAACTTACATACTTAACTTAAAGCATTTTTACTACCTTAATATTCATGAGGAACCTCATGGGATTCTCACTTAAATATTTCAAAAATTTTTATGAACAAAATAAAAAACAAGGGGCAAACACACCATGATAAAGAAAGTCGGATACTAGTATTAACCATGCAGGAAATTCAAAAGGGGTAACTCCAGTTTCTCAGCACCCCCAAGCTCCTCCAGAGTTCCTTTCTAGGTAGCTGCATTCAAGCCTAAGTAGTGAAGCCTTCAGCATCTGTTTCATTGGCCTTGATCGCGGAAGAAAATCGGAAAGAAAAGGGAGGGAGCTGACCTGGAGAAAAAGAGAAATCGAGAAGGTTCCGACGGTAATCCAGGGTTATTTATGGAGAAGTCTCATGAGAAATTGCGTCGCTAACAAATCAGGAGCTAACGAGTCACCTCCGTAATTATTTCAAGAGTTTGAATTTTCACAGCCGTCTTCGTGGTCGACAACTGTCAAAATTCAGGGGCAATTGTTTGGGCTGATATTTCGGGATCCTCGTGGGAAGCTCAAATGGTCCAGTATCCTCAGACGGGTTGAGAATCCTGACAGGTTTGGGAATCCTGAATAACAGTTATCGACTAACTAAAATGTTGTTCCTCGTATTTATTTGCTTGCAGGTAAAGAAAACGTGTAAAACAAGCCTAAAGACTCGGACAAAGACTAAAGAACGTGGACTAAGTGGTCCACAACGTTCATATTGACTTAATGGAGAGAATCCCTAAAATATAGGACAGTTGGTTGTTTTATTTCAGGATCCTTGCCGGAAGCTCAATAGTGGTTCAGTATCCTGAAATGCAGTTAGTGACTAACCGTTTCAATTCTCCACGTGTCCTAATTAATTGCAGGCTTAAAGGGACGTGTAAATGAAGGCTAAAGACCAGGTCAAGCATTAAAGAACGTGCCATAACTGATTCCTAACGTTCACAAAGACTTGGGAATGGAATCCCTTATTTTTAGCACTTTCAGTTATTACCTTGTAACTATATAAAAGAGGTTTTGATCGACTTAGGAACACACACAACTCACTCTCACATTAGCTCTGATAGCATACGATCTCTGTAACACTTAGCCTGATCGATCAAACCTCCAAAACACTTGTAATCTTCAGTTTCCTATCAATAAAATTGTGTGGTAGCGGGCTCTTCAGGCCGGCTCCCGAGGTTTTTTTGCTAGGATTCCTAGAGGCAACTCGAAGAATCCTGGATTTTTCCCTCGTTACATCCTTGTGTTCAGTTGTACATTTCGAACATATTAGAAAGCACACTACCTCACATTCTAAGTTTGGAATACAGGATTCCCAAGTGAATTTTTGACCAAAACACCTGTCACCATTTACCAGTAACGTATTAGTAAAAAGATAACCCAGTATAATTATAACACATATCGTTGCATAGAATAAGTGAAACATCAAAAATTCGTAATATACAGTTGTACACCTAGAACCTCTGTCCATTTAGGCGATACGCCTGCTCTAATACGTGTATCGCCTTCTGGTTCCAACTCTCCAAGCTATACGCTTGGAGAGGATTTCCAGGGATCCGTCCAGTTTTCCCCTATTTCCATACTTAGCCTAATTTTGGCTAAGTTTCTAGTTTTCCTGCACATGATAAAGTTTCATCCACTATACCTCAAATCCTTTTATCTAGTCAAAATAACAACTTCTCCTATTAGCCTTCCATAACCATCCTACGAATCAAACGTGTGAGAATCTAATCAATGGAATCCCAACCCGTTCTCCCGTTTCCAAAGTTTATTACGAGCACGCACATGTTAGAACTTTATTCATATTTGCACTTCGATTTGCATTGGGTACAAATCCCTATTCTTGCATGAAGGCCATTCTTTTGGAAACATGATTTCCACCTCTTACCCAAAAGGGTCAATTCTTCCTATCATACCCCAAATGGATCAATTTGTAGGTTTTGCACAAACTTACTTAAGTCCATTAGTCAATTCCATCCTTAGGGACATGTAAGTCCCATTTTTTCCAACCATGAATATAACATCACATATAAATGCATTGATCACTTTCATGTAATTATGCATGAACTAAACAATCTTACGTTACCTCAAGCGTTTAACTTTTAGCTTTTCCTTCACGTTGGTGGCTTGAGCTTCCACCGGATTCACCTATATTACCATGAGTATTAGTAAATCATGAATATCCACCTTCTTGTAAATATTAATGCATAATAAACCTATGTCAAGTGTTGGCACACCTTGACTTCCAATTCTCATATACACACACAAGCCATATTTACAAAAAGACCAAAGTCTAAGTATTTCTAGACTCTTGTCATATGCATATACACAACACTTCAATTTATGCAATATTCATGCCTTAAGCTTAATAAATCTTCACCTAGGCATTTCATCGAACACTTAGCATGCACAATTAATATTCTTACTTGTATGAAGTATTCCTTCATCCCATTCAACCCGTCATTAACTATAGATGCATACATTTATCAAATTTCATGAGGAATTACTAATATTTCATAAGAATCAAGCTCTTATGATCTAAAAATCCAACCCAACTTCCCATCTATCCATAATTTCGATTCACATGAGGTGGGTTTTAACCCCATTATCATTCTTCTAACAATCATGACAAAATATAACATGCAGGGGTAAAATCATGCATCAATTAGGCATACAAGTTCTTACATAACATCCTTTAACATCAATTTGACCTATTTTTGATTTTCCATAAAATCACCTAACATCAAACACACTTACTTAGATGCAAGAAATCATAAATAGGTGGTAGAATCGCAGCCTAGACTCCTTTTTAGTCGAATTTCACGTACACTCCAAGAATCAAGATGGATTTGGGTTAAGAACCTAATCTCTTCCCTCCCCTTTCTCCCTGGTCGCGAACCACGTCTGGTGTAAATCCCCAGACTTTTTCTTTTGTTTTGTTTTAATTCCAATGTTACACATTCAGCCCCTTACTTTACTACATTATTTAATTCATGTCTAACCTTTATATTTACCCATTCAACCTCTAACTTTTAGTAAAAACTCATCTAGTCACAAAACACAACTTAATAGCTATGTTAGTATTTTACTAAACCCGTCGGGGTGCGTTCACTAACCACACAAACCCGACCCTTCCCATACAAAACAAGACATTTCCATATAAAAATCATATAAGGGGGTTTGGGGTGTTGCAACTACTCCCTTCACTAACCAACTATTAAAACTCATGAACTATAATAAGCTTTGAATTTTGCAATGCTTAAATCGACCCAGAAGAAATTGAATTACTCCTTGGAAGCTCATTTTCGGGTCATTTTCACAAGTAACTACCACAAACCTTCCCACACTTGGACTAGACTCGGGATCCTCACTAACCTCAACTAAATCCCCAAGTGTGGCTTTATTACTTCCAGTTTCAACTACCACAACCTTTCCTTCACACTCCAACCCTCGGGATCTTCCCCGACCTACACTTATTCTCAACCACAACCTCACCTTCAAGCCTATTACCCACAACTAAATCAGCCCCGGTCACAAAATCTACACAATGATACATGCAAGTTCTAAATGACTGTAAAAAATATACGGACTCGTTGCTACTATCACCCGATTTACCTACCTTAAATGTGATACTTTCCTCATCAACCCTCAATGTTATTTTACCTTCATACACATCAACTAACGCTCTAGCAGTCCTAAGGAAATGCCTACCTAGAATGAGAGGGCAACTAACATCATAATCAGTGTCAACAACTACAAAATCAATAGGGAACAAAAATTTATATATTTTAACAAACACATTCTCCACTATTCCCTTGGGTTTCACAACAGATCGGTTGGATAAAGATATGTTCATCCTCGTGGGGGCTAAATTTCATAATCCTAAGTGTTGAAAAACACAAAATGGCATCATGTTGTGAGTAGAGGATAGAGAAAAAAGTTTTTGTTCACCCCTAGATTTGATGAAAAAAATGGTGATTTTATAAAATTTGATGTTTGATGTAAGTGAAAGAGAGAGAAAATATGATAAGAGTAAAAAAAATATTATTTAATTGTGGTTGTGAGTGGAATAGAGAGAAAAATAATGATAAAAGTATAAATTATAGGGATGGGGATGGGGAATCTACTGTGAATGCTCTAAGTCAGTCTATGTTATGACTACTTCATAAATATTTCTTATGGTTAAGTAAGAGTATTCATAGCGACTTCTCCATCCTTATTAGACTATGTTACTATACAATTGTAAATATATATTCTATGAGGGTCATAGATGTAAATATTATCTCTATATATCGTTATGCATCAATGAGAAATGCAAGGAATTTAAACCATATGAATTATCTTATATGGTATCACAGCCTAAACGATCCAAACCTACTCACCGCCACCGAATTCAAACCCTAGACGGGACGGTGTGCCGCCACTGCCGTCGCCCTGTCCCAACTTCTTTTTTAGTATTCTCTTCTAGTTTCTTGTTCCGTTCGAATAAACCTTCGTTTTGATTCATGATTTTCATTGATAATCTTATTTAAAACCCTTTTTAAGATCCTTTAGCACTTTTGATTGATTTTTTTTCTTTTACCGTACTTCCTTTGTTTGTGAAAGTGTATATTCTCTCATTCAATACAATAGAATTACAATCACATATAATACAAAGGTCCTACTAAAATATGGAAAATAGATCACTACAAATAACTAGGAGATACACCAAATAATACAATTATAACAAACCAATAATATAAAAATATATTATTGGTTAACAGCCCCCCTCAGTTTGAGCGTTAAGTCATCGAAGGCACAAACTGGACCGAAACCTGAGAAAGAGCTGTTTGGGAAGTCCTTTGATGAAAATATCGGCATACTGGTAGTTAGCTGGGATATGAGGAACTTTGACTTCCCCAATACGAACCTTGTCTCGCACAAAGTGTATATCCATTTCCACGTGCTTGGTTCGTGGTGCTGAACAGGATTTTCTGAAAGGTACACGGCAGAAATATTATCACAATAAACAAGTGTGGCATGCCGAGTGGGAACATGAAGCTCAAGAAGTAAATTGTGAATCCAACTCGTCTCGGCCACTGCATTAGCAACGCCGCGATATTCGGCTTCAGTGCTCGAGCGGGAAATAGTTGGTTGGCGTTTGGAAGACCAAGAGATTAAGTTATTACCAAGAAAAACACAAAACCCGGATGTAGATCGACGTGAATCCGGGCAACCATCCCAATCCGCATCAGAGTACGCAGTCAGTCGAGTGGAGGTTGAAGGGGTAAGTTGTAGTCCAAGATGAAGCGTACCTTTAACATAGCGCAATATACGCTTAAGAAGCTGAAGATGCGGCTCACGAGGATCGTGCATGAAGAGACAAATCTGTTGAACCGCATAGGCAATATCAGGCCTCATTATAGTTAAATATTGTAAAGCCCCGACCAAACTCCTATATAATGTAGCATCGGCAACAGGGGGGCCAACAGCGGTACTAAGCTTCGACCTGATCTCAACCGGTGTACTAACAGTGTTGCAATTAAGCATGTTTGCCCGCGAGAGTATCTCCGTAGCATACGTTGATTGTGAAAGAAAAATCCCCTTGTTACGAGTTTCAACATGAATCCCCAAAAAATGATGAAGTTTCCCTAAATCAGTCATTTTGAATTCTATAGACAGAGTGCGAATAATATCCCGAAGGAGTTGATCTGTGGAAGTTGTAAGAACAATGTCATCAACGTATAGTAATAAATACGCGATTTGCGAGCCACGCTGATAAATAAACAAGGACGAATCGCTTATGCTACTCTTAAAACCACATTTAGTGATGAAACTTGCAAACCTATGGTACCATGCTCTGGGAGCCTGTTTCAAAGCGTAAAGAGATTTATTCGACTTATAAACAAATTTCGGATGGTTGGCATCTGTGAACCTCGGCGGTTGAAACATATACACGGTCTCCTTTAGGTTCCCATGAAGGAACACATTCTTTACATCCAACTGATGTATAGGCCATGACTGAGGTATAACAAGGCTAAGAACTAAGCGTATGGTAGTCGGTTTGACTACATGGCTAAAAGTATCCTCGCAATCCACCCCCACAGTTTGACTTTTTCCATTCACGACTAAGCGAGCCTTATACCGTTCCAATGTCTCATTCGAGTGAAACTTATGCTTGAAGAGCCACATGCACCGGATGACCGGAGCAGTATCTGGAAGAGGAACCAATTCCCATGTATTGTTAGCCAATAGAGCTTCATATTCGTTTACCATGGCACATTTCCAGTTCGGATCATTTAAAGCGGCAAGGTGAGATTTGGGAAGTGGAGAGATGGAGGGGGACGTTTGGGCATAAAGGTTGAAAGGGACATGAGGCTTAAGAGAACCGGTTTTGGTACGGGTGACCATGTGATGGGTACGAGGGGGTGGAGGTGGCGGGGTAGGCGACGTAGTGGTGGTGGAATGAGTAGTGGGCTCGGGAGTGGGTGATGGTTCTAGACCGAGGGGGAGGGTGATAGGCTAGTATGGTGAGGCGGAGGGGTCTGGCCGAATGTGAGGCTGGTGGGCTGGGATTTGGGGATTGTGGGCTATGGGGAGGGGTTGGTGGCGGCTGTTGGGTTGAGGTGGCAGAGGGAAAATGAGTGTGAGGATTAGGGAAAATGGGTGATGGGGTATCTAAAAAGGAATGGTCTGGGGGTGATGGAAGTTTGTCAGTGAAAGGGAATTTTGACTCGTCGAATATAACATAACGAGAAAAGATTATCTTTCCGGTGGAGAGGTTAAGACACCGGTAGCCATGAGTGTTGGCGAGGTAACCGAGGAAGACACACAATGTCGAGCGTGTGTCGAGCTTGTGAGATCGAGTAGCCGTGGTGTTTGGGTAACACGCACAACCAAACACGCGGAGGTGGAATGGCAGTAGGGGTGAGGTCATGATGAAGTTTTGTAGGTAGAATATTGTGGAGGTAGGAGGCGGTGTGAAGAGCTTCCACCCAAAAGTTGTTTGGGAGAGAAGCGTGGGTGAGAAGGGTGAACATTATTTCGTTCAAACGACGGTTCATTCGTTCGGACTTGCCGTTTTGTTGAGAGGTATGAAGGCAAGAAAAACGAAGGTGAATACCGTGTTGTGTGGCAAAAATTTTAAAATGATGATTGTCAAATTCTCCGCCCATATCACATTGAAAATATTGGATTTTTATGTTAAATTGGGTGTGAATATATGAATGAAAGGCGGAAAATTTGGTGAAAATTTCCGACTTAAATTTGAGGGGATAAACCCAAGTAAATTGGGAAAAGTCGTCAATCAAAACCATGTAGTATTTATAGCCGTTATGGCTTATGACGGGCGAAGTCCACAAATCACAATGAATTATACTAAATGGTTTTGAAGTGTGAGTAGTGGAATCTGTAAAAGGCAATCTTTTATTTTTCGATAATTGACAAGAATGGCAAATTGTATCATTGCAAGGTTTATTAAAAGAAATAAATTGACGAGAACGCAAAAAAAACCTAGGATAGTATGTCCCGGGTGACCGAGACGATTGTGCCAAAAGTTGGAGGCTTGAGTGGTGGAGAAGCATGCGGTTGCGGAAGCAGTGTTGGTGAGCGGGTAGAGAGAGCCGGAACTGTTATGGCGATTGAGGACCTTGCCATCCTTGAAATCCTTCACAGAAAATCCAAAGGGATCAAATTCAATGGAAGTATAATTATCAATATTAAATTGACGGACATATATAATGTTCTTGATAATACTGGGATTAAACAGAATGGTTTTAAGATGAAGAGGTTTTAAGGTTGAGGGAAGGGTAGTGTGACCCGATCCATGAACCGGTACCTTGTTACCATTGCCTACAAATATTGACGGTATTGGCGAATACGATGAAAAATTGGTTGATATACCTTGATCGTAAGTGACATGATTAGAAGCACCGGTGTCCATGTGCCAACTGTCGTCGTCCTAACGCATTGAGAGACCCTGGAAGGCGTTTTCCAACTGATTAGGTTCCAAAGGATCACAATCGGCTAGGTTCACGTTAGCCGTAGCGGACTGAGATGACTGCCCGGAACTGGTGGACGGCTGCTACCATTGAGAATTGGGCTGTTCACCTTGATCTGCATGCAACTTCTAAATTCTCATTTGGAATTGTTTTAGCTCATATTACGGTTTTACATCTAAGTCCAAAAAAAAATTTGTTGTCTCTAATCGTTTATTTAAATTCGGGGAATGGTATCTCGTGACACACAAATGTTGTTTGATAAGGGTCCGATCAATCATAACTTAGTTTTCATACGGCTAGATCACGTTACCCATCGACCATTTTACCCGTCATTTTCTATTGCTATGCCTTTCAAGACTTCTTTTTCGTGGACCAAGGTCTGTTATCACCGATCTCAGTTGAGTCAATGCTACTTCGATTTGATTGGGTCTCTATCTTTTCCTTCTCAATTCATCTCTATCGAAGATCGTCGTTTGGCCACGGTCACCGGTAGGGCTGTTCACGATCCGAACCGAACCGAACGGACCTTTGCTCGTGTTTGGTTCGTTTACGAACCGAACCGAACCGAACCGAGCATTTTTTCAACCGATCCAAAATCGAACGAGCGACTTTCGATCCGAGTATTTTTCGAGCGATCACCGAGCAAATTTCGAGCGTCGCAGAACAAAAAGGAAAGTGACGTGGGTGGTGATCTGACATAACACCTTCATCCATGTTTCCAATTTTAACACATTTTGTCCTATAACTAACACACTAGTCTTGTTTGTATTTTATTAGACCAACTAACACTAATATGAACTGATATAATTATAATGAATGCACTCTTTCTTTTTTTACCATTTTCCCTTTGTACATGTCCTCGATGTCTACAAAATTTGGATGTGCTTCAAAACTATTCTTTCGCTTTCCCTTTCTATTTGCATTAACATCTTTACTTACGTTTTCTTTATTTTTTACTTCATCAACTAACTCAAAACTCTCTCCATCACTTAATTCAACATGAGAAGTCTCGATAACATAAGAAACAATTATGCAAAGATTAATAAAAACAATGACAATAGAGCAGGCTAGAGAGAATGGAAGCTACAAAGATGATAAACTAACATATTAAACTTACATCCAAAGTCAAATATTAAGTGCAAAGAATTTTTGGAATAATAAAAAATCTTAATTCCAATCCTAATTCCTTACATAACAAAATTAAAATTGATAAAATAAATAATAAAAATATATAAAATAAATAACTAAATGTATATATATAAATTCGAGCGAGCATCGAGCGAGCGCACCTATGCTCATACTTGGTTCGTTTTACAAATCGAACCGAGCCGCTCGGTTCGTTTTTAAAGCGAGCGACAATCGAACGAGCATTTTTCGAATATTTTTCGAGCGAGTTCGAACGAGTTTCGAGTTTCGAACTTTTTGAACAGCCCTAGTCACCGGTCTTTCTTTCTCCTTTTTTTTAGATTTGCGGATTCGAGAGACTGCCGTCTGATCATGGTCACCAGCATTTCTTTCGTTTTCTTCATCTTTTTTTTAGATCTACGGATCTCATCTCTTGATCTACAGATCTATGATACTGCTACCTGAAAGCCTTGACACACCGTCGCACGACCACGGTCACTGGTTGTCGAGTCGCTTCTTTTTCAACAGCTTCTCTTCTCGTTTCTACCTCGTTATTGTCGTTTAAGATGAAACCAATGCTTCATTGAGATATAGCCGATTATGTTTAATATCCTGGAAACCAAGACCCAAAACCGGATGAAGTCGTGAAAGGAACTAAATCCGAGTAAACTTAACAATACTTCGAGGGATACAACTGTTCTGGGCCGCTTGGAGAAGATTAGAATTCGAAGTCATGGATCGAGATTGAAGCAAGTTTTTAAGTTTTTGTTATTATGTTTTTTGTTTAGTTTTTTTTTCCTAGTCTGAGCTTCTATTATCTTTCCGCTCCGACTGCGGAGAAGTATTGAAATGTATTAAATTAAGGTTAATTAGTATGAACCCACGGACCCACTAGATATCTAGGATCTATTTTCATTCTCTATATAATGTAACCTTATTTATCAATAATAACTAATTTAGTTATTCCATTATCTAACAATCCTCCTTGTCATAATTTAACTAAAAACTAGTTTATTCCATTATCTAACAATCCTCCTTATCATAATTTAACTAAAAAGTAGTATATTTCTAAAATTTAAAGCTTTTATAAAAACCCTCGCATCTTATTCTTTATCTCTAACTCTTTTTATCTGTATTTATGCATATTATATTTAGCTTTTGTATTTATACATATTTTTGGGATTTGATCTTAAAAACTATTTCTATTCTCACAATCAATTAATTACAAATTGATTATTCACAAAAGAACAATCGAACGATTCCGTGTTGAACCTTGATTAATTTACGTAGTAGTTAGTTTTTTGAAAGTCTTGTTTGACCTTTAGGGATTCAACACCAAACAATCAAACACCGTGTGTTTGAACGATAGCCGTCCGGGAGGAATTGGACGGTGGTTTTATTGTCACCATCCATGGTAACAAGACAAATGATTAGCACGTGGGTTATTCACAAAAGGTTTTAAAACCACTTGCCAAAAGAAAATATATCTAAGATTTAGAGTTAAGGGTGTTTGTAATGGTGTGGGAGAGGGGGCTTATCCCGAGCTTGGGATCGTGGGAGGCTCGGGAACACCAAGAAAATCACCTCGGGCTCGGGACTCGGGAGCATCCCACGGGAGTGGGTTACCGAGCTCAAAGGCTTGGGAAAGGAGGGGTAGAAGACCGTTGGAGGTGGGTCCCACACCCCCCCAACGGCTATTTTTCCATTTTAAAAAAAAAAAAAAATTTAAAATTTAATTAATTTAACCCCTTTAAATACCTCCATTCTCCCTACCTTTTTTATACAATTCTCTCTACATTCTCCCACACTTCTCTACAGTTCTCCCATATTTTTTATTTTTTCAACCAAAATGTCTTTTTCTTCCGACGATTCCTCCGGTGAAGATGCGGTTTTTTTCGCAAGGTTAATGTTCGAGAAAGCTAAAGAAGAAGAAGAAGGCGAAAGTTCGAAGCCATATTTACCACGCAAATCAATCAAAAGAGAACGCCAAGAAGCTCATGATCGACTCTTTAACAACTATTTTAAGGAAGGAGCTTTATTCGAATATAAGTTCCATCGTCGTTTTCGTATGAATAAAAGTCTTTTTCTACGTATTGTTAACGATTTGGAAACAAATTATAAATATTTTCAATTAAGGTGGGATGCAAGGGGTAGGATGGGGTTAAGTCCTTTGCAAAAATGTGTTGCCGCTATTAGGCAACTAGCTTATGGTGTTTCATCCGATGCGTTTGACGAGTATTTGCACATCGGAGAGAAAACCGCAAATGTGTGTCTTAGAAAATTTTGCAAATATATTCGTGTTATGTATCAAGAAAAGTATATGCGTCGACCAACGTGGGTTGATGTTATGCACCTCTACGATTTTCATGAACAAAAACATGGTTTTCCCGGCATGCTCGGTAGTATTGATTGCATGCATAGGGAGTGGTCGGCTTGTCCTAACGCATGGCGCGGCCAATTCCACCGTGGTGATCATGCACGACCAACCATAATGCTAGAGGCGGTTGCATCACAAGACTTGTGGTTTTGGCATGCATATTTTGGAGTCGCTGGTTCAAACAACGATTTAAATGTACTTCAACAGTCAAACTTGTTGAATAATCTGATTAGTGGTAAGGCACCCGAGTCTTCGTTTGAAGTAAATGGCACCCATTATGAACATGGATATTATCTTGCCGATGGCATATATCCAGAATATTCAGTGTTTGCAAAGACTCTAACGGCTCCAACAACTGAAAAAAGAAAAAGGTACGCTAAGGCACAAGAAGCGGCGAGGAAAGATGTTGAACGGGCGTTCGCATGTTTGAAGAAGAAATGGAAGATCATCGAAAACCCGGCGAGGGGAAGACGCATCGAAAGAATTACAAACATCATATATGCTTGCATGATTTTGCATAATATGATTAGGGAGGATGAGGGGTTTGCAATCTGCCCATACGAACCCGATGAAGTTCAACAAACGAACGAGGAACCATCGCAAAATATTATCGATGAAAATGTTCAGAAAATTCGTAATCAAGATACACATCAGAGTCTACGATCCGATTTGATCGAGCACATCGATCGTGTTTGGGAAGTCATACCGCCCCACCCCGAGGAGGATTCCGATGAAGAAGACGAAAGCGACCCCGACGAGTTTTAAGTTTTTTTTTTTAAGTATTGTAATTTAATTTCCATGAATTGTAATCTTTTTTTATTTATTTAAATAAAGTTTTTATTTTAGTTTAGTTATTATTTAATTTTCTTGAATAAAAAATATAAAAAAAAGTGCTTGGAATCATGGGATTGTGGGAGAGGTATTACAACCAAAAGGAGCTTGGGATCATGGGAGTGGGAAAAGATGAGGTGGCACCAAATTTGGCTTGGGATCATAGGGTCTTGGGAGAGGTATTCCAAACACCCTAAGGGAATTGTAAAGTAATTAAAAACCCTTTAGAGTTTAAAAATCTATAAAAATCCTATGTTATATATGTAAATCGAACTAAAAATATCTATATTCAATTTTAACATTTTTGATGGAAAAATAAAAACAAAAAGGTGTCGAGTGGATTTTTTTAGAAATTAATTACATGTTTTACGTATGTAACAAAATATTTTCTGGCATTCTTCGTTGTATCCATACATGTTGCATCATGTTACATATGTAACATGTCTGACAGAACGGATAAAATTTTAATTTTTTGATATTTTTTTAAAAAGAAAAAGCACTTGGCGGTTTTTGTTTTTTTTTTCATCAGAGGAATATATATATCTTAGAGCATTCATAGCAGGTTCTCTATACTTATCCTTATAATTTATACTTTTATTATTACTTTTTCTCTCTCTTCCACTCACAACCATAATTAAATAATATTTTTTATACCTTTATCATTATATTTTCTCTCTCTTCCAATCTTTAAATTTTAGCAAATCATCAAACTTTTTGTTAAATATACAGATTTTATAAAGTTTTTCTCTCTCCTCTACACACAACCAAACCTTAAATTATACAGATTTACACTCACATATTTTTTAAGAAACCTACCGTGAATGCTCTTAAAAAACAAATAAAAAAAGTGTAAAAAATCAAATTGTTTACCCGCTGGAGAGTTTTTCGAGTTTTCTAAACTCGAGAGGGGTTATTTTACCCTCTCTTTATCACTAAGCTTTATTTTGTTTTTGCTCCATGAAGTTTGATTAACTTAACCATTTGATATTAATTAACAGTTTTTTTAATTCATGGTATGAGGTTGTCAACTTTTAACTATTTGAGTCCTTTTTTATTAACACCGTCTAATTTCTTATTATATTATTTAAATGACTAAAATATGTTTAGTCTGGCTACTTAAATGGATAAGAATTCATATATCAGTTTTTTATAAACTATAAGTTTATTATTTATAATATATTTTTAAGTTAAATGACTTAGTGTTTATAGTAAATTTCTTAAAAATATTAAACTAAAACAAGGGACAAAACCCAAAAAGTGATATTATTTAACAAAAAATATCTATTTTTGTTATAAAATAAAACAACTAAATAAATATTGAATTATAAATATTAACAAACAAACAAAAAAATCTCGTCATAATGTTCATATGTTGCAAGTTTTTTAAACCATAGTTGTGAACGATTTTTGTTTGTGAATGAAAAAGTAATGAGAGAGAACTTGTGATGTACATATATATATATATATAGGTGAAAGTTCAAATACAAAGGAACATTTACGTGCAAAGTGTAGGAAGTAATTTGAGCCATTGATTTTGGAAGATGAATGGTCCACATAAGAAGAAGAAAGAAATAAGCGTGAGAAAAATCTGGAGGGGTAGAATTGGTAGAACCTACAATTGTTGACTTTTTTCAAGTCCCTCCAGTTTTTTTAAACGTCCATAACTTTTTTATACGACATTATTTTTTAAATTTTTTTTACCATAAAAATCGAGCATTTTATTCTCTTTAAACTTTTTTTCAAGTTCATTTATATGCTCTCGTATAACTTGCATGATTATAAATTATAACTTGCGTGATTATGAAATATAACTTGCGTGATTATGAAATATAGCTTGTGTGATTATTGAATATAGCTTGTGTGATTATCGAAAATAACTTGCGTCATTATCAATATAACTTGCATGATTATCATCAAACGTGCACAGACAAATTTACCCCCCTTCGCACGGAAATTGCTCTTTGTACAATAACTTTCCCCTATATATATATACACTAGTTTTTTATCCCTGTGTGTTAATCGGTAGTTCCGGCATAATTCCTCCATTATTTCGATTCTCTGTATCAAAATTTCCATTTGAATCATGTTTTCATCGTTCGATTTTTAAAGGCGTTCGTTCGATTTTTATGAATCGCAAACCACAACCTAGAAATCAGGATTGATGGGTGGCTGCTGTCGGTCTATTCCGATTCACATATTTGATTTGGTTTAGTTTTGATTTGGTAAATTGGAAAATTTCCTTATAATTTCATTCCTCAGGGCGGGGGCAACGACGTTTGGTTGCGACCGTTGCTCCGCCTATGGCATCGAGACGGCGGCGGTGTTTGGTTGCAGTTGTTGCTCCGTCTATGGCGTAGAAGGGGCGGTGGTGTTTGGATTCAGTGGTTTGTGGTTGTGTTTCAGATCCGGTCCTGTTTACTGTTCGATCTTCGTTTTAATGTGTCTTTCTCGAATAGTTGCTGCTAAGGTATGATGTTTGAATCTGATTCATTGTTTTAGATCTGCTAAAACCTAAAATTTGTTCTTATTATAAGTAGTTTCAACAAGTAGTTTGATCTAATTTCTGGACCGGTACTTCTCTTAGGTGTTTAGTGAACGCACCGCCGGTGAAGAAGTCCAGGAAGGTAAACTAGCTTTTCTACAGTTGAAATGATAATATGTTCTGAATCTCCAGATTTGTATATTGTTTAGAGTTTGGATTAAGGGAAGTATCTGGGAAATAACTTATATGAAACTCATAATTGAACTTGCCTCTCAAATATGGTCGATAACTTATATGAAACTTACAGAAATGATGTCTTTTTGAACAGATCATGTTATTTGACCAATAGTTTTGTAGCTTTATATATATATATATATATATATATATATATATATATATATATATATATTGTTGGTGCTATTTGTGGTATTTGTATTATTGATTTACTTTCATTCTTACTTTGATTTCTCTTCAGGTTGGAATGTGATGTGCATTCTTTGAAGTGGAGCAAGATGTCGATTTGAGACTCAACTGAGGATTTTATTCAGATTAATCTTTCCATTGCGTGTTGTATAACACATGTATGCATGCCTTTATATTGTCATGGTTAAATTTGGTCGTGTTGATAATCTGATGATATTAGTTGTTGTTGAACTTGGTTCTATAAATCTGTTATTTGGTCTAAGCCCTGGTTCCTATATCTACTTGATATTAGTTTTTCTTACAGGTTCTTGAAGCATCCGTCATTTTTACTTTTTTAGTATTTTCATATGATGAACCCATATTGTGCAACTGGGCGAATACATTGTCTTTTTAGTGGGGTACACATTGTTTGGCTATGAAGGTCTTTTTTTATCTTCTGTTGAGCTTGGTTTGTGGCTCCTCTGTATTTGGTTAATATCTTCTTTTATCACATTGCTATTTGGCTATGATTTTAACTTCAATTATGGGTTGATGATAGCTTTGTTCTTTGCTAATAGTATGTGCGTCTGAGGATCATGTTTAATGCAGGAAAGTAGTAATTTGTTCAGTTTTTTCATATGTGCATCTGTGATTTGTTCATTTTTTTTTCAATTAATATTTACTGATATTATGTTGAATGCAGGAAAATACATTCATTTGTTCATGTTTGATATATACATACACACACAAACACACATTATTATTATAGAGAAATGTTAATGCAACCTATTACTTTGATTATACATCATACACACTTCGAAAGGGTAGTAAAGGAAACGTCTAATCGATTCTTATTAATTTACCATTGCTATATGTTGAAATGATATTTTATTGGATCTATTTATTTATGTAGGTACTCCATACATTCTCCTTCCTGATTGTGGTTGTGGGCAAAGATATTTGGCTGCAGGTATAGTTTGTTCCAACTCAAACATCTAATAGTATAGAACATTATGGTTTAGTTTAGATATAGTGGTGATTTGTGTTGAACAAGTACGAAAGTGATTCAATTTAACTGAAAATATTATCATTTTATATATCCCTTTTTTTAAACGTGTTTGTTCTGCTTTCTGGATGCGAGATGAAGTTGGTGAGAAGAACTTAACTACAACCATCATGTGATTTACACACATATGTGAATATAAAGTTTGTTTTCTGTTATGATTGTATCTAATTAGTGTCACTTGCAGCTGCCGCACCACAAAACATAGGTCTCTTACGTTCGTCATACTCTTCATTGATTTAACACAAAATATGGGTCGGCTCCGCGGCGAAGCGCGGGTCGCCCCACTTGTTATTTATTAAAAATTTGATAAAAAGTTGGATATATATATCCAAAACTTTTTTTAATAGAAATACATAGTAATGTATTAAAGTTGTCATAGAAATAAGAATTTTTTTTCATATAATTAATTAATTATGATGTTGATTATCCCTATAAAAATATATTTTATTTTTTGTCATGACAATACAAATAGTTGATTAATTAGGGTGCACGACTGAGATTTAAAAAAAAATATGTGTATCGCACGATTGAGGTTAAAAAGAAACAATGGTAATAGAGGACAGAAAATGGTACTTGTATAAAAGAAAAAACTGTTAACGTAAATAATTGATAAACTATAAGGGTCTGTTTGGTACTAGGTAATGGAATGAACGAGTGAATGGAATGGAGAAGGTAATGGAATGGTTGATGGAATGAAATGGATCATTACCATTCCATCATCCTGTTTGGTTACCTTGTAGGAATGAAATAAATTATTATTTCCTGTTGTTTGATAGTTAGTAAATGAATACAGTTTTTCCAACATTTCTATTTAGGAAAAATGGACACTATTAATCCCAACTATTCGATATTGGACAAAAATAATCCTACCTATTTTTTTGGACAATATTAGTCTTATAAATACACCATGTTTTTTCTAATAATCTTTTTCGTTAAAAAACTAACTCTGTTAGTTTGTGATGACGTGGAGGACCAATAATGTCATTATTCAAACTTGTTTTATTTAAAAAACCCGGGGGACCAATCTTGTCATTATGTAAACTTTATTTAAATAATAAATAAAAAAAACACCCCTTCTCCGGCGAAACCGGCAACCGACGACCCGTCTCCGTCTCCGGCGAAACCCGCAACCGGCACCCCGTCTCCGGCGAGACCCGCAACCGGCACCCCGTCTCCGGCAACCCCGTCTCCGTTCCACCTCCAGAAATTCCCCGAGCGTTCAACTTCCTCCGCCTCCGCCACTGGTTTTTCTCCTCCGCCACCCGTCTTCGTTCCAGCCACCAGAAACTCCGAGCCTTCAAAATTGATCTCATTCAGTTCAATTTCTAGTTTTTTAATTCATTGTTGTGATCAATTGTGTGATTTGCATCAAATTTGGTCCAAATTAAACACATCAGTTCATTATCTTCTTCGTTGACACCTCTGTGTTCACAACAGAGAACCTTCACAAACTTAACAATACACATAGAAACTGATTTCAACATGTTAGGATTTCAATCTCGAGTTAATAGCAAGTCTTGGATTGAAGTTCGGTTAGGATTTGAGGAGTCACAGTCATATTCTTCTTAGTGCTCATCAATGGTGATTCTCTGAAAACTCTTCGATACTTATTTGTTCTCCGGCAACCTTCCTTCTATGTTCTCCGCCAAACTCCGACGACCACAACCGAGAGGCGATGACCTCCAACCGGGGTTGCCGGAGACGGGGGTCGCCGGTTGCCACCGGTATACGATTGGGGAAGAAAGTCGGTACCTTTTTGTTTTTTTATTTTAATTTAAATAAAGTTTACATAATGACAATATTGGTCCCCTAAGTTTTTTAAATAGAAATAAGTTTGAATAATGACAGTATTGGTCCTCCACGTCATCACAAACTAACGGGGTTAGTTTTTTAACGGAAAAGATTGTTAGAAAAAACATGGTGTATTTATAAGACTAATATTGTCCAAAAAAATAGGTAGGATTATTTTTGTCCAATATCGAATAGTTGGGATTAATAGTGTCCATTTTCCTTTCTATTTATAATAATATATTTGATTTATATTTATATTTTAGTTTTTTTATATTTTAACTTTTATTTAATTTATTTTATTAAATATTTTAATTTTGAAGTTTTATTTTAATTTTTATTTTTATTTTTATTTGCAAATTTACTTTTATTTTTATTTTTTTGGTTTATTTGTTATATTTTATTTTTATTATAATTATTTTATTAATGTATTTCATTTTTATATTTTTCTTCGTATTTTTTTATTTTTTATTCTTGATTTTTTTTGTTTTCTAAAATTCTAATAAAAAATTAAACTGAATAAAATTTTCATTCCATTACTTGAAGGAATGAAAGAAAAACACCCTACCCCTAAGAATGAAAATCTCTATATATGGAAGGAACCATATTTCTTATGTAATGGTCAATTCCATTCCAATGTGCTACCAAACATGTCATTTTTCATTCCAATGTAATGACCCATTTCATTCCACCCTCCATTCCTGTATACCAAACGCTACCTAAAGTAAATAAAACTGTTATGGAACTGTTAAAGTGTAAAGTAATAATTGGTTATTAAATAAATTAAAAGGCAATAAATAAAAAGTTGGATATATATATCCAAAACTTTTCTTTTAATAGAAATAAGATTTTTTTTTCATATAATTAATTAAGTATGATGTTGATTATCCCTATAATAAATATATTTTATTTTTTTCCATGAAAATATAAATAATTGATTAATTAGGGTGGTGATTATCCATACAATAAATGATTTTCGAATGATTATTACAATATGCGTCATTATTACAATTAGTTTCTTACGTAATGCGTTTAGAATGATTTTCGAAGCTGGTTTTCATGTGTAATTGATCATGCTCATTTAATCATGATAATAATGTGCGTGATTATTACAATTGTTTCAGTCACAATCATATGTATAGTTACGTTATTTGTTTTTATGGTTTGCGTGATTTGTTTTATGTGGTAGCTTTTAGTGATGTCTAACAATATTGTTTGCGTGATTTTGATCATTAATATGCGTGACTATTACAATTGGTTCAGTCACAATCATATTTATAGTTACGTGATTTCTTTTTATGATTTGCGTGATTTGTTTATGTACATATATGCAGATTTTTCACGTGAAGAAAGTTTTATTCCATTAGTTCCCTTGTCAATCAAACATGAAGAGGGCATTATTTTTGTGTGATTAAAAGAAGCTGAGGTATTCTATTATGAGTATGCCAAACAGTCAGGATTCTGTGTTAGGAGAGGGTACCAATTTCTGGTGTTATAAAGGGTAAACATTTTAAGTGTTCCAAAGAAGGAAATAAGCCATTCAAGTAGTGTTTCCGGTAAGGGTAAAATTAAATAAGGTAAAACCTAGGAAAAAGTTTTCTACGCGGACTGGTTGCCTAGCACATATTGTGTTCACTCAAAGTGATGGTTTAACATACAAAGTGCATAAATTCGTGGAGGCGCATAATCACTATCTGGTTGGATAAGAAGACATTCATTTTCTTCGTTCAAATAGGAGTTTATCAGCAATTCAAGAATCATTGATTTATGATCTGGCGCTATTGAACCTTGGTCCAGTTAAAGCGTTTAACGTGATAAGGAAAAAATATGGAGGTTTTGAAAACGTTGGCGCGACTGTGGTTGAATGTAAGAACTTCAAAAGGGACCTAAACTATTATATTGGCGAATATGATGCTGAGATGGTTGTGAGAAGGATGCTCAACAAGAAAGATTATCTTCCTAACTATTCTTTTAAGTTCACTGTTGATGATAAGGGGAAACTAACTGGAATGTTCTGGGTTGATGGTGAATCTAAGGCCAACTATCAAGCTTTTGGAGAAATTGTTTCTTTTGATGCCTCTTTTAATACAAACAAGTACGTTTTTCTATACTTTTTCATTGTAATACATAGTCCGTGATAATTATTTATGCTTGCGTGATTGTTTATTTTAACATGCGTGATAATAACTATATATTGCGTGATAATTTGATTATAAACATTGTTTTTTCTTATGTTTTTGTACATGTTTTCGTTGTAATACATAGTGCGTGATAATTATTTGTACTTGCGTGATTGTTTATTTTTACATGCGTGATAATAACTATATATTGCGTGATAATTTGATTATAAACATTTGTTTTTTTTTCCTTATGTTTTTTTATAGGTACAAGATGATTTTTGTGTCTTTTACTAGAACAGATAATCATTTTCGTAATGTTTTATTTGGTATCGGTCTGTTTGTTAGGAATTTAGGGCTCGTTTAAGACAAAAATTTGATAATGTTGGATGACAAGAGTTAACCTTTTCGATATACAGAAGATTTTGGAATAAAATTCAGAATTAATTGCAAATCGTGAATTGCCATTACATAAGCTGCTTGATTCAAACCACTAATTGCCATTACATACAGGGTATATATACAAAAGATTAGCTGCTTGATTCAAACCACTAATCGCCATTACATACAGGGTATATATACAAAAGATTAGGATTCAAATTATTAACTTAAGCACAACAAACCTGAAGGGCTAAAAGCAAAATTAACTCTATGATTAACACGTATGTATGCGCATTATTATACTTTGAATTATTTTTGCATGCAATCCATGCGGATAATTAACATTTAATATTAGTAATAATCGAAAGTGGCCAATTCATGCTGTCAATTATATTCGTTTTCTGATCATGACACAGTCACACAGCCACAACATACAATAAATCAATAGTACTAATTATTCTCAGTTTCATGATTAGCTAACATATGCAGTATCTTACAAAAATACTAAAATACATACATATCTATAAAAATACCGATTGTTTTCTGGTCTATTGGTAAATATTACGTGTTTTAGTGTTTATCTCGCTCAAACATAGTGAGTTCATGTTCCATAAAGTAAGGTATTATAGTAGATTTTACAAGTAACTTCTAAACTAAAATATGTGTGCTCGATCATGATGTGTACTAAATTACTACAACCTATTTACCTATGTATTAAACATAAATGAAACTCTTTATTAGTTTTTGTCCGTTTATTTAGTTCTTGTATTCTTGTATACTTGTATTGTAAGTTTTGTCGTTTATATAGTACGTATTTCTCCTCTAACCTAACTGATATAGAGCGACATTTACTGAAAACCTTGAATCCATCCATCTCCTTTCATTCAACTCTCACATGGCATAGAGTTGGTTCTTCTCCCATCCCTTCAGCTTCTCCGATCTGTATCTGATCGGTTGCCTGTTAGGGGTATAAACACGAACCGATTGCACACACTGATCACAAATCACACACACTCAAACAAGAAAAGTAAGAATCGGTCTAAACTGACCTACGTCCATAGGCTAACTAGAGTTTTCTATTATTTGTGCTCAAGAGGTAAGTGTTACAATTACAATGATATATATAGAGGAAAAACTAGGGCAACATTAGTAAACATAATGGTCAGGCCCAATACATGTAAATGACACTGGCTAGTACACCCAATAATTATCTCGCTTGATAGCATTGACATCTTCAATTTTGTCAACCAACGCTTTGTAATATGTGTTGGATTCTTTGTTCTTTTAATATTGTCCAACTTGAGAACATGTTCACTTATCAAACCTCTGATAAAGTGATATACTCAGTTGGATGTGCTCAGTCTTTCCATGATACACAGAATTCTTGGCCAAGTAAATTACACTCTCATTGTCACAGAACAATATGCAATCTATCTGCTTCTTGCCAAGTTCTTCTAGAAATTCTTCAACCATACAAGCTCTTTAGCTGCCTCAGTAACTGCCATGTATTAAACTTCAGTGGTTGAGAGAGCAACACTCTTCTGCAATATGGACATCCAATTGATTGTTGTTCCTCCCACCGTAAAGACGTACACGGTGGTACTCTTGAAAGACCGCTTACACCCGCCCAAGTGTGCATCAGTATACCCCTTCAAGACAACATCTTTCCACTTAATTAAAACACAGTACCATCTTTAAATCCTTTAAGTACCTCAGCAGCCATTTAACTTCTTCCCATTTTTCTCTCCTCAGATTGGACATAAACCAACTAACAACCCCAGAGCATGCGCTATATCAGGCCTTGTGCATACCATTACATACCATTAAACTTTCAACTGCCGATGCGCATGGAACTTTATTCATTTTAGCTATGTCTTCTTCTGTCTTACACTAATAGAATTCAACATGACGCGCAAACGACGACGCGTAAAAATGTGTGTCATTAAAAATCTATCATAATTTGTAAAATCTTTAGGGTAGATGACGCGCAATTTTGTGCATCATAAAATTTCTGTCATAATAAAGAAAAAACACGGTGGACACTTTAAAAATGTGTGTCATCTTAAAAATGTCATTTTTTATTTTCATTTCCCGCTAAATTTTTCCCTAAATTTCATTCACCGCTAAAAAGTCCCTCCACACTCACAAATCACATAAATTCACACCCCTTAAAACCCTTTCTTCTTCGTCGTTGACCTTCCTCCACCTCCACCTCCGATCAACGACGACCTGCGACCGGTGAACAAAGGATTGTCGTCTGCATGGTGGGCGTTCAAAAAAAGGGCGATAATGGGAGAAAACCCCTCTCAAATATCCATCTGAACGACATACATGAGGATTCTGTCCAGATCCTCATCAATGATAATGTGAAACGGGTTGATTACATGGAGATAACCCCTGAGTTGAGCAATTCCAAGGCGTCGGGCTCTGTTCACCCCAGCCCTAATGGTTCGTCGGTGGAGATCCTCTCTCCAGGAAGGGACAACTCCACGCTTTCAGGTAATCCGTCATCCCCATCTACTTCAAATTGCACGCTAAATTCCATCTCTGAATAGGTCTATTCTCCGATTCCAAACATCGATTTCGATATCTCTCCCGATGATTATTCACTGGAACGTGAATTGGAACCCCAAATTAACTTGGACCCTCCGCCACCCCTGATCGATCCCCGCCTCATCAGTTACAATAATATTTACTCCCTTCAGATGGTCAGATCTCAACCAATCGCCTATTCAGAATGTTTAGCTCTCGAACAGGGAAGATAAGCCCTCTTTTGCGTATAAAATTTACCAACATTATAGATGACATTATAGCTTCGGGCTTCTCTTCCTCCCCTTGGATTCAAACCGACTGGCGGCTACCGATTCTCCAATTTGTGTTGATAAACATGATTTGCGAGATGCTTTATGCAATCCGGATTTGGCGATTTCAGATATTCTAAATCTGATTGAAGAAGCTTAATTGCAAAGGTATTGCGTCGTCTATGGTTGGTATGTCTTCATCTATTAAACCCCCAAATTTGTTCATAGATGCTAACCTCTGATCCCGTGTTTTCGATCTAGCGATGCTTCTGCCCTGATTTTAAGGCTTTTCATATATTAGTTTCATAAACATTAGTAGCGATGCTTCTGCCTTGATTTCAAGGCTTTCAGATATTAGTTTCAAGTTATTACTGGATTTTAAGGTGTTCATGAATCAAAATTCATCGGGTAAGAACTAAGAAAGGTATGAGTTGTTTCACATTAGATTCTTCTATTGTTCTGTCCACATCTATATATGGACTTTGACGACAGTCTGATTTGTTCTTTTGTCCATTTTTCAAGCAGGATGCAGAACACTACATAACCTAAATCAGTGAAATCCATAGTTTGATTATTTTTTGTTTAATTTTGGAAAATGTTGCAAAGATTGGGAGGATTATGGAATTAGGGTTTTTCAGTGATTGGGGATGTAGTCCAGGATCATTAAATTCAGTAGGTATGCCTACCACTTTCTATTCTTTTCTTTCAATTGCTCAATAAAAACTAATAGCCAAAGTAGAGGTATGCATTTATTAACAAGTACAGTTTTCTTCTCTTTTCTATTCATAGTTGTTATCTGTTGTAACTTTCTTGACTCTTAGGCTTTTCATGATTTGAATTTGTTAGTCTTCTATGGGTTGATTAGAAACCAGTTCTTAATGGTTTGCAATACTTTTTTTTTTGAATTCTTCTTTTCTATTGTTTATGAAGTTTTTGTAATGGTTATCTGGTTCCAAACCTTTATCTATTGTTTTACTAGTCTCTAACTCATATTATCTGATATTAGTTAATAGAGACTTATGTGCTCGAAGGTTTACCCGTTGCGTCTGTGTTTCTGTTACTTCATTCACATTGATATTGTTCTTGATTGCTTTTCATGTCGAATGAACCATTAAATACAACTAAAATGGTATCTGTCTATTCTGTGTCTTATTTCATCACCTTATATATACGAGGCATCTTACCCGCGCGTTGCTGTGTTTGGCAGCAATCTTCGTTTGTTTTTATCAAGCAGAATTTGATGTAGTGGGTAGTTTTTATTAACGAAAACGTAAATTAATATTATCACTGATTTAGTCCTGCTCTTGACACAACTTAAGGAGTAGCGGTGGGGAGAGACATAGCTCATTATAGAGAGAGTAAGCCATCATCGTAACCATAACATTTGAAAAAGAGAGAAGAAGAGAAGTGAGCGTGTTACGGCTGGGAATAATTTTTTTAATGTTACATATTCGGTAGACTATTTATTTTTGCCGTCATGTGTTTTCAGACTGTAATAACTACTTTGTTATTAGACACTTGTTTTAGTTATCTTATGCATCATATTTAAGTCTTACCATTGAGGTGTAGGTATTAAGTAGCAAATAAAAATAAGTACATGAATTCCTTCAAACATTAAATGAAATACAACTTGGAAAAAATGAAATACCAGCAAATGTTGATAGCTACTAAGAGCTGCAAAATGGTACATATTTAAGAATGCAAAGGCACTAAAACCAAAAACCAAGTTTAACCATGAAATTATTTATTCAACACGAACATAGGCTTAGAAATTTTTTGTCATAACCTCGAAAACTAAAATAGCAAAAAAAAAAAGATAGCAGCAATATAGGCTTAACAAGTTCACATCGTCACCAGCAACATAAGTTCAACAACTTAGCCTAAAAAAAATTCATCATAGGCTTAAAGGGACATATTATTTCGTTGGCAGCACAACCTCAGTAACCATCCATAAGCAATCCATCAAGGATGCATAAACCATTGGGTTATTGGCTTGTATCAATCCCAACTATCACGTATTGGCCGATAACACTCCCAACTTTACTCCTTCCATCTGCCACCACGAACTATCATCATATTTTTCTCTATCACTCCCCCGTGAATTACTTAACCCCATTTGAATTCCATGTTTTGTAAGTTTACCCGACTTTTAGTTCCAATTTCGTTAAGTAAATTTAACCGGGGGAGTGATAGAGGAAAATATGGTGATAGTTCGTGGTGGCAGGTGGAAGGAGTAAACTTGGAAGTGTTATCAGCAATACGTGATAGTTGGGATTAATACAAGTTAATAACCCTAAACCATTCATAAACCATTGCTTATCATGTAAATATTAGATGAAACTCGGATCAAATTTAAAATCATTGTAATCAAGTAAGCCATCATAGTCTTCAGGGAAAACCCATTGTAATCAAGTAAGCCATCATAGTCTTCAGGGAGAACCCATCCATAAGCCATCCATAAACCATCCATAAATCAGAAATGAAATTATATGAGCATAAGTAAATAACGTAATGTCACTAGCTTTAAAACAGCAAGCCAATAAAAAATAAGGCCTCTTGTGTTAGTCATTTAAGGTTCATCTGTCAGAAGAATTTATGCCCCAAATAAAGGAGATTTTTTTAAAGTCAGTTAGCACTCTAATTTGAAGAACCAAACAAAGAACCTTACATTCAAAATCATGAAATGAATCTAACCATAGGCACCACTTAAACATAGGCTTCAAAAGGCCTAATTTCCAGAATCAAAAAGAGTATCCGGCAACCAAAATAATACTCGAAGATGAGAAAGAATCAAGTAACAATCAATACATAAGCCGAAAACTGAAGCATCCGCTGGAAAGTTTTGCATAAAAACGGCCAAAAATTCATCAAAAGAACACACAACAAACCAATACTGACATCGGATCTGAATCAGAAAATGAGGAGCTTTCATCATAACCACCATAAGCATTCCATCGTTCCTCACGAAATCATCAATTCTTCGTCATTGCTTCACGTGAACGGAGCGATTAAATCGTCGCTTCAACGTCATCGGAGCATCGACGGAATTCAAATCTGAAGGGAGAGGAATTCGCATCAATTTCCATCAACAAAACCCATGAAATTGGTAAAAAACATAACAAAAGAAACCCAATCTGAAGGAAATTGAATGGCCATTATAACCCCCAAAA
Source organism: Deinandra increscens subsp. villosa (assembly GCA_039602395.1). Taxonomy (NCBI): domain Eukaryota; kingdom Viridiplantae; phylum Streptophyta; class Magnoliopsida; order Asterales; family Asteraceae; genus Deinandra; species Deinandra increscens. Next base: position 13,729,315 of record JBCNJP010000023.1, read on the forward strand.
TCTGTTAAAAACAGAATCAAAGATGGCATAAAAAGGTAAGAAAACTCAGACCTCTCTCAAATCTTATTTTCCACCAACGATACGCCGTCAAAAGATCTAAACCCCCTCTCCTAAATACAAAATCCTGCTGTCAACGAAACAAAACAACTCCAGCCCGTTACAGATTCGTCACTCCAACGTTACAACAGCCCGTTACAGATTCGTCACTTCAACGTCACTTCAACGTTACGTTCTATCTTAACCTCAGTTTCACTCTCTACGACCTCAGTCTTAACCTTCACATCACCGGGATCTCCTATTGGTTCATCTAATTTAAGTATATCAACCAAATCATCTAAACTCCCGGGATCTTCCCCACACTTATCTTCAACTACATCCTCATCCTCTAACCTATTGCCAACCACTATCAGATCTATGAAAGATATAAAAGAATCAAGGAATTTTATAGTGACAGAAAGATTCATATAGATTTTGTGAGTGGGTGTAAACGAAAGAGAATGAAAATAATTAAGAAGAATAAACAAAAGAAAAAAAAATACTTAAGAAAAATAAAACCTAAATTCTAGACTCAAAATAAAATACCTTTCGGTTTGTTTAATATTTATAATACTTTATTATTTATCACTTTTGGACTCATATTCACTTATTATGTATATAAACATGATCTAAGACCAAAAACCAAGTCCTAATACCTTTCGGTTTGTTTAATATTAAATAATTATATTTAAAACCCTAATTTTGAAATATTTATCAAATAAATAGAAAAATCTTTTATTAAATGAAATAAACTTAGGGGTTTTAATTAAGGGTTATTGGCTTGTATCACTCTCAACTATTGAGTATTGGCCGCTACCACCACCATCTTTACCTTTGCCATCTGCCACTACCAACTTTCACCTTATTTTCCCCCACCACTATCTCCGTTAAAATAAGTTAACCCCGTTAGTTCATATCCTCCGTGGCATCTGACGTGGCCTATTTTTTAAAAAAGAAATAGAAAAAAAAACCCACATATACAACCTTTTACTTAACCTTTTATTCTCATTTAATCACTTTTTTTTAAAAAATAGGCCACGTCAGATGCCACGGAGGATATGAACTAACGGGGTTAACTTATTTTAACGGAGATAGTGGTGGGGGAAAATAAGGTGAAAGTTGGTAGTGGCAGATGGCAAAGGTAAAGATGGTGGTGGTAGCGGCCAATACTCAATAGTTGAGAGTGATACAAGCCAATAACCCTTTAATTAAAATATTATTTTATAATATACCTTAAAAGATTAGCCCTAAATTTTACCCGTTTGTTCCATTTTGTCAAAGCAACTTCGTGAAAACCCTAATTTCAATGTATTTATTAAATAAATATTAAAATATTTTATAAAATTGTATAAACTTTGGGTTTTATTTATTATAATATTCCTCAATATATCAAACCTTAATTCAACACCGTTTACTCAATTTGCGCAGAACCACGTTACGAAAACCCTAATTTTGACCGATTTTTAGATAAAATACCAAACATTCCCGAAACTTGAAATTAACTTAGGGCTTTCTTGAAACACATTGTTTTAGGATTACTTACAAAAATTCAGACCCTAATTCCAACCTGATCACCTAATTTTATCAAAACAAGCTCAAGAACCCTAGTTTATATATATTTTCAGAAAACATACTTAGAGATAATATTATCAAAAACTGAAAGAGGATATTGTTAAGCATACCTAATGATGATAAACTGCAGAATTTGAGCTCCTAACTCTTCACGATCAGATCAAAATTGAAGGAGGAAGTTTCGGCCAAGAACAAGGGTTTTCAAGAGAGAAATCTGTAAATTGGTACCTATTCTGGATGAATTCGATGGCCTATTTATAGTGAAATGGTGCGCAAATGAGTGTTGACAACAAAGCAAGTGACTAAGCACTCAAAATCGACACGAAACCGGGCTAATCGTGCTGATCAAGTTCGAAAACGTGGCAAAATGAAGACCTAGTGTCTGAATTGGGCGGAGGTACGCGACAGGGGGAAAGAAAAGCTTCGCGTACCGTGAAGTACTTTGGCCATTTGGCAGTTTTGGTCCCTACACTTCTGATTTACAGTTTAAACCCTGGACTTCTATTTTGTGCGATTTTAACCCCTAAACTTTGAGAAACTTAATATTTTATGCCCAAAAATAGTTTAGAATGATTTCTCATGGTTTCTTAAGTCTCGGGATACGCATAATGAGGTATAAAAATACGTATTTAATTATACATTTATTTTCTTTTTATTCGTTCGGGCTCATTTTAACTCGTTAACCTCTAAAATTTTATGAGCAACTTATATTGACCTTATAAAACATTAAGGAACATTAAAATATGATTTTTGAAATTTACGTGACTCCCGGTTAATACCGGATTTGCGGTAAATTTATTTATTTGCGTTTTAATTAACAAAATTGATCTATAATTTAACCAATTGGCTTTTAATGTTATAAAATGATTTTAGAATGTTTCAAAGTATATATTTTGAGGTAAAATTCTGAGATTACCGGTAAACAATAAATTGAATACCGAAATCGCATAAAAATCGAAAATCGCTTTATTTTTGTTTTAATCCAATCGTTTAACCTAAAACTTTGCAAATGTATTATTTTGTTTTCAAAAATCATTATGGAATATCCCGATAATAGTTTAATTGTATGATATAGGAAATTTCTTCCTATATTCATTAAATCAAAACTTCGATTTGCGTAACAAGTTCAGATTTGGGTCGGGTTTTGTAAATGGGTCGGATACGGGTGTTACACATGCAGAGAACCTTAGGAAAATTTTAGAGCTTTTAAGGAATGAGAAAATTTATGCTAAGTTTTCTAGTGTGAGATCTGGCTTCGTGAGGTACAGTTTCCAGGACATACTGTAAGCAGTGCTGGAATTCAGATGGACCCAGCAAAGGTTGAGGCAGTAAAGAATTGGGAACAATCTAAGTCTCCGACGAAAATTAGACAATTTTTTAGTTTAGCTGGTTACTACAGGCAATTTATTCAGGACTTCTCAAAGATTGCAACACCGCTAACCGCATTGACTCAAAAGAACGAAAAGTGGGATTTGAAGTAGAAGCACACTAATACGTTTGAACTTTTGAAGCAATAGTTGAGCACCGCTCCTATACTTTCTTTAAATGAAGGAACAAAAATTTTTGTTGTTTACAGTGATGCATCGACCAATGGATTGGGATGCGTGTTGATGTAGCGAAACAAAGTGATCGCCTATGCATCAAGATAGCTTAAGACACACCAAAATAATTACACCACACAGGATCTGGAACTCGGTGCGGTGGTGTTTGCTTTAATGATTTGGAGGCACAACCTCTATGGAACAAAATTTCTAGTGTTCTCGGATCATAAGAGTTTGCAACAGATGTTTAATCAGAAGGAATTGAACATGTATCAGAGGCAATGGATGGAAGTACTAAGCGACTACGACTGTGAGATAAAATACCATCCCGGGAAGACCAATGTAGTGGCTGACGCGTTAAGCAGGAAGGAAAGGACCAAACCCTTGATGGTTCAAGCAATGAGGGTAAATGTCCGTGTTGACCTAATCGATGAAATTTTGAAGGCTCAAAGGGAGCAATTAGCCGATACAGAGGTGAATAGAAAGGAAGAAATGATGACCATCGTAGGTCGCCTCACAAAAGGACCAAATGGCTTACTTAGATTGGGAAATAGAATCTAGGTGCCAATGGAATAAGGTCTTCGCGAGGTGATCCTCCGTGAAGCCCACATATTTAAGTATATGATGCACTCGGGTAATGATAAGATCTACCAGAATTTGAGAACCAGTTGTTGGTGGCCGAGCATGAAAAGGGCGATTATCGAGTTCGTTGGAAAGTGCCATACTTGTTTACAAGTAAAGGCTGAGCATTAGAAGCTAGCCGGTTGTCTTCAACCCTTAGAAATACCCGAGTGGAAATGGGACATGTGACTATGGATTTCGTAACTAAGCTTCTCAAAACTAGGAGTGGTAATGATGCTATTTGGGTAATCGTGGACCGATTGACCAAGTCAACTCACTTTTTGCCAATTAAAGAAACCTACCCTACAAAACATTTGTCCAGGATATACGCAAATGAAATAGTGAAAAGGCATGGGGTGCCATTGTCAATCGTATCTGATAGAGATGGCTGTTTTACTTTAAACAAGATCTTATTAAGTTGATGTTTCTTACAAACTTGATATCGAATGCTTAAACGCACCGAAAACAAGTGGCTCAAAAAGAAAAACGAAGATCTAAACTACAAAAGGGAGAAAGAATTGAGCAAGGATTCTGGAGAAATGAGGCTGGTATTTATAGGTAAGTTCGGAGCTGGAGCACGGGTCGTGTTCAGCAGAGCACGGGTCTTGCTTGTTAGTAAATCAGTAGGAATCTTCGGTGGTCAGGAACACATGTCGTGCATGGCAGTGAACATGGGCCATGCTTGTTAGTGATCGAATATCTCTCTTCTAGAAGCCGGCTAAAGTAGGGCACGAGCCGTGCTTGGGCCAAAAATCACCAAGTCTTCAGATTTTTCTTCTATTTCTTCCATATTTAACTTCTTTTTGTGATTTTTACCTGGATTAAGCAACAAAAACTAAAAACGAAACAATTACGTACTGTTTTGTTAATAGTTAATCAGTTTTAACCCAAAATGTGAGAAATACTTGATATAAAAATATTACTTGTGTCACCGCCAAAAACTCTTGCATAAATGTGTGTATGTGTGTGTGTGTGTTGGGGGGGGGGGGGGGGCAAAGCGTTACTTGAATATACATGTTACGCTTTGGATTCGTATACTAGTGATCCAAACATTGATTCAAATTTAAAAAATTATTTTAATCAAGATCTTTCAAGCATGTTTGATGTCTATGTTTCTAGATATGGCCAAAGATCAAAGATTCACAAATCTATGAGATAACATAGATAACATTCGGATGCAGGTGCAAGTTGTAGCTCGGATCCATATGTAGACTTGTATAACATGTTTACAACCACAAATATTAAAAGACAAATGGGTAACACTTTGAGTAGCGAACTCAGTAGGTATTGGGGGATAGATTTTCTATCGGGGGCTGGGGTCAAGGTTTTAAAAACTCTGACTTGTTGGCTAGGTGGAAAGGAAATGAAGATAGTTTCTCGGTCCTATCCACCATGGCCCGAGATTTACTAATGATCCAAGCTTTCATGGTAACTTCGGAATCTGCTTTTTCTACAGGGTTATATCGCTTAGGAGAATAGTACTAACTCCGGCTTTAGTGAAGATGCCGATATGCTTAAATGACTATTTGGATGTGGCGGAAAGAATTCAACAACTACTTGAGGTCCGGTTCTTCAAGTTTAGGAGTTGAGAAGGCGACGAAAGAAAACAATTCCAGGACACCACGAATAATGATTTACGACGAATAATCAAGAAAAAAAATTATATCAGTTTTTTTTCTTGATTTTCTTCAATGTTTCGAATTTTAATATCTTTTGTATTTTTATTATCTTTTCTTATTGAAGCATTAAATAAAAATAAATTTTTTTTATGTTTCTTAAAAAGTTGGTGTTGTTTTTTGTTATTTTTTAAATAACCCAAAAAATCACACAGCTACACTCTAACCGAAAAAAAACCGGTTATTAAAGCCGGTTTGCCCAAAACGGTTTGTAACCGAGTTGTAAGCGGTTACTATCAGTTATATATATGTCGCTCAAAAATCGGTTCCAACCCTAATCCTAACCGGTTATTGTCAAAACTGTTTACTAACCAAAACCGGTTAGGAAAAAAAATGGATTTGTGCATCCTCTGATTTCAAACCGCAATTTACATGCACAGCAGCAGCCATGTTGCCTCAGCCGTCGAATTCCAAATCCTTCTGTGCACGTCCAAACCCTTGCTGATATCTTCTGTCAATTTAAATTTTAAATACCCCCTTTGTCACTTGCATTGGAGGCCCAAATGTTTGTGGTCCCATGTAATCCATGTAGCCGAACAATTTGATTTCCCGGAAGCCCACATTAGTTTACGAAAGCCCATAATATTCTTTGTAGCCCATGACTCCATGTTGTTTGCAATTCATGTAAGTTGAACTTAATTCATCTTCATATATTTCAATTAAATATCATGAACACTTTGATGTATAACATGACCATCAGGTTTTAGTATCCATCATTTTTACTTCTACATCTCAATTTTGCTAAAGTCAAGTACCTTTTAGTTCATTTTCTCATTAACCTGCAAAATACTAAAAACTATTAAAGTAGTATGTATTGTACTTGCATCGGTGCGTTTTTAATAGAATTACAATAAAAAATAGTCTATGATCTAGACACCATTCATCATTACACAAAAGGCTATTAAGAGCTTAGTTCGCATATGTAATATATTTAACCCATTTTAGGGTTTTGTGGATGGAAATGGAGTTCTCATCCCTAATTTATCACAAGTAGAAAGGATTCTCTGAGTTCTCATGCCTAAATTATCACAAGCAGAAAGGATTCTCTGCATTTGTAGCTCTTGGAAGGAACCAACTCAATCTAAGTACTCATTAAGGTATGTACAAGACTTTCAATTTTTTAGATAAGTTAGCTTTAATCAAGAAAGTGGGTTGGAAATGAAAAATAGTTAGAAAAGGTCTTCCGCCATTGAGACAATCGTGTGTAAACTGTTGGTTCAGGCCCCTCTCCTAACACACACTCACGTGTATATATATATATATATATATATATATATATATATATATATATATATATATAGGGAAAAGATAAATTGGAACCACCTTGAGTTGGAGAATCGTTGAAACCCGGTCAAAAACGCGGTAAAAAAAATGTTTTTTTTTTCTGAATTTTTTATGGTGGTTCTTTATGTTATAAACTACCCTTAAATGAAAAAAAAAATCAAAAAAACGCCTAGTAGATTTTCAGTTACGAAAAAAGTTACATCTGTAACTTTTATGCATATATTTGCAGTTACGCAAAAGTTACATGTGTAACCTAGACATTTTTGATATTTTTTTAAAAAAAATCTAGTAGGCGGTTTTTTGATTTTTTTTTCATTTAAGAGTAGTTTATAACATAAAGAACCACCATAAAAAAAATTAAGAGAAAAAAACATTTTTTTAACCGCGTTTTTGACCGGGTTCCAACGATTCTCCAACTAAAAGTGGGTTCCAAAATACCCCAACCCTATATATATATATATATCTATATAATATAATATATATATGAAAAGATGAATGTCCACGTGTCATCACCACAACACCTTATTTTTTCGTTTTCCCGCTCATTCCTACCCCCTAATTTGATAACCCTTTCATTTATTTGTTTTAATCACTTCGAAAAAAAAAGGGACGAAAATAAGTCAACCCAAAATTTTCGGTTCTGTAATATCAATCGAGAATGTTTTCTTTTTTATTTTTGGCAGTAAATTCAAAACTTAAAATCTTTAATATTAGTTTTTATTTATTTTTGAAAGTACATTCAAAATTAACATTCCGTGATATTACTATTTATTGTAATTCTTTTTATTTTTGAGTAAATTCAAATTTTAAATTTTACGATATTAGTACTCACTTTTATTTTTTCTCATCTACATATATTACGAAATAATGGGAAAGAAGCAATTTATGAATATGTAAGCATTACAAGCAAATTTTATATTTTAGGCAAGTTTTAAATATTTTAGGCAAGTTTTAAACTATTTAACCTGCTTATATTTAAGATTAGTTTTTATAATTTACCCGCTTGACCCGTTATTAATAAACTAAACCACAAATTCATAAATGGAATGAAACACCCCCTTTGTATCATGTGGTTTGGAATTATGCTATTGTTTGCCATGTTTAGTATTTTGGTATCATCTACCCCACCAATGATTACGACATCAGTGGATATACAGGCTATTAAAAAGAGGACTCATATTTTTTTTAAATTCATTTTTTGCTACTGATATAGGTACATTTGCTCTGGAATTATGCTATTGTTTGCCATGTTTAGTATTTTGGTATCATCTACCCACCAATGATTACGACATCAGTGGATATACAAGCTATTAAAAAGAGGACTCATATTTTTTAAAATTCAGTTTCTGCTACTGATATAGGTACATTTGCTCTTATGACTTTTTGCATTCATGATGCGGTTGGGAGAAAATGTAGTGGAGAAACTGATTTCATGGAGTACACATGTACCTCCATGTAAGGAATATGTGATGTTGATTCGAAATGTGAAAGTAAAAAGGTCAAAGAAAATTATATCCAAAACCGTATGTTTTATTGTTCAAAAACCTTGGTGTAAGGACTGATTTGATGATGGAAATCTTGAGTTGCATCTAATAATATAGTAAAGTTCAATTGGTAGAAATTGTTCTTAACTTGGTTTTATGTTGAGAATTCCATTTTTCACTTATTTGAATTCTGATTTTAGGAGAGGAACATTGTCACAAGAAGACATACTCTTATTCTTTTCTCTGCCATATGATAGCACGAGTAAGTTAAAAGTGACTACATAATAAAAGACTTCGGTTTCTAACCATCATTTGCTAACTCTTCCTTCTTGGTTACAACTGTCGCAAATTTAGGCAAATAGCAAAATGGGTTTTGTACAGGTATGCATTACTACAATCTGCCGATGTTACAAACTATATGTTGATGCTTGAAAGCTGGAACCTAATTTATATATCCTATTAAAACTGGTCAATTCAATGTCATAGAGGTTATCACATTTCCTTTGTTGGTTACTCAATGTTGATGGTTTTAAATTGTAAATACAAATTACTCAATGTTATATAATTTGTTGTTTTTAAACATAATTTTGTATTACTCTAAAGTTTTTTAATTTTATTTAATTTAGATTACTAAAAAAATGAAAGATACTTCATATATATTATTATTATTATTTTTTTAAAATCCGTCCGTGCGTCGCACGGGTATCAAAAACTAGTATATATATATATATATATATATATATATATATATATATATATATATATATATATAGGGAAGGGTTCCGTGTAGACCCCTTAAATTTTGTAGACCCGTAGACCCCTATAAAACTCAATAAAAATAAAACTCAGTGTTGTAAATTTGGTTTTTTTTTTATTACGATAAGCTTTTAAGAACCAAAAAAATAAATAAATAAATTTAAAAAAACAAAAAACATTAAAAATCGAACATTTTAAGACAATGAGTTTTAAAATAATGAGTTTTATACGCAACACTGAGTTTTATTGAGTTTATTGATCGAGTTTTAAACTCATTGATTTTTAAAATTCATTGTCTTAAAATGTTCAATTTTTAATGTTTTTCGTTTTTTTTTTAATTGTCTTTTTTTGTTCTTAAAAGCTTATCGCAAATAAAAAAAAAACTAAATTAACAAAACTGAGTTTTATTTTTAGTGAGTTTTAATGAGTTTTATAAGGGGTCTACGGGGTCTACAAAAAATAAGGGGTCTACAGGGATCTTTTACCTATATATATATATATATATCTGTGTGTGTGTGTGTATGAAGAATTGAACCTCTCTATATGAAGAAATATGAACAGAAGGTATACGAGAAAACTTTGCTCGAACTCAATATTTTATTCAATAGGCAAATGCCCCTTTAAATAGCCTACAATGATGAACGTGGACTAATAACATCCAAAAAAACAACTGCTTGCTAAAGACTCGGTAAAAACTGTTAAATAAACCACCTAGTTTACTAACGTGCACATTCATCAAATACAAGAATTAGTCAAACTCCTAACTCATTATTTAATATTAAAACGTGCATCCATAACTTACTTAACCCATTAACCGACACACAAAACCGTGACCCGTAACTTGCCCCGAAGACCCGTAAAAACAATCCGATTAATCCAACATTCACCCCCTTAATCGGTATTTGTTTACGCCTTTCTTCACTGTATCGAAGTCACCAACTTCCCGATCTCGAACCATATCGAATTTTACCGAACACACCTCGGTCATGCCTAAAGTATTCTCGGTTCATCCCGAATCACGTTAACCAGTTGTAACATCTCACATGGCATCCCGCTGGAACCGTTCACTAATATCTCGAATCTTCACGGATCAACGACCTTAACCCGGTCACATCCAAAGCCATCCGATTTGAACTCCAACGCCATATTGTTCACAACTTATTTTTCCTTACAACCTTTACCGATCACCCTTGTTCAAGAAACTCCTCCACCGACAAGAAAACAAGCTACCTCGCTTCTACCGCTTTCTTTACCTTGCTAAACGAATACAATCCAAAGCCACCTGCTTTGACGGATCCCTTCCGTTCGTTTTTCACGCACTACGCCAGTCTCCCCTTATCACGAACAAAATGATCAAGGCCTAAAAATCGAAGGACCCCCTGCTCAAAAACCTTCACAAAACGGCCACGAGACACATCACAGTTCTTCTGTCACCCCCGTCATCCAAACCGGTACTTTCCCCCCGACAACGATTGACATGAACCACCTCACGTTAAGGTGGAGAACTGAACCAAGAATTCTCTTTTTTCATCATCAATCGAATCACTGTTTGCAACCCAGGATTCTATTTTATCATCAATCCAGTCCCCGTTCACGTTTTTTCTTTTTCTTATCAATGAATAGATCTCTTTACTTGTATGACTTAGATGTCTCGTATTTCTCGAAAAAGTGATTCGATTGATGGGATTTGGTATGATACTTATGAGATCAAGTCCGTTTGCTTGAACTCAATATTTTATTCAATAGGCAAATGCCCCTTTAAATAGCCTACAATGATGAACATGGACTAATAACATCCAAAAAAAACAACTGCTTACTAAAGACTCGGTAAAAACTGTTAAATAAACCACCTAGTTTACTAACGTGCACATTCATCAAATACAAGAATTAGTCAAACTCCTAACTCATTATTTAATATTAAAACGTGCACCCATAACTTACTTAACCCATTTAACCGACACACAAAACCGTGATCCGTAACTTGCCCTGAAGACCCGTAAAAACAATCCGATCAATCCAACATAAACTTCATTTGAGCATCTAAGAGCTTTGGAACAAAACATAAAGTAGAAACAAACACCAAACAAGAATTTTGAAAATGGACATTTTCTGGAAATACGATCGTTGAAGATAGACTGTGTCCAAACACTAGACTGTTAGCATGTTCAAAAGATTAAGAAAATGAAAACTTGACGATAAAACCGAACCATCTGTGTGTATGAATGTATATGGATAGTCCACACGCGGGAAGAATGAATTTATGTACGTGAATGTATGAGAAGCAGACTGTCTACATGTCCATAAGGTTTTGTGGACGGTCATGCATCTGTTAAAAATGGAAAAATACGAAAATGTTAGTCCAGTTAACATTTTGGATGGTTTGCATGTTTCTAGAAATCAGTCTAGTCAACTTGTGGATGAAGCGGATTGTCTGTCTTTCAAAATATGTTTTGGACGATCTGCATACAGCTTCAGACCAGAATACAAGTTTTCTAAGAATTTGAAGCACAGACATATTTAAAAAGATTTTTAACAAATTTAAGATCCGGATATGTACAAACGATATAAAAAAATTAATAACTATGTTAATTCATGTAAAGTCGGAAACTTGTAATGAGCAGATTAATGCTCACAAGTTTTATACGCACGTGGAACCCGATTGTCCGCTGCTTCACGAATACCTATTGATAACTTGCAGGTGAGCACGCAACCTAAGCCCCCGTTTACTTAAATATTTTTGAGGGTTAAATACTACGTGTGTCAGTCAAAAGATTCTAAAGATGATTGTGTTTATTGTATTATTATAATTGTATGCTACACGATAATTACTGACATGTAGTTTTACCTGCATCAATCATCAAGTTAAGAAAAGATTGAACACACGAGAAACTTATATGCATATAGATGGATACATACTATATTAAGAGTTTATATGCTTAGTAGTATTCAGACTAAGACTGACTCTTAATGATTGGCTATCATTCGGGCCGGTCGTTGGCCTTTAACCCACGTGAGTCATTGGTGTTAGCTCTAAGCGGCATATAGGTTTGGTACCCAAGACGTACACCTGGCGGATGTAGCATGTGCTCAACACCCACAGGGTTCCGGCGTGTTGTAGACACCTTGATTGTGTATTTGTGTTTTGGAATTTATCCTACATACAAGTTTCTAATAATATTATGCTATGATTGTCCGCTTGGGTTGTGACTCACCAATATTATTTCTAACATGTTTTAACTTTTAAGTGTGTAATTCAGAAAAATGAAGATAAGAATTTTGGTGTGCTGGTGGCGGTAGTAGTTGTTTTGTTTAATTTTGTGTTGCCTAGCATCTGTACGCAACGAAATATATTATTATTTAATTTTTTTTTTAAAAACTTGTATGTTCGCATCTACTAGTAGGGGTGTTAATCGGGTTAACCCGTTTGGGTTTCGGGTTATTAGGGTCGGGTTAGTCGGGTTTTTATAAAAAAAATTCTCACCCGCAACCCGACCCTATTAAGGTTCGGGTTAGTCGGGTTCGGGTTAATCGGGTTTCGGGTTAGAAGGGTCGGGCTACTCGGGTTAAGCGGGTTCTAAATACAATCGGTTGACAGACTAGAGCACGTAGGCAAATATTAAGAAAAATGCAAATCCTTCCACTTATATGCACAAAACTAAATAAGAAGCAATATGAGCGGTGGAGCATCTCACTGAATATATTAAGCAATTAACTCCATTGCATCATTTTAATTGATCTTGTACAGACAAAGTGAACTGAAATAAAATCAACCTCTGAATGAGTTGGTAAAACAAATAGGCTTCATTAGACTAAAAAAACAAAAACAAATAAACTTTATTTAGTAATAATAAAGCAAAAGAAAAACAACACTAAGGTTAGAAAGCAACATATCAGTTTTCGATACCGTGACTATTTTACTTTATGCCTTCATGGCATCATTAGATCACATTGATGGTATGGGTGCAAAAGCTTCATGTAAATAATATATCCCGTAGGGTTAAAAATTTAATTTTTGTATTACAAAACAATAGTAAACTTAGTTATAAAGTTTAGGTCTAAATTAACCTTATTTATAAAATATGCCAACCTTATCATTATTCGGGTTATTCGGGTTAACCCGTAACCCAATATATTTTTAAAAACTTACCCGAGACCCGACCCTAACAACAGTTCGGATTTGTCGGGTTAACCCGATTAACCCGATTAACCTTTCTAGACCCTATTAGACCCGACCCTAGTTAACTTATTCGGGTTCGGGTTGGATCGGGTTAATCGGGTTCGGGTATTTTCGACACCCCTATCTACTAGGGTCACATGGAGAAAGGATCCTCTGCATTTGGAACTCTTGGAAGGAAGCAAGTTCAATCTCAGTGTGTAAGTACTCATTAAGGGATGTACAACACTTTAATTTTTCAGATAAGTTGGTTTTAATGAATAAAGTATGTTGTAAATGTATAGAAGTAAAAAAAAGGGTCTTCGGCCACTAAGACAATCATTTGTAAACTCCTTTTGAGCACATAAAAGCTAAAAACAAACCATAAAGCAAAAAAGAACTCAAAATATAAATTTTGTAAAATGGACACTTTCTGGAAATATGATCGTTGCCGACCATATGGGTCCAAACACTGGTTTGGATGCTCTACATATTTGAAAACTTAAGAAAAAAAACTTGGCGATCTGGCTGAACCATCTGTGTGTATGCATGTATCGGGAAGGTCCGTATGTGTGAAGAATGAATTTCTACGGATGCATGAGAAATGGAGCATCTACATGTCCATAACATTTTATGGATGGTCCGCATCTGTTAAAATGACAAATTACAAAAAAAAATGGCTAAAGCGGACTGTCTGTTAGTCCAGTTAACATTTTGAATGGTCCGCATGTATATGGAATCAATCCGGTCAACTTATGGATGAAGTGGACCATCTTTATGTTAAAATATGTTTCGGACAGTCCACATACAACTTCTTACCAGAATACAAGTTTTGTAAGAATTTGAACCATAAGCATATTTAAAAAGATTTTTAACCAATTTATGACCCCAATCTTTACGAACGATATAAAAGACATTAATGACTATGTTGTCATGTTAATTCTGGAGACGTATAATGAGCATATTAAAACCTGCAAATTTTATACACATGAGGAACCCGATTGTCCACTATTACACGGAGACCTGTAGATAGCTTGCTGGTGAGCATGTAACATATGCCCCTGTTTTATTTAAATGTTTTTGGTGCTTAAGATGCACACATGGCAGATGCAGATATGTACTCTATACCTCAAGGGATCTGGCATGTTATAGACTCCTTGATTGCGTTTTGTAATTTATATTGCATGTAGGTTTCTAATAATATTATGATATGATTGTCTGGTCGTGTCTCGATGTGATTCACCAGCATTATTACTGATGAGTTTTAAGCATGTATTTCATGAAAGTGATGATAAGGGTTTTTGGTGGTTGATGGTGGCGGTAGCAGTTGTTGTTTTGTTTATTTTGGGTTGCCTAGTATTCGTGCGTAAAAAATATATTTTTGTTTAAGATTTAATTCTAAGACATATATTTCCACATCCACTCGGTGTAGTGGTATGAAGTTTGTATTATATTATTTTGTGTTTAATTTTTGTCAGTTGTCATGCAAGACTTCCACTATGTAAATGGTTGTAAGAAATTATACTATCTGACATCAAATACTTGTCCCGAAATTGGGGTGTGACAAATACATTCTAGCTAGAGACAGGCCTAGGAGGCAAGTTATGATGCATGCAAGGTATAGAGACAATGAGAATATTTTACAGTAGGGTTTATGATTGTAAAAAATATTGACATTTATATCCCATGAATTACATTGATGCCACTAATTTTGTGCATAAAGATAGATGGATCAAAGCCATGGAAGAGGAATTGGAATCTTTATACAAGAATATGCAAGTTATGATGCATGCAAGGTATAGAGACTATGAGAATATTTTGCAGTAGGGTTTATGATTGCCAAATATTGACATTTATATCCATGAATTACATTGATGCCACTAATTTTATGCATAAAGATAGATGGATCAAATCCATGGAAGAGGAATTGGAATCTTTATAATAGAATGAAACTTGGATACTAGTGGATAAGCGAGTAAACCAAAAGACGGTAGACTGTAAATGGTCATACAAGGTTAAGGAGGGTATTTAAGGAATGAAAACACCTAAGTATCAAGAAAGGCTTGTTCCTAAAGGGTATACACAGTAAGGGGGTATAGACGTGTATAATATTTTTTTTTCATTCGTTGTTAAACATTCTTCCATAAGATTGATTTTGGCATTGACAGTTATGGATTTTGAATTAGAACAATGAGATGTTAAAACTACTTTCTTCAAAAGAATTTAAAGGAAAGGATCTTTATGAGATAACCTATGGGAATTGAAGTAAACGATGAAGAAATAAATGTATGTTTACTTCAAAGATCTTTGTATGGGTTAAAGCAATCACCTAAGTAATAATATTAGAGGTTTGATGAATACACGGTATCACATGGGTTCTCTAGAAATGGTTATGACAGCTGTGTATATTTCAGGGAATGTAATAGTGGCAATTATGTGTATTTTCATTTATATGTTGATGACATGCTTATGGCCTACAAGGATAATGACGGGTGAAAGCTACTAAGGACTTATTGATGATAAAGTTTGAAATGAAGGAGTTAGGTGAGGCGAAGAAAATACTTTCCGTGGAATTTTATAGAGACGAAAGTACTAAGGTGTTAAGGCTTACCCATGGTTGTTATAATAAAAAGGTGTTCAGAGTGTTTTGGCATGTCAAACTGCAAGCCTGTAACTACTCCTATGGCTTAACATTTTAAATTATCAAGTCTGGGTTCTCTTCAAACAAAAGCAGAAGTAAAGTATATGAGGAAGGTACCTTATGCAAATTCATATGGTAGCTTAATGTATATTATGGCATGTAGTAGGCCAGATATTGGCTATGATGTCAGTATTGTTACCATACTTCTTGAAATTATGGTATAAATTACTAGGAAACCGTGAAATGAATTTTTAGATACATAAATGAAACCAGAGATATTGTTATATGCTTTGACAGAGAAGGTGCAGGAGATAGTCTGGTGTAAGGTTTTGTAGATGCAAACTTTGCTAAAGATCTTGATAGGGGAAGGTCTACAACAAGATATGAATTTATGGTATTTGACACTTTGATCAGTTAAAAAGCTACATTACAACATGTAATAATTCTTTCAACCACTAGCCTTAACTGAAGCTGTAAAAGAGGCTTTGTGGCTCTGAAGGTTTGTTGCTGAGTTGGGAATACAAGTAAAAGATGCTTTAGCGTTTTGTGATAATCAAAATGTATTTAACTATCCAAAAATAACATATATGATGAAATAACCAAACGCTTTTTTGAAGGTGGAGATTGTGTGGAGTAAAGCTAGATGTCAATTACAACGCATAAAGTCAAAATATTAGGTCAACTAAAGTCAACAGAAACTTGAAGGATCGATTATGTCAAGTTGATTTGTCTAGAGGTGAAAGTGTTGTTCTCATTAAAGCATATATTCTATGGTTTGTTAGAAGCCCTTGGTAAGAAGGATTAGATGAGCTTAATAATGCTGTTAGGTCAGTCCCAGTTGATTTAATTTGTTCCAATTTCTAATTTTTCCTTTTGTAATCATCAATAATCATTATATATGATGAATGAGAATAATCATTTGACTTCACGTACATCTTTGTTCATCTTAATTAATTGTTGTGTAATTAAATTATCTCTGGTGTTAGATCTGATACTCAAAAATCATCTTTACGTTATAGGATGATGAAAACTTTATAAGTAATGTTATGTATTGTTTATTAACGATAGAGTAACTAAAAACCTACTCAATCATGTGTTTTATTAATAATAAATAATATTATAATAAATCCTAACTAATGTATTCTCTCTAGAGAGAATTGACGAAAAATTATTAAAAACAAGTAGTAATACTCTCGTGCAATAAGCTTCACTTTAATATTTTTAATAATAATTCTCCGTGCATCGAAAACACAAAAACTGCACATACTAAATAAATAGAAAAATGAAATTGCCAAATTGGTGGTAATAATGTAAATAAATAAGTACAAGTTCAAATAAAATAGGTCACCGGAAAAGAAAAAAAGGACGTATTACCAACTTCACATTTTATAATAAATTTGATTAAAGTAATATTAAAACCGACAAACTCATAAAATCTATATTCTTAAAGTAATCAAGCCCCGATGCTTTTGCTCCTTGTGCGCCACTCTTGTTCAAAACATGTCCTATTCACGTATCTTCTTACATAATTTTTCTATTTATTGCTAAAAAAATATTACTTTTAATTAAAGTATTTAAAGTGATGCTTATTTAAAAGAGAGAAGTTTTTGAACAAAACAGAAGTAATCATTTACATTTGTTGACTACTATAACCGACGGTAAACAAACCTTTCTGTTAGAAGAAAAGTGAAAAATTGTGTTGAAAAACATTATTTATATTTTATTTAGTAGTAACGTGAATGCAAAGTTATATCCTTTTGCCCTTTTATAGAACAGGACTTTATTAAAACTGAACCAGAATAGGACCACCCAGTGTACAGCATACGATAAACCGACAAACCAAATAGTACAAGGTGGGTTGATATTAATAGCGAAGCGACGTGGAGTTTTGTGTGATGTTTTTCTTGTTTCTGACTCCTCTTTACCATGGATTAGGATAATTTAATTTGGTAAAAAGTAAGAACTGGTAAAAAATAGTAAATAAAGAATAGTGTCTGCATGCTGATTGTTCATCCAAACGAATCATAGTCATTAGGGAACAATAATTATAATTAATTATTCGTGAGCTATTCTAGAGTGAGTGTTTAAAAGTAGTTGAATTGATCGAGCTAAACATTAATCAGGTCGAGTTGACTAATTTAACTTCAAATTTAATCTTATTTAATAAACTAGTTATGTCTCAACTTTATGTAACTTTATAGTGATGTTTGGGTAATTATTAGAAATTAAGTTACTAGCTTATTGGTTTTTTAAAAAGCCAATAAGCTAAAAATATTGTTTGAATAGAGCAAAAATATTTTTTAAATGATTTTTGGAGGAGTAAAAATGCATGCAATTTTCAAAAACACAAAAAACTTGGCTTTTTAAAACTCTATTTGGTTTTTAAACAACAAAATTACCATACCATCTCACAATAAACTATAATCTGCTTAATTGATATATAAAGAATGTCATTTTTGGTCATATTACACATATAAGCTATTTTTCATACCACAAAAGCTAATCCAAACATTTAAAAAAAAACTATTTTTTAAAAGGTAATAAACCAATAAGCACTTTTACGTATATATAACCCAAAAGTGCTTTTGAACTCAAATAAGCACTCTCAAACATACCCTATGTATCGAGTTTGGTTACCCATATAAGTTTGTTATTTATATAAAAAAATATTATTTTTTAAATAATATCTAAGAAACAAATAAATTTTTTTAATAAATTTTTATTCAAGCGGTAAGGTCTAGATGGATACAATAATAACAAGCTTACCTATATCATATGGGAGAAAAGGGTGTTACTAAATATATAATCTCGCCTTAGGAGAACGTCTCTTTTTTTTTCAAAGTAAAATACATAAAAAGACCAATAATACATAAATAAAGAGCCGGCTGTTAGTTCGGTTATATGTAATATAAAATGTTGGGGTAGGATATGGTGTGAAAATAGATGTAGGAAGCGGATTGATTGGAACAATATGCGTATGGTGTAATTGGTTTTGGTGGCCTTGTCTAGTGTCTTGCTAGGCTTGGGTTTCTCTTTTTGGTGTTGAATAAAATTGCTGTTCAAAAAAAAATACATAAATAAAGAAACAAGTATCATACCAAAATTTATTGATAGCAAAAATAAAAGCCCTAAAGAGCATAAAAATCCTAAGTTTAAAGTATTAATATCTAAAGATAGATAAAGTTATTAGAGTTAAGGTCATGAAACTCCCTTTGAGATCAAGGGTTTAAGTCACGCTTCTGACGGATTTGTCTAATTTAGTTTGACATAAATTAAGGCCCGTAAAAAAGTTATAACTTGGGATACATTTAGGAGTAAAGTCAAATGAAAGACTAATATAAAAAGTGGCTAAAAGCTATACCTATCACTAAAGTAGTTTTTAACCCCTAACACATACTCCTAATTGAACTACACCTTATAAATTACGCATACGTATCTATATTATCCCTAATTGAACCTCACCTTATAATTACACGTTTAATCTTGTTTAAACGTGAATTTCATTTAAAGGAAGTTTTGTCTCTCAGCACGAGACCACTACACCACCATGCAAATACTTATCACTAAAGTTGCTAAGATTAAAAAATATCTCATTAACTCTCCACCTTGTGTATTGATTAGTATTTTTATTTTCTCTTAGGTTACTTCTATAGTTATTTAAATATTTTAACCTCTTGTATCTTTATGGCATTTAAATTTTTATCTCCTCTGTTAATGGAGTATTTAGTGGAATTCATTTGCACTTTCATAGAGCCTAAAGGTCCTTAACTTTCTCTCTTCTCCTTCTTCTTAGGTCACTCGTTTTCCTCCTCCTCCCCTCCATCCGTCGTCTTCCTCCTCTTTGTCTATGCATCATGTCTACCTCTGACAATGATGCTACCATTCCAATAAACATGACACCTTTATGCACATGATCACCCTCAAGTTGCACTCCACCAATTATCTTGTTTTGAAGAACCAAATCACTTCCATCCTCTCATACCAAAATTTGCTACCTCACATTGATGGCTCCATCCCCGTACCTCCCATGACTCTCATTGTTGAAGACAAAATTGCTCCCAATCCCGAGTATCCCTCTTTGTTTAGTGTTGATCAACGCACAATAATCATACTTCAAGCCTCTTTGTCCGAAGAAGCCATCACTGTCATTCTGGGCCTTGCCATCGCTCGTTTGATTTGATTTGCTCTCGATAATGCTTATGGGAACTCCTCAATTGAAATGGTTCACAACTTACGTGATCAACTTCGAGTCATTCAAAAGGGAACTCGAAGTGTTGCTGAGTATGCTCGCTCCTTCAAAACCATATGTGATCAACTAGCCGTTGTTGGCCACCCTGTTCCTTAAACTGATCAATTACTGTGGTTTCTATGTGGTCTTGGTTCGTCATTTGAAACGTTCTCCATCTACACCTGCTCCGCTCGACCAGCTCTGAATCTTGATGATCTTCTCGCTAAGGCTGAGAGGCATGAGCTTTTTGTCCATGCCCTTCATGGACCCTCTACTGCTCCGGTTGCGTTTGCTGTGCAATCACATCTGGCGTGTTGCCGGATGTGGTCATGGTGGCCGCCTTCCTCGAGGCAGTGGCTATGGCAGTCATCACGGAGGCTGCTCCAATCGTGGTGGTCAAAGACTCCCACACTGTCAATTGTGTCGAACAAATGGGCATTATGCCAGTGTGTGCCCTAATCTCAAACAATATGCCTTTCAACTCAATGTTCATGATGATAGTATCGCTACTGCCTTTCTTTAAAATTATCATGGTTCCTCATCTACACCCGACCGGTTTGTTGATTCGGGTGCATCAGATCATATGTCATCTTCTGTGCAATCGGTCTCTAATCTTGTCTTCACTGCTGGTAATGAATTTATAACCTTTGGAAATGGTATGTCTCTCTATCTAACGCACATTGGTAATACTAAAATTCACAATCATCTTAATTTAAAAAATGTGTTAGTTGTTCCTAATCTAACACATAATCTTTTGCCTAGTAAGTTAACAAAATATAATCATGTCGATGTTTTACTATCTTATCATTTGTTTGTCATTCAAGATCGACTCACTAAACATGTTCTGGCCCGAGGAAGATGTGATAACGGCCTTTATGTTCTCCATCCTGTTCATAAAGCTTTGGTCTCCCAATCAAGTTCTCGAGCATCTTTTGAAGTTTAGCACTCTGATGTGCACTAAATTATACATATGCTTACATCAATTATTCCTCACATTTCGAGTTATTTCTGATTTATTATTCTTAAATTACAGTATAATATTGTTTCGTTTGTAGTTTTTCAGTTTAATCCAGCCTAAAATCTCAAAAGAAGCCAAAACTAAAAAAAATAGAAGAAACTAGAAGAAAAACAGAGCTTTGGTGATTTTTAACCTTTGACACGACCCGTGCCACGACCCGTGCCCTACGATGACACGGCCCGTGTCATGCTATAGCAAGTACAAAAGAGTTGACTAATTGCTTCTGATCATGCCTTTGATCAACAGGACCCGTGCCTCTGACCAACATGACATGTGTCAAGTACAATGAGGATATGATGATGATCCTTTGATCGAAACGACTCGTGCCCTGGTCAACACGACCCATGTCATCTGATATACGACTAAATATTCATATTTTGACACAAATATTCCCCATAAAATAGGCAAAAACTAATAAACTATTATTAAAACAACAGAATAATGTTTCTTTTTTAGTTTTTAGTGTTGTCCAGGTCCAAAATCACAAAAGGAACAGAAAAACGAAGAAAACACGAAGAAATGATGAAGTTCCGGACGTTTGGCCTGAGGCACGGCCCGTGCCCAGCCAGGCACGACCCGTTGCTACCTACAGCGAAGCCCGAAGAGTTGACATTTTGCTCCTGAATCCACACGGCCCATGCCACCAACTCCACACAACCCGTGCCCTTGATCCCTGTCACACACGGCCCGTGCCGCTGAAGCCACACGACCCGTGTCTCTGGCCAAAGCCACACGACCCGTGTCTCTGGCCAACGAGATCGTCTGCTGATTCACTGCTAGGCACGACCCGTGCCCAGTCCCGGACTTTGCCTATAAATACAACCATTCTCCTCCCTCACTTGTCAAGCTTTGGCTCAAGCTTCGCCCTCGTTTTCATCTTTTATACCATCTTTTGAGTCTTGTTTTCGGTCTTGTAGCTATTTGTCAAGACTGTAAGAACTTTATCTTAAATAGAATTTGATTTTGCATTTGTCTATGAATCTATCATCTTCTTTTAAGCAAATTCTTAAATACATTCTTATACTTGGCTAAATTCTTACACTTACTTGGGGATAAACGAGTCTTTGGCGGGTTGGTAAAGATGTGTTTATACACTTACCTTAAGGTAAGTGTACTTGAATTTATGAAAACTCTTTCTATTGAAAGTGTATTTTCTAACTCTTTTGAACAAATGTACCTTGCGTATTATAGACCATTTGAGGAGTAGGAAAGCTCATCAGTCGGACTTGTGACACCCAACTGGATGACGATGCATGATCCTAACGGTGACTCGCACCCCATGCAAAGTAATACGTTCATGAGTTTTATGTCTATGCAAACAAACACGCCTTTCACGCTAACTACGGCCTGATGGTACATGTTGGGATAAGGGTTGGTAATATTTTGTCACTTCATGGAAGTCATTGAGATACATGTTTGTGAACTTGGTTATGATTACGACTTCCCATGTTTGCGCGAAAGCGGTGCGTGGAGGAAACGGACCATAACTCCTTATAAATATCACTTTCATAATAAATCAATCCGATGCGTGGGTTGTTCCCTTGCTGGTTCATGATAACGTATTCGAGTGTAACGGCACCGACGACCCATCGGGCCCTACTGTCACTCCCCAAAATTTTTAATTCAGCGGAAGTCTTACGTGGCGTTGATCAAAAGTCGGTAACCCATGAGTTTTAGTAACTAGTAACTTTAAAGAAAAGTTACACAAAACATTTTATTAGATGATGGATGGCATAGCCATCCGTTTTTAGGTCCCTTACATTATAGTTACTAAAACATTACATAATAATAAAAACAAATCCACATGACAACTTCGTCTCCGATACGTCAGATCCACACCACAAGCCAAGCCATCACTTACCTGAAAATGCATTAAAAAGATTTGTCAACCAAAAGGTTGGTGAGTTCACCGATTTTTATGTCAAACCATTTTCTTATTTTCATATTTCCAGTTTTCCAGAGGGTGTGGTTTATTTTGAAACCACCAAATCATCTATTTTCTCATTCTTTCAATATGAGTGGTTTATTTTGAAACCACCAATTCATCTCATTTTCTCATTTCTCAATTAAGCGGTTTATTTTGAAACCACCCATTCATCTCATTATCTCATTCGAGGGTTTATTTTGAAACCACTCATTTCATCAATTTCAAGGATATATATAAGTTTATTAGACAAAGCATGGTTCATGAACTAGCTAGGAACATGATGTATAATTAGCAACATAAGCTCTAAATCGATACGTAAACCACTATTCGAAAGTATTTTCCCACCATGTTTCACGATCAGGCTACCGATCAGTGGGCTAGGGTTGGTCATTCCCGATAGATCTATCAATACTTCTCTTGTCTATTCCATAGTTAACGATTTAGACGGCCAAATTCTATTTCATTCTCTTTTATTTCTGTGGCCAAGCTCATCTTTTCATGAGCATTCGTGCCCTTACTTATGTCTAATCATACCCATACATTGGTTGTCAACTCATAATATACATATTATTTTAATGCAAGATTTTATACTTTTGATATAAATATTCTGAACTTAATTTATTATTATATAATTTGTATTTATATTATATAATGCTTTTATATTTTAGTTAATAATTTACAATATTACATAAGTAGTGTGTACCGCTCGTGGTTTCTCATGACCGACCATTATAGGCGGAATTACTATGAGAAATAGTCACTGGGTTTTATCTTGGTGACAATCGTTACCGACCGTGTAGGCGTCATTGACGACCGTGAGACGGATTTACTACAATTGTAGCACCAAATCTTGATTTTATTTAACCTTTTTATTCCAAGTTCAAGTATATATATTTATTTACAATTTTCGGATTTTTATTTAAAATCCAAGGGTTTCATACCCTAATATTATGTATATACATATGATTAACCTATTACTAACATCAAATACTAGCAAATCAAAACCACAAACACATGATTTCACATAAAATCACATAAAGTCATGATTATTATCCATGCATGTGTCATCAAAGTTACTAGTTTTCTTTCAAGATCTTAAGGTTTTATATTTGGTTATCCATTAAATCTTTCACAAGACTCATGTTTTAAGCTTGGATTTAACATGCATGTGGGTTTTTTGATGATCAAACCCTAATTTTAAACAACATACACACACAAACACATACACACACTCACGGCGTGAGTGTGGGTGTGTGTTTTCCCATGTTTTCTTGTGTTTCTTGCTTGTTTATAACTTCTTTCACCATCTCAAGTTTAAACTTTGATTTTGAAAGTGTTTTTCTTAGAAAATCAAGTGTTAAGAAAGTGGGTTTTTGAGATGTTAGAGGGTTTAGATGAAGAAAACAAGGTAGTGATTCATACCTTGATTATTTGAACAAAAAGCCTCTAATCTTCTTTTTGAATCTCCATCTTGATTGTGTTCTTGAGATGATGAAGATACAAGGAAATTTTTTTGGTGTGTGTGTATGGGGGGGGGGGGGGGTTTCGGCCGAAATCAAGAGGGAGGGAGAATGAGAGGTGGAGTGTGGTGGTGTATGTGTGTGTGTGTGTTAGGTTTTAAAGAGTGCAATGATGACCTAGGTGGGCTAGGTGTCATTTTCCCAAGCATTCTCATCATTACATTTCTACACACATATACACGACATATACATGCATACATACCATTCTATTATATAAAATTTTACTAGTTTAGGTCACTTGCAGGTAAAAGTCTGGTTATTACGCGATTCGCGGTATATTTTTCAGACTCATTTTGCTACAAATTTTATATCAAAATTCATGGAATGTAATTACGCTCGGAACCGTATAATAATTTTTCAGTTTCGTCATACTTGGTCTGTGACCAAATGTAGTGACGTTTTTATTTACTCGGTTCGTTTTCATAATCGCGTAATTTTCTCTATTTCATCACTAGCTGAGCGTAAAACCTTCTTTTAAGGTTCTAACTTATATCAAACTCGATATTTAAACAAAACGAAATATTTTATCCGTTTCGTTGGTCGGTCCATAGTGACGAGTCTTTATATATAATATTCAAGTAATTCACAAAGTCACAATTAATCCTAATTTATTATTCTTAATTCAAAAATTAAAGTGACAGATGTCACAGTCTCCCCCGGTTTAGAAAATTTCTTCCCGAAATTTATTGTAAAGCGTACCTTTTCGCTTCTGACTGAACAGTTGGGGATATTTCTTTTCCATCTGGTCGAGTCGTTCCCAAGTGAATTCGGGACCATACTTTGAATTCCATCGTACTTTTACTAACTTTATACGGCTTCGTCTTAGCTTTTGAGTCTTCCAATCTAAGACTTCTACAGGTTCCTCACTAAACCTAAGTTTTTCATCTATCTGGACCTCACCTGGGGGTAAGATAAGTGATTCATCCGACAAACATTTCTTTAGATTTGACACATGGAATACATCGTGTACTCCATCCATCTCGGGTGGAAGTCGTAATTTATAGGCTACTTGGCCGATTCGAGCTATTATCTCGAATGGTCCAATATATCGAGGACTTAGTTTTCATCTCTTTCCGAATCTAATCATGCCTTTCCAGGGAGAAACCTTTAACATAACATGGTCTCCTTTACCAAATTCTAAAGGTCTCCTTCTGTTGTCGGCATCACTCTTCTGTCTATCGGCTGTTGCCTTAAGCCTTTCTTTAATAATCGTGATCCTATCAGTTGTTTCTTGAACAACTTCAGGTCCACTTATTTTCTTTTCACCAACTTCGGCCCAACACAGCGGCGACCGAAATTTCCTTCCATACAGAGCTTCAAATGGTGCAGCCTTAATACTTGAGTGGTAACTATTATTATAGGAAAACTCAGCTAACGCTAGATGAGTATCCCAGCTACCTCCAAAGTCTATTGCACAAGATCTTAGCATATCTTCTAGAGTTTGTATGGTCCTTTCGCTTTGACCATCTGTTTGAGGGTGATATGCTGTACTCATGTCCAATCGAGTACCCATCCTCTCTTGTAATGATTGCCAAAATCGGGCGGTGAACCTGCCATCCCTATCGGATATAATGGATACTGGCACACCGTGTCGTGCCACTATCTCCTTTAGGTACATTTTGGCTAATGTTTCAACATCAGTCTTCTCTTTCATAGGTATGAAATGAGCAGACTTTGTCAAACGATCAACAACTACCCAAATGGTATCGTTACCACCGTTCGTGCGGGGTAATTTTGTTATAAAGTCCATAGCAATATGTTCCCATTTCCATTCAGGAGTTTGAGGTTGTTGTAGCAATCCATGTGGCTTTTTATGTTCTGCTTTTACTTTCGCACACGTTAAGCATTTACTGACATACAATGCGATGTCTCCTTTCATATTAGGCCACCAATAGTATTCCTGGAGATCCGTGTACATCTTTGTAGCGCCAGGATGAATCGAATACTTCGACCTATGTGCTTCATCCATGACTAAGCTACGTAGATTTCCGTACTTCGGGATCCATATTCTGTTCATAAAATACTTGGTACCATCTGCTTTGGATTCTAATTCGCATTCCAAACCCCTAAGTCCTTCATTTCTCAAATTATGCTTCCGAAGGGCTTCTTGTTGGGCGTTGCGAATCTTCTCAGACAGGCTTGTCTGAATGGTTAATCCTAATGCACGAACACGCAGAGGTTTAACTCTCTCTTTCCTGCTTAAAGCATCAGCAACTACGTTGGCTTTACCTGGATGGTATTTAATTTCTCAATCGTAATCATTGAGTAATTCCATCCAACGCCATTGGCTAATGTTAAGATCTTTTTTATTAAAAATGTGTTGAAGGCTTTTATGATCAGTGAAAATTACACACTTGGTACCGTATAAATAGTGTCTCCAAATTTTTAGAGTAAACATTACGGCTCCCAGTTCGAGATCATGGGTTGTGTAATTCTTCTCGTGCACTTTAAGTTGTCGTGACGCATATGCTATGACCTTATCTTTCTGCATAAGAACGCATCCAAGACCTAGTCTTGAGGCGTCACAATATACTACAAATCCATCCGTTCCTTCGGGTAAGGATAAGATGGGTGCACTACACAACTTTTGTTTCAGCATTTGAAAAGCTTCTTCCTGTTTCTAAGTCCAGTCGAACTTCTTATCTTTTTGAGTTAGCAAAGTCAACGGTTGAGCAATCCGGGAAAAATTCTCAATAAATTCCCTATAATATCCGGCTAATCCTAAAAATTGCCGTACCTCTGTTGGGGATTTCGGTGCTTCCCAATTCTTAATTGCCTCAATCTTTGCGGGGTATACGTGTACGCCTTTTTCCTTAATGACGTGACCAAGAAAATGAACTTCTCGCATCCAAAAGTCACATTTTGAGAATTTGGCATACAACTTCTCCTTTCTTAGCAACTCAAGGACCAATCTTAAATGTGTCTCATGATCTTCCTTGGTTCATGAATAAATGAGGATATCATCTATAAAAACTATCACGAATTTGTCCAAGTAGGGTTTGCATACCCTATTCATGAGATCCATGAATATGGCCGGTGCATTCGTCTATCCGAATGGCATTACTAAGAATTCATAATGACCGTAACGTGTCCAAAAGGTGGTTTTCGAAACGTCTTCATCTGTTATTCTTAGTTGATGATAACCGGACCTTAGGTCGATCTTCGAATAATAGGTAGATCCTTGCAATTGATCAAACATATCATCAATCCTCGGTAATGGGTACCGATTCTTGATGGTCAGTTTGTTTAATCCTAAAGGATCCGTCTTTCTTCTTTACGAACAATATTGGAGCTCCCCAGGGTGAATAACTTGGCCTTATAAATCCCTTGTCTAGCAATTCTTGGAGTTGCTTAGACAATTCCTGCATCTCTGACGGTGCTAAACGATAAGGTGATTTTGCTACTAGCGCTGCTCCAGGGATAAGATCTATTTTGAATTCTACCTGCCTTGTTGGAGGTAATCCTGGCAAATCCTCAAGAAAGACGTCTGGATATTCTCTAACGACAAGGATCTCTTCCAGCTTACGCACCTTAGCCTTCGTATCCATGACGTTGACTAAAAATGCAGGGTGGTGTTTTCGTAACATCTTCCACATTTTCATGAAATTCACTATCTTTACTTTAGTACCATTCCTATCGCCACGAATTGTTAATGTATCACCACTTGGGAGTGGTAACCGCACTAACTTTTCGGAACATATAATTTCTGCGCGATTTTTGGATAGCCAGTCCATTCCAACTACTATGTCAAAGCTACCCAATTCTACAGGTAATAAATCGATATCGAAACTATGTCCCTCTAATATCAGACTACATTTTCGAACTACTTCCTTGGTTTTTATTAGTTCTCCGTTGGCTAGTTCTATCGAATACTTTTTGTTTAGTTTACTAGTCTTTAGTCCAAGGGAAGGTCTAAATTTCTTAGAAACGAAACTAAAGTCGGCTCCGGTGTCGAAAAGTACGTAAGCAAAGTGGTTATTGACAGAAAACGTACCAGTAACAACCGCAGGGTCCTCACGAACTGCTCCTACATTCATCTCAAATGCCCTTCCCCGGTTGTTCTGCTCCCGAGGTTTTGGACAGTTCCTGCTAAAGTGGCCTTCTTCTCCACAATTATAGCATTTGGGGTTTCGTTTCTCCGTTTCTATAGGCTGTTTGGCATAACATTCCTGAGCCCAATGCCCAAAACGGTTGCACTTAGTGCATTTCTTACAGACTCCAACATGATTCCTACTGCATGTCTTGCATGGCGGTCTCTGATTCATGTTGCCTCTAGTCTCACTGGTGTTGACTGTGAACACCTGGCCTGCTTCCCTGCCTTTCTTATTTCCCCCTCGTTGGTCAGAGTTCCCAAATCTCCGCCGTTTGTTGTTCAGGGATTTCTGCTCAGATCCTGCGTCAGACGACTTCTTGTTCTCGCTTTTCTTCCTCAGGGTACCTTCACGTACAACATCATCCGTTAATGATCTAGCAAGAGATATAGCGTCCTGGATAGTAGCCGGCTTGGCTGACGTAACCATGCCTTGTATTTGTGGCGCTAAGCCCCAAATATATCGCTCTATCCGAGCATACTCCGGAGTAACCATACGTGGTACAAGTCTAGCTAATTCTATGAATCGAGAAGTGTATTCTCTGATTCCAGCACCTTCCATCTTTAGATTCAAAAATTCAGTTTCTAGTTTCTGAACTTCCTGTCGTGGACAGTATTCTCTTAGTATCATCTCCTTCAACTCATCCCACGTGAGTCGATATGCAGCTTCTTCTCCAAGACTTTTAATTTGAGCATTCCACCATGAGAGGGCTTCATCTTGGAACGAACAAGTTGAGTACATAACTTTTTGTGTCGCGCTACATCCACTTATAGCCATGACAGATTCCATTTTATCTATCTAACGAATAATGTCGAGAGGGCCTTCCAATCCAGTAAAGGATCGAGGTTTACACCCTTGGAATGCTTTATAAAAACATCCTTGCATTTGACTCCCTGAGCCCTGCCTAGTGGTACCTTGTCCCGTTCTAGCATCATGTTTCTCAAGGGCGGCATTTACATGTTGCGAAATCAGGATATCCAATTCCTCGCTAGTTGCGGGTGATCCGGCTCCGGGACCACTGGCTTCTTCGCGAGCTTCGGTTGCCATTATTTATCTATTATTTATATATATAATAATAAGACAATAGTTTTAAATATTAACTATCTAAGCATGCAATATAAACACCATCATATCCATTCATTCTAACATTCGCTTCTAATTCATCAAAATTTGTGTGAACTTATGCCACACCCATAAATATCTAGTTTGACAAAATTAGTGTGAACCTACGACACACTCAAAAATAAGTTCAAAGTTTCAAGTTCTCCTACCAACAATAGACATCACCAATAAAGAAAACAAAAGTAATCAAACTGCTCCTTCACGGCGTGGCTCGACACCTCAAGATCATGAACGCACTGACGCATTTGATTCATAGAATCAGCGTTCAGGAATGTGAGACTGTCAAGATGGTCCATCTGTCTCACTACACGATGGGTCTTGGCCGTAAGGTCAGCCAATGCCTCGCGAAGTGTGACAGATGGGTTATTAAGCCACACGCCCGGTACAACCTTGATCTCCATTGGTCCCCGTTGAAAGTTCATTCGCATCAATGGGAGCTTTGCCTTTATCCACCACCTTCTTCCTATTCCGGCGCGAGTAGACCTTAAGAGGGGTCTCCTTGTTGCGCCAGGTTGGCAAAGATACCACTGATGAAGATAGAACCAACTTTCCTCCTTTGTTAGACATTGCCTGAATCGGTTCGGATGGTTCATCACTCGGAAGCCATCCATCGCTTGAATTGAGCCACTGGGATTCTGCCGTTTCAGCAAAAGAGCTCGTATCAAGCACAGGCCATGTCTGAGGACCTTTGATAGCTTTGGTCGCCACTGCATCACCGACCTCACTATCGGAGTCAGATAAGTACACAACTTCTGGGATAGACATCTGTGACACAAATATGTATTCAAATTAAGTTAGAAATATTTAACAATTCACACATTTCTATATAATCACAACATTACCATAATTCTCTTGGCTCGTGGATTGGCGTATCTTGTCGTCTTGCTTCTTTTTATAAAACTCATTTTTTTTAGGTTATAGTCGAGAATTTTTATAAAAATCTCTAGTTCACTATAACCATAGGCTCTGATACCAACTTCTGTCACACCCCAAAATTTTTAATTCAGCGGAAGTCTTACGTGGCGTTGATCAAAAGTCGGTAACCCATGAGTTTTAGTAACTAGTAACTTTAAAGAAAAGTTACACAAAACATTTCATTAGATGATGGATGTCATAGCCATCCGTTTTTAGGTCCCTTACATTATAGTTACTAAAACATTACATAATAATAAAAAGAGATCCACATGACAACTTCGTCTCCGATACGCCAGATCCACACCACAAGCCAAGCCATCACTTACCTGAAAATGCATTAAAAAGATTTGTCAACCAAAAGGTTGGTGAGTTCACCGATTTTTATGTCAAACCATTTTCTTATTTTCATATTTCCAGTTTTCCAGAGGGTGTGGTTTATTTTGAAACCACCAAATCATCTCTTTTCTCATTCTTTCAATATGAGTGGTTTATTTTGAAACCACCAATTCATCTCATTTTCTCATTTCTCAATTAAGCGGTTTATTTTGAAACCACCCATTCATCTCATTATCTCATTCGAGGGTTTATTTTGAAACCACTCATTTCATCAATTTCAAGGATATATATAAGTTTATTAGACAAAGCATGGTTCATGAACTAGCTAGGAACATGATGTATAATTAGCAACATAAGCTCTAAATCGATACGTAAACCACTATTCGAAAGTATTTTCCCACCATGTTTCACGATCAGGCTACCGATCAGTGGGCTAGGGTTGGTCATTCCCGATAGATCTATCAATACTTCTCTTGTCTATTCCATAGTTAACGATTTAGACGGCCAAATTCTATTTCATTCTCTTTTATTTATGTGGCCAAGCTCATATTTTCATGAGCATTCGTGCCCTTACTTATGTCTAATCATACCCATACATTGGTTGTCAACTCATAATATCCATATTATTTTATTATATGCATTTTCAGCCCCAAAACATTTATAAAATATTTCAGAAAAAGGGGAGTAGTGAACTCACATTTGTTCCTTGTTGCGGTATTGCTCCGAATCAAGAGATTTCAAGTATCTTGGTCCTAATTCCCATTAGGATCAGATTAGTTATTAGGTTATATTAACTAATGTGAATAATTTCTGAATTTTTAGGAAATTTGGGCAAAATGACGATTTTGCCCTTTTTCGGTCGATATTGTCAATATGGTGAAAGAAGTTAGGTTTTGCCCAAGGATTCTAAGGCCCACTAAGTATTATTAGACTTAACTAAAGTCATTATGAAATTTATAAAATTTTATTTTCTTATTTTCGTTAAAATACTCATTTTTATGACTTTTCGGCATCGGTTTTTAACTTAGTTTTCTCCTACTTTAGTTTTCACCTCCACAATATTTTATATATTTTATAAGTGTTATCAATACATCCTAATTTATTTAGTCACTGATCTCCGTCATTTTCCTATTTTATATCTTATTTTTACTAATTTTACATATTTTAATGCATAATTTTATCGTTTTTAGGGTTCGGGTGCCATTTTCACCTAAGTTTTTAATTATTCTCACTTATATTAGTTTTTTACTGTAAAAAATAGGTCCTTAATTTATTTTATATTATTTCTCCAATTTATTATATTTTTAAGCATTTTTAGCCATTTTTAAGCACATAATTCCATTTTTAATTATTAAATAAATTCCAAAAATTCTAGAATAATTTTCTAACTCATATCTACTGATCATTAACCTTTTACTACTGACCAAACTTGATTTTTCAGATTTTTTCCATAACTTTACAATTTCTACCTATTTAATGCTTTAAATACACTAAAAGTTCAATTTACAACATACCCACTCATGGGGGTTTAATTACTCAAGTGTTAAGAAAGTGGGGTTTTGAGATGTTAGAGGGTTTAGATGAAGAAAACAAGGTAGTGATTCATACCTTGATTATTTGAACAAAAAGCCTCTAATCTTCTTTTTGAATCTCCAACTTGATTGTGTTCTTGAGATGATGAAGATACAAGGAAATTTTTTTGGTGTGTGTGTATGGGGTGGGGGGGGGGGGGTTCGGCCGAAATCAAGAGGGAGGGAGAATGAGAGGTGGAGTGTGGTGGTGTATGTGTGTGTGTGTTAGGTTTTAAAGAGTGCAATGATGACCTAGGTGGGCTAGGTGTCATTTACCCAAGCATTCTCATCATTACTTTTCTACACACATATACACGACATATACATGCATACATACCATTCTTTTATAAAATTTTACTAGTGTAGGTCACTTGCAGGTAAAAGTCTGGTTATTACGCGATTCGCGGTATATTTTTCAGACTCATTTTGCTACAAATTTTATATCAAAATTCATTGAATTTAATTACGCTCGGAACCGTATAATTATTTTTCGGTTTCGTCATACTTGGTCCGTGACGAAATGTAGTGATGTTTTTATTTACTCGGTTCGTTTTCATAATCGCGTAATTTTCTCTATTTCATCACTAACCGAGCGTAAAACCTTCTTTTAAGGTTCTAACTTATATCAAACTCAATATTTAAACAAAACGAAATATTTTATTCGTTTCGTTGGTCGGTCCATAGTGACGAGTCTTTATATATAATATTCAAGTAATTCACAAAGTCACAATTAATCCTAATTTATTATTCTTAATTCAAAAATTAAAGTGACAGATGTCACACCTACTACTCTTACATTTATACTTACTTTATTTGTTACTCTCAGGACGGTCCTCTCACGATCCCTACGAGGAGACGAGAGGAACATTAGATAGGATTTAAGGATGAAAGGAGGTCTCCCTCATCTGAGTAGTAATAATCTTAAGGGAAGGGTATAAACAAACAAGATTATTAACTTTGTCATTGATAAGTCCCTCAAGTAATATTATCTTTGATTGAATATGCTACAACTCTAATTTTATATATATATATATATATATATATATATATATATATATATATATATATATACTTATACTTATATTTTCACTAACTAATCCATTTTCCTCCAAAGTATAAATTGTATCTTGGCCAGGTTATCTCTGAAGGTTTTTACTCAAAAAGACTCTTTTTCCCTTGTATCCTTGGACGACTTCGGAATCTTACCCGTCCTATACTTCTCCACAATGGGTACACTTGTCCGTGTATGTGATGAAATAGTATTGTTTTAAGATCTTGAGTTTTATTAATTCAAAAGCTTATGCATCAAAGGTGTCACTAATATTGCCATATTTTTATATACACCACACGCACACCAAGCTTTTTGACGCCGTTGTCGGGGATACTAAAACGAGGATTTTTAAGAAAAAATCCAAATGACTGCCTAGCCATTATTTATAATTAAGTTTTTCTTTTTTCTTTTAAAATATATACAAATTATTTTATATACTTTTCTTTTCTTTTCTTTTCTTTTTATAAAATGTACATCAACCTAGAAAGTGTATTGATCACACGCAACTTATCTTGATTTTCTTTTTCTTGTAATATTGAACCCGTTTACTTCTCAGTCTCTATTGTTTTGATTTCAGGACGTGTATGAACTCTATGCCACCTGACGAAATTCAACCCCCACTTCCTGAACCATAATGTTTTCTCCAACAAAGACTTCGCAGATCTAGAACTATAGCACATACCATCCAAAACCCACCTACCACTTCAACCACCCAAAATCCACCCATGGTTGAACAACGCACCATCATGGATTTTCTCAGGCCGAATGCTTTGCATTTGGGCACTGCCATTACTCCTCCCGCCAACGAGGCAGACACATTCGAAATTCGACCCTAATTGGTGCAGATGATTAAAAACTCTGCAACATTTAGTGGCCTCGCTGACGAAGACCCCCATCTTCATATTACAAATTTCCGGAAAATTTGTAGTACGTTTAACCCACCGGAGCCTCCGCCAACATGGTGAGATTGTACATGTTCCCTTTTCCCTCAAAAACCATGCTAAGGCATGGATGAACACTCTACCAAATGGTTCTATAACACTTGGGACGATCTTGTTAAGAAATTCCTTTACAAATACTTCCGACCTGCCAAAATAGTCAAACTCATGACCGAAATCAAAGCTTACACTCAAGAAGACGGTGACTCGTTGTACGACACATGAGAGTGTTTTAAGGAACTTTGAGGAAATGCCCTCATCATGGATTAGAGACCTGGAAACAAATCTCCATATTCAATAACGGTTTCTCCCGCAAACACGTCAGCTTCTCGACTCTAACTCTAGAGGCATCATTGGAAATCGGAGCCTTGATGAAGTCTTCGACAACATTGAAGAGATCGTCCAAACCAGTTTTTAGTGGCACAGCTTGCGTAGTTCCCATACGAAGGCACCTGGACCATTCAATGTTGATAACTCGACCGCACTTCAAGCTCAGATTGAGGCACTCACCTCAAATATAAAAAAAGCTAGAGACCAGCATGACGATGTGGAGGCCCCCATGAAGACTGGACATGTATGACGAATACAGAAGGAAATCTTGAGGAGGTGAACTTTGTCAGCAACCAGAAACAAGGTGCCTAAAGTAAAACATACAACCCTGAATGGAGAAACCATCCAAACTTTGGATGGAGAAACAGAAACAATAATCAGCCATCACAAAACAACCATCAACAATCCAAGATTTACTTATTCGGTTCTTCGCAAGGCGGAAGTTCATCAGAATTTACCCGCCTCGAAGACTCAGTCGGACGAAAGATTAATGAATCCAAAAAAAGGATGGAAGAACGATTCAACCAACATGAATCAGAGCTTCGCAACCAACAAGCTTCTGTCAAGACTCTCGAGAAGCAACTAAACCAGCTTACCAAAACTGTGGGCGAGAGACCACCCGGTTCTCTCCCTAGTAACACTGAGAGACTAACCTTAAAGCCCAATGTAACGCTGTGACCCTACGAAGCCGATAGGTCGGTCCAGAGGAAGTTACCCCGAGAACTGAAGCACCCACCATTCCACCCCCAAGAAACATCCACTCCTACTGCCCCAGTTGCAGCTGAAGAAATCCTGAAAAGCCCGAAGGTTCCGTATCCTGACAGACTTGCCAAGGTAAATTCTGACGAACAATTTGGTAAGTTTATGAATCTCCTGAAGCAACTACACATCAACCTACCTTTCAATGAAGTACTATCCCAAATGCCAAAGTACACAAAGTTCATGAAGGATTTTCTCTCCAACAAGAGAAAAATTGCCGAACTAAACTTGGTTAGCTTGAACGAGGAATGCTCTCCATCATCTCAAGCAAGCTACCCAAGAAGCAATTGGATCCTGGTAGCTTTACCTTCTATGTTTCATCAGAGGAATCGCTGTCCAGAACACACTCCCAGACCTTGGAGCTAGCATCAATCTTATGCCAGCCTCAATGCATAAAAGACTGAACCTCGGAACTCCCACACCTACCCGGATGAGCATCCAACTTGCCAATTGCTTAGTTAAAATCCCTCCAGGAATCGTTGAGAACCTCCTAGTTAAATTGGGAAAGTTCGTTTTTCCTACCGATTTTGTCATTCTTGACATGGAGGAAGATGCAGATGTACCCCTCATCTTAGGAAGACCTTTCCTTGCAACCTCACAAGCAAGGGTAGACATGAGCAGCGGGACACTAAATATCAAATTCGGCAACAAGGAAATGAACTTCGATGACGGTAAAAAGGCAGACGGAAACATACAGGTGATGGTTAACATCGAATCAGGTCTAGAATTCGCCTACCAACGCATGGAAGGAGCCTCACTTTCACATTTTGCATTCTAGAACCAGCAATGCGGGTCTAGCCAGCAGACTCATAAATAAACTTGGCGCGTTTTCATGGTGGCTTACCATGAACATCTAAGATGAAAGAATAATTCAATCAGTTGTTCCATCAAGATCACATCTAAAGGACGGTAACATGTCTCACCTTTTCAATTATACTTTTTGTCTTAAAAAAATATTATATTAGGAAAAGTAGTTTTTATTAGTAGATATCCAGATATCGCGGTTCGCTCGATGTAATGCCGTAACGTCGGACCTGCATGAGTCAACCTACTCCTGCACGAAACACGGGCAGATTTACCAGGTATGCGGTAGAATTTTATGTTTTCATTTCAGTATGTAGGATTGACGACTACCACCGCAATAAAGAGGACGAAGAACTGTATATAATGCAAAATCTGGAAGGAAGTCTATCCAGCACACATTATGGCCAGACAGGAACATATGAAGCTCTTTGTCACCATTTCTAACCCTAAACTCATTAATTTTTATTAACGCTGTTTAATGATTATGATGGTGCTATTATTTCGGGTGTCTATATGAATGGAAAACGTCAACAAGAAAACACACGATCAGATACATACCGCCTTCTGCGATTCATATCTCTTTGTTGCAGCTTGTTTTTGTTATCGTTCAGACAAGTAATCAAGTCCGGTAGTACACTGCTTTGAAACGGTGTATCCTGAGAACAAACGACGAGTATGTTTAAGGGAATTGTGTCAAACAGAAGCCCGGTTCCTTTTATTTGTTCTCTGTTTCTTCTGTTATTTTGCAGGAATCGATCCTGCTTCCGCTCGTCATACTTCATCATGTTATGTTTCAATCTCTTAATTATCTGTACTGCATTTCATGAATTATAGATGATTATAGTAGTTCTTAAACGATTATCTATATCGTTTCTCCTATATCTAACACTTATAACATCACCAAAGTTTAGAGCTCTCTGGAAACTGAATTTGAAATCAGTTTTATAAAAAAATAAAAAATAGAACCAGTTTGGTAGCACAAAGTGAAAAACAAACTAAGGGTCTGTTTGATATGAGGTAATGGAATGAACAATGTAATTGAATGAGTTAGGAAATGGAATGGTCAAGGGAATGAAATGGATCATTACCATTCCATCGTGATGTTTGGTTACCACGTGAGAATGAAATAAATCATTGATTCGTATTGTTTGATGGTAATACAAACGAAGTAATCAAATACAATTTTCCTAATATTTCCATTTAAAATTAATATATTTGTTTTATATTTATATTTTTTAATGTTTTTATTTTCTTATTAATTTAATTAAATTATTTAATTTATATTTATATTTATA
This sequence comes from Deinandra increscens subsp. villosa, assembly GCA_039602395.1. Classification (NCBI taxonomy): domain Eukaryota; kingdom Viridiplantae; phylum Streptophyta; class Magnoliopsida; order Asterales; family Asteraceae; genus Deinandra; species Deinandra increscens. The sequence goes on from JBCNJP010000023.1 coordinate 13,766,984, forward strand.
TTTATATTTATATTTATATTTATATTTTATTTATTGTTACTTATTTTCTAATTTACGTTTATTTTTATTATTTTTTGTTTCTTTTTCATTCATTACTTTATTTTTATTTTATATTTATTTATTTTCTCATTTTCGGTTTATATATATATATATATTACTTTTTTATTCTTTATTTTTTTCATAAAAATTTAAGAAGAAATCTAATCAGAATTTCCTTTTTCATTTCATTCCTTGAGGAAATCGAAATAAGACACCCCTTCCCCATGAAATGAAATTCTTTAAAAATGGAAAGAATCTCATTCCTTATGTAATGACTATTTCATTCCAATGTGCTACCAAACATGTCATTTTTCATTACAACGTAATGCATCATTCCATTCCACCCTCCATTGCTACATATCAAACGCTACCTAAGAATCGACGATTCAAATTGGATAAAACGGGTTCACCTCCAAACCATTTCCGGCTACTAGTCAACCGGTTTTAAAAACCGATTTAGTTTCCCAAACCGGTTTTCTTCCCCAACACTAATTAATTTAAATTTTTTTTTTGAAGATAATGAACCAATGTAGTGTGTGTCATTATCCACAAGTTTACGTGTTCCGTTACAACCTCCGTCTCCACCAATCACTATTATAATTTATAGTCTATTTAGCAATAAAGCATCTTTGTTTAGCAACCACCGTAGGCCCCACCTCCTTTTGTTTTGCCTGTGCGACTTTTTACCCTTCTGGGCCCCACCTGTCTCCTTCGTTTCTATTTATTTATCTTCTTCTCCACACTTCACTCCATTTCAACTCCATATTTCTAATTCTAAACCACCCAAAACTCTCTGAAATAAATTCCTCATATTCTTCTTCAATTGCTTCACATTAATGGGCAACTACAGGTTTAGATTCTCAAATATCATCCCCAGTTCTTGGCTTCACACTTCCACCACACGTAACAAACTGAGTAACAAACTCAACAACAAAATAACGAAAACCCAATTGGTTACATCTCCCTCTTCTTCATCGTTATCTTCTTCACAACGTGCAGATTACCAGAGAAAATCATACTACTTCACACGAAACCTATCTTTACCCGACCCGACGAACCGTATTCAGAATCCATCACCCGGTAGGACTCATCTCCCGGACGTGGGGAGAAAGTCATCGAGAAAACAACCTCGCCGGAAATTGGCCTCTCCGGAGCTCAATCCGGCAGCTAGGTGTAGCTGCCGGATAACGCCGGAGACTGTTTCGACGGATTCGGAATCGTCGGATTCCGAAGTCAAGTCGCCGGAACAGTCTCTGACTTGTTCGTGCAAAACGAGTTCGTCTTACGACGTCGTTTATGAGAAAGTTGACCTCGCGCCGATTAAGACTAAACACGCGAAACAAAACGAGTTCGGGTCGGGTAAATGGGTGATTGACGGAAGAACCCGGAATTTATCATTGAGGGTTGTGAAAGAGGGTATTATCGGTATTTCGACTACAAATACACGTAGTCCCGTTAGAAAATTAAAAGGAAACGGTTATTCGCCGAGGTTAGGAAACAGAGTCAGGATAAACGGGATAAACGGCGTCCGGAGAAGAAACGGAAACAGAAACCGGAACGGAGACAGACGGAGCTTGACGGAGAGTATGGCGGTGGTGAAAACGTCGGTGGATCCGGGGAGGGATTTTAGAGAATCGATGGTGGAGATGATAACGGAGAATAACATGAGGAGTCCAAAAGAGTTGGAAGATCTTCTTGCATGTTATCTTGCACTAAATTCAGATGAATATCATGACTTGATCATCAAGGTATTCAAGCAAATTTGGTTTGAGAGTGGTGATATTAGGGTGTAGATGATGAGTCAACATGTCAAATGTGAAATCTTATTTTCTCGTGTAAATTATTATGTTTTTTTATTGGCAATTATAAATAATTTATTGATAATATAATTGGCATTAGACAAATTTAATATAATTTTATTGTTGTGATTTTTTATTTGACTCTTTATCGACGTGATTGACTTTTGCTTTTTGGTTTTTAACATCTAGTGAAACGAGTAAAATATACTGTTTTTAACAGTACAAATACTCCACGGATTGTTAGATTTTAAAATTATTATCGCTTTATATATATATAAATTTTTAAATAAGTACATTACGTAATAATTTAAAGTAAAAAATAAACTGATGGATTTCAAATTCGCATCTCGTTTTATTATTCACGAATATATGTAGGTACAATAGTTTAGTTTACACCCCTAAACTATCCAACGATTTACATATATAATATCTAGTCTAATATACACCCTCAGTGAGGAGGTTTACGAATGCTTAGACTGGACCGAAAGTCAAGAAACAATGACCGTGGTAAACCCTTCGTCAAAATCTCTGCAAACTGATAGCGCAAAAGAACATGTAACACACGAATGAGGCGTCGTTTCACCTGATCATGGACAAAATGTATGTCTATCTCAATGTGTTTTGTCCGTTGGTGTTGAATGAGATTACTCGACATGTAGATGGCACTGACATTGTCGCAGTAAACCAAGCTAGGAAGTCCGTGTGGGAGTGTAACATTTCCGGTTAACCCGTGATCTGTTTTTGATCCATATATGTATCCAATATTCGTGATTGATAATCAATGAAAAACTATGTTTGATTATGAGGTTTTGTTCTTGGTGTTGTGTGATTGAATCTTTTATCATGTTCGTCGATCGATTTAATGTCCGATTTATCTCTATTTCGGATTTTATGTCGAACGTCTCGCTATTTAAGTTTAACCGAGTAACTCGAGGAATCTAAACATGTATGATGCATGTGTGTAATACTAGTTACGCGCACAAGTAAATACAAGTAAAGATATGTGAAAGTTCAAGGTTTAGAACATGAATGACGGAAGTTCGGTAAATCCCGCTCGATTTTGATTTTAACTGGAAGATCACGTTTTGGAGTATCGTATGTCCAATTTATCATATTTATGATTCTAATGATCACAAATCATATCACGAGTCATCACACACTAAGTCGAGTCACAAAACGTTGGTGATTAGCCTAAAAGTGATACGTACGACAAAACTGGCCAAAACCGCTTTATGTGAATTTATGTGTTGATTGTTATTAGTTATGTGACGTATTTATATTCATTTGAGCGGATTAAATGTGGTTAACATGATGGGAATGTGTAAGGGGTGATTTTGAACGGGACTTGAAAATATCGAAAATCAAAGAACCGAGCACGCGAATTGAGGTGACGAACAAAATGTGTCAGTCCCGTATTACGGTCTAAATACGATATCGTTCTCTAGTGAGTGTGCGGAATCCAAACACTAAAGAGATTCGAGAATTGAGAAGATATAGAAAAAATATGACAGATGAACACGATGAATATGAAACAAAACGAAACAAGCCTAGCAAGTGATAAAATGTCTTTAACATGGATAACCCAAGGCCATTTTCATTTAATACACAAGCCTCATCATTTCCTAGCCTTACAATCTTCCCCTAGGCTTATGGTTTAAATGTCTTTAACTTTCAATCTTCAGACTTGGAATATTTCCCTAGGCTTGAACATGTGTTGGTGAACATTCTTTCTTTGACAGTCTTCATTGGGCAGCATGAGAGACTTTTGGGAATTTTCTCTCAATCAGCATCAGCTTTAACTTCTAAGGATGAACAAGTAATGAAATGAGGATTCTAAAAAACTTGCTTCTTTTTGAAAGATCTTGGGTCCTTGCTAAATCATTAGTAACTGTCTTGACTTGACTTTGCCTTCAGAGGATAAAATTTTAAAAACCTCTATCTTGGCAATCTTGATTATAGTTCTTGAAATGACATGGTAAGTTTCTTGATTTGACTGCTCCGCCTCTTTTTCTTCAACTAACAAATGCAGTAATGCATTCAGCTTCCCCTCAACTTGTGAATGGTTTGTTTGAAATCTTTTGGAAGCTTCACTTGAACCAACAAACTTCCTCTAAGTATCAGATTCTTCTAGAGGGTAAAACTTATTCCGGCTGGTTCTTCAACATGAGCATCAGCAGCAGCATTTGATCAATATAATCATTGACTTTTCCTTTTCAATTTATGAACCTGTCAACCACAATAAAACAAACACAAACTAGTTACTGGTTTAGCAGGTGAATACCATTATTTAATCGAAACCCTAACATAGAGGTGAATAACATTATTTAACCAAAACCCTAACATAGGGTTACCTGTTTTCCTATAAATATTTCCCCTAAACCCGATGACTCTTCTCACTCCCCCTTAGCTGAGCTTCCCCTCAGCTAATGACCCCCTTGAGATAATACATATTATCTCCCTCCCCCCCCCCTGAGATAATGCATATTATCTCCCTGAGATAATGCTTATTATCTCCCTTCTCCCCTTAAAAAAAGGGTCACTTTGAGGGGGGGGGGGGGCATATTTTCTTGCACCAAACCCACAAAAACATATTAAAACCTTTAAATTAACTTGGCCATGATTATAAAATAAACAATAAAAACTTAAGAAGACTCAAAGAAAATAAAAATAATACAAACTTAATAATGAGAAGGTTTTATTTGGGATCAAACCGTCTTTGTCTGAACTGAGGAACCTTTTTCAGCATCCGTTACTCGAACACGTCCAGGTGATTGCCAGTATATTTGTCCACTTAAACTCACGTTCCTTGACTTTACTCAGATTGTTTGTCACTTTATTATTTTTTTAGTGCATTAATTATGAACATATATATATCGATCACACACATATCCTAGGTAAATTAAAGAGATTCGAGAATTGAGAAGATATAGAAAAAGTATGACAGATGAACACGATGAATATGAAACAAAATGAAACAAGCCTAGCAAGTGATAAAATAACACACAACTATTAAACATGGATAACCCAAGGCCAATCTCATTTAATACACAAGCCTCATCATTTTCTACAAGCGATACGCTTGGAGATGAGGTTATCGGCTAAAGGTGGTTCCAGGCGTATCGCCTGGTTTGTCAGTTTCTCTAGGGGATACGCCTGGAGTGAGTGTGCAGATTTTTAATTTTATTTTCATTTACCGATTTTGTTACGAGCCTCTTGTTATTCATTTCTCTAATCTTTGAGTTCCCAGGTAATCATAGGTTCAGTTATTTTCTTTAATTTTTATTCTAATTTATTTTTATTTTGTGATTAATCGTGTTTTGTTGAGTCGAGTCTTTTGTTTTGTGACTTTGTTTGCAGGTTTGATGATATTCACACGTGCATGATCATTCGAATTCAGTGGAGGACCTAGGAAACAAACTCGCCTTCATTTATCTAAATCAAATTCAGGGGAGTTTGTTCTTATTTACTTTTCTTTTCATTGTCTTTTGTCTTTTGTTTTTCTTTTAGTGTGTTTTATTTTATTTTATATCCATCACACATTAGGGACAATGTGTCGTTTAAGTGTGGGGATGGGAAGACTTGCGTCTTTTATTATTATTTTTTTATTATTAGTGTGTTTTATTTTGAAAAAAAAATTGAAAAATTCAGAAAATGTTCTTGATTTATGCTGCATAAAAATGGGAAATGATAGTATAATCAGGGATCAGTTGTTTAATAAATGTGCATAATTGCTAAATATTATAATTAGTATTTGTCATAACTAGTTTCAATGTATTGGTAGGCGCAGCCGATCTTTTATGCTTGAATATCATTATGTGTTGGTTATGAAATAAATTTAATCTTTAATTGATAAACCATGATGCTTTAGTGGGTTCCCGTCTTATTTTGAATGATGTAGCCGAAACTGTCAAAAATAGAAGATAAATACCTTAGTATTTGTATATGTATATGTCTCTTAAATATAGCACATCTCTATCTTTTTACGAGAGTAAATTCCATATGGGTGGCGCTTTCATACTTCCATGTTCCATTTTTATTTCATTTGACCTTTTGTTAATTAATATGCCAAGCCTATGAGTTTCCCTTCGGGATAGCGACTTGAAGGATACGCCTCTAGACTAGGTAATTGAGTTTAGATTTACATGCTACCTATCGGGATCACTACTTGGTGGATGCATCCATGAATCGATGCTCTAAATTTTTGAAATTGCTTAATAAAATCATCATCCATTCATCACTAATCCATTATTTTTGAGACCTATATATATTAGAATACTATGGTAGGAGAACCTAAATGGTTTAAACCTAGGCGTTGATATCTTGATACTGGATTAGGGTACAGTTATGATTTTTAAGTGTGGGATCCATTAGGCTGAATGATAACATAATTACTTGATAAGGTTTAGGGCTAAAGGTCGATGGTTGGGTTTACTCGGATCAAAATGCCGGTAATCGATCTATGCTATGTTGATATGGTTAATTGAATCTGAATGAATTAATAAGTTAGAATTTGAGTCCCTGGTTATGATTCCATTGCGGTGTTTTTCGAGGACGAAAAGAGAGTAAGTGTGGGGATGTTTGATGTGTTGCAAACACATCCTATTTTTCCCATGTATTTTGTATAGTAATTGAGTCGGTTTTGAGTCCAAATTGAGTCATTTCCTTATGTTTTTAGTTAATTATAGTTATTTGAGTCTTAATTAGTGTTTTATGTGTTTATATAGGTTCTGGTTCAAATCCTGAGGCTACACGAGTGTTAGAGAAGTTGGAAGGGGGAATGAAGACCAAGTGCTGAAAGGAGATGCCTAGGCGTATTGCCTAGGGAATGCAAGCCCCCAAGCGATACGCTTGGGAAGATCATGGTCAATAATGGTCGCGGAGGTTTGACCGACTATTTTGTCGGTATATGCGCAACAAGCATATCGCATGAGAAGGAAGATTTTTCCAAGCGATAAGCTTGGAGGGTAAAAACCCACAAAAAAAGTAATTTCTTTATAAAATCAAAGTTTAGGGTTGGTTTTCGGGGATTACGACTTCCAGCCGATTTGGGGCGATTTTGAGACGAATTTCAAAGACGGAGAAAGGCTGGGATTCAATAGAAAGATTGAAGAATCAAGCATTCAACACATATCTTTATTCGAGTTCTTCGATTTCTCATTGTTCTTGTCAATTATTTAGACTTAAGCAATGAGTTATCTGCAAAGTCTGGATCTTTTCTGCTTTTGTGACATGGTCATGATGGTCGGCTAAAGATGCTACCACCTAGTCCTTCTATGATGACTTTTTAGTATTGATGACTTTATTCGGCTTATGATAATTTTGATTAATGTTGACACTCTTTAAATTTCACTGATTATTACAATTGGATGCGTGTGTGTATATGATCCAGGGTTTCATTTCATGTTCTATGCTTGTTCAATCAGGGGATGTCTCCCGGTTTAGGTTGGGTAATTGACTAGTGTGGATGTGTGTTTGCTTGTTAATTTGATTAGCTACTTTGGGTAGTCATAGCATTGGATATAAATTGTTTCCTTCAATCTTGTATGCTACTATTTCTAGACATTCCGTGAGGTGATAGGAATATCGGGTAGTCAGGTTGGTTAATGAACTAGGATAATAGTGTCTCAAAAGGAAGTGCCCTTGGAATTTAGTTAATCTGCTATTCCGTGTTAATTGTGATAGTTAGCGGTAGCTCCTGCTAGTCTAAGATTGTTTCGGAGGTGGTTAGGATTAGTTGAAGTGGGAAGGACTCAAAAGGTGAACCCTTGTTCGGGTGTTAGAGTTGTTAGTTAGGAACAATCGGGAGGTGACCTTACCGCCATCAGAGTTGTCGTAGCCGAGTAGAGTTGTTAGTGTTGATTAGGATTCTAGGTCTAGGTGGTACCTTCCTCAATCTTGATTTCATCTTAAGCTCTTCAGTTTTTGGTTGTTAGTTAATAAGTTAGTTAAATTAGCTAATTAATTTCTTAAAACCAAATCACTCAAATTTCCCTTTTCATTAAGTCCTTAGTTGTGTCTAGTTATTCAGTGTCCTTAGGGTTTGATCCTGGTCTTCTATAGCTATACTGTGTCGGATAGGTACACTTGCCTAGTGGGTTTGGATTAGTTTAGTTGTCTAGGTAAAACTTAGTGTGTCTAGTTCTAGGATTAGGTCTAAGTTTAATTAGTTAATTTTAGGTATTGTTCCGAACACATCAGATTCAAATGATTGAACGACCTCTAAGCGTAATTATTTACACCGAAAAGTCAGGGTTACAATGATAGATCTATTGGCTTGACCGCCCACCTGACTTGACCGGTAATTGGCGTTGGGTGATTGGAAACCTTATAGCCAGGGTTGGATTACGTTCACCTACTTGCTTTATTTTATTGCTCTTTTGTTGTACTATTGAATTATCATATCACTCAAGGATCGCATGCTTTATATCCATGAACGTATATTAAACATTTGTTACTCACCAACTACTTGTAGTTGACTTGTATATTAAACATGTTGCAGGTAATGCAGTTTGATCAAGTTTGGTGACAATGTTAGGTTGCATGGGCCTTAAATGAGACCTAAATAAAATAAATACTTGTTATTTTTTATTATGTTGTCTCGTCTGGATTACTATGTTGAACTGATGTTTGAACTATGTTTTGGTTGATAATTATGAAATGGGTGATTAAGAATATCGCAACATTAATTAGTGTTGTGTGCATCTAGAAAATCATCGCTCCCCGATATATTCCATGTCAGTTGGGGTGTGACAGGGAGGACGACCGAGCTCTAGAAGAAGGTTGCACAGCCAACGAATTTCTACAACAGAATGTGGGACTCCCCTGTATTCGGCTTTGGCGCTAGAGTTGGAAACGATGGTCTGTCGTTTGAACCAAATTCAGATTTAGATTCGGAAGAACATTGGCTCATTATTTTGTGGAGAGATCGGAGGAGAGTTACCCAGAAGATTCCTAGGGCCTTCATTTGGGTCATCTTGTACTAGAGGATCATGGTTTACTGGTGCATTAAGATCAAGATCCATCTACACATTATCTGCTGCAACCACTACTTCATTTACAGGAACGTTACCCTGAATGGGTCCTTCATCTTTAATGTGGGCATTACTCTCTTCTAATTCCTTCAGCAAATTTTTAAAGAATGGAACAAGAGGCCCATCATACTTGGCAATAGTCAGGCATTTTGTGTAAGAGCCTCTATTCATTGACCTTACTTTCCTTGAAAAGGTCTGGGTATTATTGATCCATAATGGCTTGAATAAATCTTGGGTACATAGCAAATTTCACAGATCTTCTCTGAGGGTGGAGGTTACCAATAATCCATCTCAGCAACTGATGGGAGAAATTGAATCCATCACCGGTAGCATAACCATGAATGGCCCATGCAGATTCTTCAACAAAATCATTAGTTCCCGACCTCCTTTGAGAAAATGTAAGAATGAAGAATGTAATGATGAATCGCCAGTTCTTCGGAAATAAGGTCTTGGCAACAAATTTCTCTTGATCAACAGCGAGTGGTCCAGTGTATCTTATTCTCCTAATAGTGTTTTGCCATATAGCCGTGGTATAAGACTTAGGCATGTCAAAATCGTTGAGTTGAAGGAGTGTTCTAATTTTCTCTTCTGTAATATCAACATCTGTACTTTGAATCCTGACCTCAGGATAGGAGTACCATCCTCTAAAACCTCATCTCAGGCATTGTTCCAGAAATCATCTACAATATTTTTGTAGACAGGTGGATTCATCAAAATTGCAGTGGCCCAGTTTGAGTTCAGCAAGAGATCAATGGCTACATGAAAAGGCTCAGCATCAGGCCAGCTTTTGTCTATAACACATAACTGATTGTGTTTTTCTGATATTCCAGAACTTCTGCAGCAGCAGCACCAGCACGTCCTGCACGTCTGGGAGGCATCTGCACATGAAAAATATACAGATTATATCTAGATTAACATTAGCAAATGAATGTCGTGTCACACTAAATTCGTGATAATGACAGAGTTTTTCGTTTGAATATCCTAGGCATAAAAGAAATTAGTCACCACAAAGTCTCAATACAGAGATAATCACAACAAGATAGGTTCATAAACTAAGGGGCTGTTTGTTTACCTCTTAATGAGGTCTGAACTGGATGGAATGTATTTTTCGGTCAGACATTTAATTAAGGGGTGTTTGGTTGGTTACCCCTTAATCTGGAAAAAAAAAATAACATAATGAATAAGGGTTTAGAAAGTAGCTTTTTGATTCAGAATCACAAAAAAAAAAAAACGCGATAACCCTGCGCCCCCTCCTCCATCAGTCTGCTGACCAGCGATCATCCTCCATCACTCTCGCCGTCCGACTGCCACAGCGCCGACGATGGCAGCAGCACCGAAGACAGCTCCTTCTCCGGCGTTCCATCACCGCCTCTCCTTTCCTTCTCAGCCCCTCCTTCTCAAGTAAGTTTTTTTTAGTGAACTCAAAAGACCAGACGTGTCTTCGATTTCTCTGTGGGTATGTTCTGTTCTACGTGTTTACTTCTTTGCAGCTTGATTGCTGATTTATTTGTTGATTTCTTACCGTTGTTGGAGAATGGGTGTGGATTATCCATTTATCCTTCCTACCTATATTACGAACACCAAGTGTTCGATAAAATTTCCCAATGAAAACACTAGTTGTTGTAATTCAACCTGCTTTTGAATATACAAGTCTGACCCTATTTGGATCAAAGTTTTATCACATAAAAAAGGTGATGTTCAAGTAGAATCAGTTCAAGAATGCTTAAAAATGGTTACTTGTTACAATGGTTACTTGTTACAACAACTAAATGCATTGGTAATAATTGTTATTTCCTCCTCTTTGTATATGAACTTCTTGTTGCTTAAAATTTTACAGTTTTCCATTTTCTTTCTGATTTAGTTTGTTCATACAGCTGAATATAGGTTGGGATGGCAAATAGCAAGTATGAGTACGTAAAGTTGTTTGAAAACGAAGACGAAGTTATGTATCCAAACTTGATTGTAGTTTGAATTGACGGTCGCATCTTTGAAAGGTAAACTTACATCTATCATATTTTCCAAATTTCATCAGTATTAGTGCAAAGCCTATAGCATTTTGACTGTTATTGGTTCGTTTTCTTCATATTAGTAGACTGAAGTATGTACTATAGGATTACTTTTATCTGATTTTGATTTATAGAACAAGTTGACATTGTATTAGAAAGAGGAAACTGTTTTAAATGGTTACTGATGTGCTATGCAGTTTCATTTTCAAGAAGGAAACAAAATTTTATCAAAGGCGTGCTAGGTTATATTTTTTTATAGGTTTATAACTGGTGATTGTTAGTTTGTTACTACAAAAACTCATGGTGATCACATATTTAAATGAATGTTATTTGGATCACATATATATTGAATGTTATTTATATGTTTTGATAATAACGGATGACAGGTAGCGTATGGATTCCGATGACAAGGAGATTGTAACTTTCATTTTTCTTTGTTTGCATTGGTTACTATTAGTGTCAACAATGAATGAAAGTGTAAGAGATCTGAATTCGGCATTGACTGGTCGTGAATACACACAAGAATTGTTGCATGGCTCTTCTACACAATGTCTTGAGATGATGCGCGTGTCACGCGATAGCTACTCAACTAATGTCAAACAATTAATTTGTATTTGGATTATTATGCTTTTATGAATTTGTAAGGATTTATGTGTAATTTAGGATTCTGACCGAACAGATATATTCCATTTAGAGATCAAACCAAATAACACATAACTGATTCAGAATCTCTTATTCTTAACTGATTCAGAATCTCTTATTCTTAATAATTCAGCACTTAATGCTTCAGTTTATACCAAACAACCCCTAAGTCTGACTGATACACAAAATACGATACATTACTTACTTGGACCTTCTATTCCTTTAGGAGTTAACAACACTTTTATTTAATATTAAATTTTGTTCAACACATGGAAAATTTTAAAATTTGACAACCTTGAATGAGATTTGACTCTAAATTAGGAAATTGAGCAATTTTAACTTTTAGAGACCTGTTTAAATTCCCACTTAATGAACAAATGAGTTAAGCTTACCAAAAATTCAGTTTCGACACAAAATTGTGATTTGAACTTCTGATTTACTTAAAATTTCCAACAAAATTGACTAAATGGGACAATATGGTGAGATCAGCACTTAACAGTCACACATAAGGCCAGAAATCCGAAATAATACTCATTTGAACATCAAATGGGTTTGTGATCTTGGACATAGGTAGTTTTGAGACCATATGGGTCAATACCTTATAAAGTTAAGGTCTTTTGTTAAAAAGATCATATTTTGACCCAAAAAGTCAAACTTAGGCTCAAAGAGAATCAAAGTCATTTGATTACCCCTAGAACTTAAGATACCTTCAATCCAAGCTCACAAGATACACTTGAATATTTTTCAAGAGATAACATCACAAATTTCACAAGTTTAGTCTAAACTGACAGACTTATGCATATATTCCATTCAACACTCACAAGGATCACAATAGCAGTCCTAAACACCAATTTATGCAAGAAGCAGTCATGATAGCCAAATTGATCATAACAAATGGTTTAGAATACATGTTATCTATCAGACTTAGATAAAACAGGCATAAAGGTCAAACATTTCATCAAAAGCAGAAAACAGAGCATGCAAAGTCAAAGATGAGGCAAGAGAGTACAGTTAGAATCTTTAAGTACAATTTGCTCCTATTTTGACAAATTTCTAACCTAACATCATCTATGCACATCACAGAATATAATGCATACTTTGAATCCATATTGGACATAACACAATCAAAGTATCACATCTTAGTAGCTATACTTAATTCAAAGTATAACATGCATAAGACTTAGCAAAAATCAAGATAAGTGTCCTTAATTATGTTCTAGTCTAACAAGCAATTCAACTTTGAACAAACATCAGCCTCAAAAACATAAAATAGTCAAAATTAATCTTCCCCTTTCAGATGCCATAAAAAAAATTCCGGCTTATGCGAAATACCTGAAAGATATGTGCACTAATAAACAAAATTACAAAATTTCTAAATAAGTTGATGCAACAGCAGATGTGAGTACCATAACTGCAGAGATTTTGCCTAGAGAAACTGCAAGATCCAGGGGCACCAATGATTTCGATACAAGTTGGTCATTTTCAAATGACACATGCCTTATTGGATCTTGGAGCGAATGTGCGTATTTATCACACCCCAACTGACGGCGAAAACGTCGGGGCATGATTAGATTGCCCATAAGCTCATGACAACTAATTTAGTGGCAATAGTTAAATAATGAATTTTATTGATAACATTAAAAAATAAAACAATACACAACATATAGATAACAAATACAATTTCTTTATTAAACTAGGTCCAAAAGCCCTATGTGATAGCATCTTGAAACATCAACATCATAGCCTGCAACATGTATAAAATAAAGGGGGGTCAACTATAAATAGTTGGTGAGTAACCACTAGTTTGATACATAACATATATTTGAAAAACATGCGTTACATGTCATATGATAGAATAAGTGAAATATAACATGCTAGAAGATATTGACAACATGAAAGACTAGGCATAACCAAAGTTGCTAATATAAAATGACAACATGAAAGACTAGGCATAAACAAACCTCAATGACATATGCTAGATTCCCTAACCCGCAGGTTAGACTATATGAAATAATGAAATAGGCTCCAAACACTCAACGCCAAAATCGGTCAAGTTGAGTGGGTTGTCAACCGATAGATCTACCTTTGTTACCCCAGACCTTACGTTAATGTTTATGCCAAATGAAAGACATGACAGACATGGCAACCATGGCATACTTGACATACAGATGAAAACATGAAAACCTTTGATAAATATGAAAGCCTTTGAAATTCACATATTGACAAATCATGCTAGAAGTCACATAACACATAATTCACACATAGATCACATACGCATCGTAAATGATAAACTTGAAAAACAACACTTTGAAATAGGATACATGTTGCAACCCCAAAAATGAGAAAATGAGAAAAGGGGCAAGGATTACTCACTTGGATTAGAAGTTAAGTCCACGAAGCGAAAAGTGAAGGTGAAAGGATTAGTCCCGAAGATTCATCCTAAAAGAATAGAATGGGGACGACATGAATATTGGAATATGGGATTCTAAGCTCTTATGCATTTGGGGAATGGGTTTTAATGTTATAAATTTAAGTTTGAAAACATATTAACTTTTAAGAGTTAAAATACCTTAAACGTTACTAGACATGCTTTGGCCTAATAGGTTATGACATTCTCACCAAGGTATCCCGGGTAAGCATCCAGGTCCGACTATGATTTATGCGAACACTTATTCTTTGACAGAGAACCCCAACTACCGGTGTTTTCACCCTTCCAGTTACTACATGTCATTCGCGTCTCAAGTACCATCACTAAATATTTTGTTAAACAGAGATCGATTTCTAAGTTATTTGAAATTCTTAAAAATGAGTTTATGTTCACAACCTGAATTACATATTAGAATGATTAAGAATTAGATTAATTGTTGATTTGTAAAAAACAAGCCTTAATCCCCAATTTGTTCATGCATAAAAACGTTGACTTTTGGATTAGAAGAATATATATGAAATTGGACATGATAGTTTAGACTCGTTGGGCCTAACGAGCCTCTACAAGGCTACAACAAGCCTAGATCGGCCTAAGCAAGGCAACACGTCCTAATCACGTGCCTTTGCAAAGCTATGCCGTCCAAATGACAAGCCTAAGCAATGCTAGGCATTCTAAGAACGAGCCTTAGCAAAGCTACCTAAACGAGCCTAAAGCACCTAACTAAGAACCTAAACTAAACTAATTAAACTAATAAAACGATAAATAAACGAATAACGAAAGGAAGGAAAGAAAGGAAACGAGGAAAGAAAAAGAAGAAGAATTACCTTCAAAGAAGCTTTTCAAATGAGACGAGCTTGAAAGACAGCACCTCTTTGCCGAGAGCATAAAAAACTACTAAGCACGACACCCGAAGGGGTATTGTAGTTGTGGAACCGCCAAAAATTGGTTATCCCACTTGTTTATACTTAAACTAGGAGTTGCAAGCTATTAGGGATCAAGGGAGGGTATATATAGATGAGAAATGGAGCGAAAATTTGTTTTTGGGGCGATGTGGGTTGGGTTTAGAAGAGGAAGTTGCGATTATGCAATCAACATCTAACACCAAACATTTTTTCGCGATTCCCGCTTCGTTATAACTCGGTTTTACGCGTAGTTTTCGCTCACGTTCACCATTTTCAGAGTACTATCATATGGAATAGATTAATCCAACATTCATGGTGTTGAGAATTGGGCTTAAACCTTGGATCTTGATGTGGGTCGAGTTCTCAAGTTTTTGAAACATGCGGATGTTACAGTCTCATCTGCTTTAGGAAATTTCGTCCCGAAATTTAGTTAGTAGAGACTGTAGGAAAAATGAATGAGGATAATTAAATGTACGTTATACCGAAGAGTACACTTATACAAAAATAATTGTGAAGGTTTGCTTTGAAATAAAACGTTGAGGGGTTAACATGTATCCATTTGAAAGTGATAACTTGACTAATTAAAATCAATGTAAGTGAATGTGTCCATCAAAATTGAAATCAATGTAACTGAAAAAACAATGTCGGATTTCAAACAAGAGAACGCGTTCAATTCTGGCGAACTAGATGTGTCGCGACTCACACCCAGTCCACCTTTCTCAAGGCGCAGGGTCTAGATGAAATCCAAAAAACAAATTCCTTGCTAATACAACAAGATCTCACGGCTATGACCCAAAATCAACCGCATGGTTAACTAGTATTACATACAAAGTATGGTTATTGTTCATATGAGTCTTGGTTAGCAAGATTGGTAAAAACATGTGATAAAGAAAACACGTGATAATGAAAACATGGAATATTGAAAACATGTGATAAGGTGGTCATGTGATAATGAAAGCGTGTAAGTTGTAACAATGATGGCATGAAATAATGGAAACATGTGGTAATGAAAACTTGAGGTAGTGAAAACATTTAATCATGAAAACATGGGATAAGGATAGCACAAAGGCTAATTGCGATAAGCGAATGGTTTACAAGTTCCAAGTGGTATATTAAATGGTATGATTCGAATGAATGGATTAACTTAAATCGAATGGCATGAATTTGAAAGTTGAATCTCAATTGAACATAAGCATGTAAGTTTGAAATCGTGAATTGAAGGTCGAAACACGCAAGTCTAAATATTGAAATAAACGAATTAAACCAGATATTGGAATCTACACACCGAATATAGAAATCTTCAAACTGAGAGTTAAAAAAAACTGCAAGCCAATCGTTGAAAATCACAATCAAATTCACCATCTGTGAGTAGAAAATCGCAAACCGAACCCACCACTTAATTTTTGAATAATGTGAGTTACAAACTTTTGAATAAACACATCATGTGTTCCACGAGTTTAAATCCATAGATCAACATTAGAAACTGCGAATTGAGTCCACACATCGAGAATTGAATAAAGCGGTTTTGCAACTCATACACTGAGCATGGAAAACCATACTTTAAATTTGAAACATTGAATAACACGAATATGAAAAGTTACAATTTGTATCAAAATGCGGAATAACGCGAGCCTTCCCAAAGATTATTGTTTGGGTCAAAATTTCATGGAAATTTGAAAATAGGATTCGAGTAAATTTGAACATCACCAACGAATGCGATAACGAATTTGTCCAGGTATGAGCTGCAAAAGAATCCAGGAGTTTCACAAGAATGCTTGGTTAGCCAAAAGAAGCTTATGGCTAGGTACAACCAAGGATTCGAAAAGTAACGTTGATCATAACTGAGAAGTATCCATACTATATAAGTAGTATAGATACGGGGATCTCGTCATCATGAATGCGATAAGAGTCAAACAAGGAGCCGTAATTGCAGAAGCAAGAGAATTAGAGGTAGGTAGCTGACACAAAACAATGTGAAGCGATAGGGTGACTTGCCAACAGGAGTAGTACCTGGTAAGTTAATGCGGAAGTCGTCATGGCGAACGGGAGGAAGACCCAATACGTCTTCCGGAAACACTTCAGGGTAGTCCCGAACGACTAGGATGTCTTGGACTCCCTATTCCTGATTACGAACGTCCATAATTCTGACCAGACATGCCATGTACTCCTTATGCAAGTACTTATGGGCTTTAACGTCAGACAAGAGCTAGAACCCATTGAATGGTTTATCGCCATAGATTTCGTGGACTTGATAGTCGAGCAGGAAAAACGAAACGATCTTCGCAATACACATAAATTTGACGTTAGCTAGGGTAAAAATGAGTTTAGATAAAAAAAAATGAATGTTAAGGCGATACAGTTGGAACATCGCGTAATTGCGATTGGAATATAACCTTGAATATAAAGTATGAGTTTATATTTATTTTTAATTTAATAAACATGTATAGTTATCTGCTCGTAAAGTTGTAAAGTCGTAAACTCGTACACATGCAATCCCGTAAGCATGTGGACTCGTAAACTCATAATTTCCTAAACGAGTAAATTCCTAAACATGTATACCTAAAAGTACAAAACTGATATTTTGGAGGGGTTCATAAACGAATTATTTAATATTTTCTAAAACGGGATATCATGTACGTGTGAGTTCGTAGGCTCGTTTATGGGTAAACGCATTAACTCATAAGCATGTAATCCCGTAACCATGCAAACTTGTAAACTCGTGAACCCATCGACAAGCACTCGCTCACCTATAACTGATTTAAAAAGAAAAATACGTGCTATAAATAGGTTTTAAAATGATGAATGTATTTTTTTTAATTGTACATCGAATAATGAAAGCACGAATGAATTCTTTTAAAAAAAATCATAAGCTTAAAAACCGTTGGACTGGATTCAAAGTAAATTTGACTTGAGATTAAAACGTGACTATGCGCACTCGTTTGGCTAGTTTAACTTAAGCATTGTTTGCAATGGCCAGCCTTAGACACACATTTTGGGGTTACGTAAATCACCACGCAGGTGTGTCTATTGGGAGTTGGAATAGATTGGGCTATGATTGGAACAATGGGTTGCTGGGTTGAGTCTAAAATGGGTTGGAAACAAGATTTGATAAAATAATCAATCGACCATGACTCGGGTATCGTGAAACAAAGGTTTTAAAACTACGCAAGAGTGTTTTATGAACTCACAAGTTTTTTTTTCGTTTAATATTGGGATAATCAAATCCATAGCACATTTATGGTGACGATGAATGACATGAATTTGAAATATATAAGGACGGTGTGTGAAAAATCAAGAGCATGTGATATCATGAGGGTAACAAACTGATTGTATAAACATCGCAAAATACCTCGGGGATGGAATCGGAAAATTATGAAACTCAATCTACTAAATAAATAACAAGGTGTTATTTGAATTCTCAAAGGCGAGTCGAAATGGAACTGTGAACCGATAACGTAAATCGTAGGATAGTGTAGGATGTGATACGCCACAGGAGTGTCGTACAACATAATGAAATTGTGAAATAGAAATCACAAGGATGAATTTGGATGTAATAAACATGAAAGGTTTGAATATGGAATATCAATCGACTATAATATGAGGGGTAAAATATGTAAAATTGTGAAAGTAAGTGTCGATGGTGAAAATTTCAAAAATGTCATTGAAATCACGAAAAGTGGCGTTTTAACCATGAAATTTTGAAAATCAAAAGAATACCATAGATCGAAATCAAAGTATAAACCAGATATCATGAAATCACATGCAAAACATGAAACCGAATTGACTTGTTTAAATTCAATGGAGTGGTTCTCATTTCCCGATTGGGAAACTGTCACCTTCGACTAATCAGGGTTAATATGGTTCCTAGAAACGTTTTTTATGACATGCTTTGGCCTAATAGGATAAGGCACTCTCTCCAGAGTGTTCCAGGTAACACTTACCTAAATAGACACCTCGACTACCGGTGCTTTCACCATTCCCTTTACTACATGTCCGTTACTAAGGAACCTAACCCGGACGAGATTTTAAAAAAATCAAATAGAATCAAGTTCCTAAAATGGCATGTAAGGCACCATTACTAAGGAAAAGGCTAGAAAGCCTAAAATTGAGTGCATGAGTGTGTGATAAGTTAGACTTGAGGTACATCCTAACTGAAGCAAAACAAGACATAAAAAAAGGCAATCTCTAAACGAAGCATGCAATACACGAAGTTCTCGTGTTTGGACTCCTAAGGCAATAGTCTAGGTCATTCCATTTCTAATAACCTAGTTCCCTATAGCCATGGCTCTGATACCAACTGTCACACCCCAACCGACGGCGGAAACGTCGGGGCATGATTAGATTGCCCATAAGCTCATGACAACTAATTTAGTGACAATAGTTCAAATAATGAATTTTATTGATAACATTGAAAAATAAAACAATACACAACATATTAATAACAAATACAATTTCTTTATTAAACTAGGTCCAAAAGCCCTATGTGATAGCATCTTGAAACATCAACATCATAGCATGCAACATGTATAAAATAAAGGGGGGTCAACTATAAATAGTTGGTGAGTAACCACAAGTTTGATACATAACATATATTTAAAAAACATGCGTTACATATCATATGATAGAATAAGTGAAATATAACATGCTAGAAGATATTGACAACATGAAAGACTAGGCATAACCAAAATTGCTAATATAAAATGACAACATGAAAGACTAGGCATAAACAAACTTCAATGACATATGATAGATTCCCTAACCCGTAGGTTAGACTAAATGAAATAATTAAATAGGTTCCAAACACTCAATGCCAAAACCGGTCAAGTTGAGTGGGTTGTCAACCGATAGATCTACCTTTGTTACCCGAAGCCTCA
Source organism: Deinandra increscens subsp. villosa (assembly GCA_039602395.1). Classification (NCBI taxonomy): domain Eukaryota; kingdom Viridiplantae; phylum Streptophyta; class Magnoliopsida; order Asterales; family Asteraceae; genus Deinandra; species Deinandra increscens. The sequence continues at coordinate 13,786,705 of JBCNJP010000023.1, forward strand.
AGTTAATGTTTATGCCAAATGAAAGACATGACAACCATAACATACTTGACATACAGATGAAAACACGAAAACCTTTGATAAACATGAAAGCCTTTGAAATTCACATATTGACAAATCATGCTAGAAGTCACATAACACATAATTCACACATAGATCACATACGCATCGTAAATGGTAAACTTGAAAGACAACACTTTGAAATAGGATACATGTTGCAACCCCAAAAAATGAGAAAATGAGAAAAGGGGCAAGGATTACTCACTTGGATTAGACGTTAAGTCCACGAAGCGAAAAGTGAAGGTGAAAGGATTAGTCCCGAAGATTCATCCTAAAAGAATAGAAGGGGACAACATGAATATTGGAATATGGGATTCTAAGCTCTTATGCATTTGGGGAATGGGTTTTAATGTTATAAGTTGAAGTTTGAAAACATATTAACTTTTAAGAGTAAAAATACCTTAAACATTACTAGACATGCTTTGGCCTAATAGGTTATGACACTCTCATCGAGGCATCCCAGGTAAGCATCCAGGTCCGACTATGAGATTTATGCGAACACTTATCCGTTGACAGAGACCCCAACTACCGGTGTTTTCACCCTTCCAGTTACTACATGTCATTCGCGTCTTAAGTACAATCACTTAATATTTTGTTAAACAGAGATCGATTTCTAAGTTATTTGAAATTCTTAAAATGAGTTTATGTTCACAACCTGAATTACATATTAGAATGATTAAGAATTAGATTAATTGTTGATTTGTGAAAAACAAGCCTTAATCCCCAATTTGTTCATGCATAAAAACGTTGACTTTTGGATTAGAAGAATATAGATGAAATTGGACATGTTAGTTTAGACTCGTTGGGCCTAATGAGCCTCTACAAGGCTACAACAAGCCTAAATCGGCCTAAGCAAGGCAACACGTCCTAATCACGTGCCTTTGCAAAGCTAGGTCGTCCAAAGGACAAGCATTAGCAATGCTAGGCATTCTAAGAATGAGCCTTAGCAAGGCTACCTAAACGAGCCTAAAGCACCTAACTAAGAACCTAAACTAAACTAATTAAACTAATAAAACGATAATTAAACGAATAATGAAAGGAAGCAAAGAAAGGAAACGAAGAAAGAAAAAGAAGAAGAATTACCTTCAAAGAAGCTTTTCAAATGAGACCAGCTTGAAAGACAACACCTTTTCGCCGAGAGCATAAAAACTACTAAGCACGACACCTGAAGGGGTATTGTAGTTGTGGAACCGCCAAAAATTGGTTATCCCACTTGTTTATACTCAAACTAGGAGTTGCAAGCTATTAGGGATCAAGGGAGGGTACTTATAGATGAGAAATGGAGTGAAAATTTGTTTTTGGGGCGATGTGGGTTGCGTTTAGAAGAGGAGGTCGCGACTATGCGATCAACATCTAACACCAAACTTGTATTCGCGATTCCCGCTTCGTTATAACTCGGCTTTACACACAGTTTTCGCCCACGTTCACCATTTTCAGAGTACTATCATATGGAATAGATTAATCCAACATTCATGGTGTTGAGAATTGGGCTTAAACCTTGGATCTTGATGTGGGTCGAGTTTTCAAGTTTTTGAAACATGCGGATGTTACAGTATTCTTCCTGGAAGCTTGTACGATTAGTATGATTTTGGACCTTTGAAAAAAGCCGACACCACTGTGATTTTAGCTGACTTGACCCTAAGCTATCCCGGGGAATTTTATCAGATGTTATTGTCAAGGTCAATGAATTTTTCTATCCGGTTGATTTTCTAGTTTTAGATTATGTCTCAATTGAAAAACTGCACAACTAACGCTAATTTTGGGTCGACCTTTCTTAGCTACGAGTCATTCACAAATAGATTGTTGGTCAGGTACCATTGACATGACATTTAGGAACCGGAAAACAAGGTTAAGTGTTTTTGGGAATGTTTCTAACCCTCGAGAAGATGATGAATGCTTTCGGGCAGACGTTATCGATGGTCTTGTGCCTCCATTTTTTGATTGTAATGAGGAGGATGGGACCCCCGAGGAATGTGCTTTGTTTGGCAGGAATTATGCAGGTTTAGTCAAGGAGCTAGAAGCTAAAGATGGGATTCAGGAGTTGATGGCAGTGAGGGAGCAATGACCGCCATGGTCCATTCAAGTGGAGAGGCTACCAGAGCATATAGATTCACAACTCAAACCTTCACTTGAATCACCACCGTCTTTAGATTTAAAAGAATTTCCAAAAAAAAAATGGAATACAGTTTTTTTGCTGAAAATAATACTCTTCCTGTTATTATTTCTGCAGGTTTAACTAAGGAACAAGAAGAAGCTTTGATGGAAGTCTTGGTGAACCATAGGGCTACGATTGGATGGACGATCGTGGATTTTAAGGGAATTAGCCCTTCGATTGTGATGCACAAGATCATCACCGAATAGGGTGTAAAACCAGTGAGGGATGCGCAATGGAGACGCAATCCAAACATGCGGGAAATTATGAAGAAGAAGATATTGAAGTGGTTGGACGCATGTATTATTTACCCAGTTTCAGATAGCACATGGGTAAGTTCAACACAAACGGTTCCTATAAAAGTAGGTATTCAAATAGTTAGGAACGAGAAAGGTGAAGAAATTACCACCTGACCGGTAACCTGGTGGCGGATTTGAATAGATTATAGGAAGTTGAATTCTGCAACTTCCAATGACCGTTTTCCTCTACCTTTCATTGACCAAATTATTGAAAAATTATCCACTCAAAAGTTTCATTGTTTTCTAGACGGTTACTCGGGGTACAACCAGATTGTTATCCACCCCGATGACCAACAAAAGACCACTTTTAATTGTCCCTATGGTACTTTTGCTTTTTGGAGAATGCCATTTGGTTTTTGCAATGCCCCGACCACTTTTCAAATATGTATGATGAGTATTTTTTCATACATGGTCGGGGATTCACTTGAAATCTTCATGGATGATTTTTTAATATTTGGTACATCTTTTGAAGCATGTTTAGACCAACTAACCCGAGTCTTAGAGCGATGCATAGAAACTATTTTTGTATTAAGTTGGGAAAAAAGTTCATTTTATGGTTCAAGAGGGGATCGTGTTGGGACACGTTGTGTCAAGTCGTGGGATTGAGGTCGATCGGGCAAAAACCAAAGTAATTTCGACTCTGTCTCCTCCCACGAATGCTTTTGAAAGACGAAGTCTTTGATTTTAATGATGAGTGTTTAACTGCTTCTAACACTTTGAAAACTAAATTAATTGAAGCACCAGTTTTGCAAGCACCCGATTGGTCCATGCCATTTGAAATTATGTGTGATGCGTCAGATTATGCAGTTGGGGCGGTTATGGGTCAACGGGTAGATGAGAAACCGGTAGTCATATATTATGCAAGTAAGACTCTTGATGGGGCTCAATTGAATTATACTACTACTGAAAAAGAGTTAATTTCAGTTGTGTTTGCTCTTGATAAGTTCAGGTCATACTGAAAAAGAGTTACTTGCAGTTGTGTTCGCAAATCATCCATTGATGATGACTTAGTTGAGATTCTTCAGGTTTTTGTGAAAACAAAAACATAGAAGAAATTGGCTCTGATACCAATTATTAGGACCATATTTGAGCGTAGTTTCTCACCCAATTCATGATACACGTGCGGAAATCATGTATCAAGATATGTATCAAGATCATCTATGACTAATTACCATTGCAATCCTACAAGATCTAGCAAGGAGGATGAAGAACATACACAAGGAACACCAAGAACACACACACAAAAGCTCTCTTGTATGGAATGATTGCAAAGATGATTGTTACAGCTAGGGTTACATCACACACTATTTATACTAGAGAGCTAGGTACAGAAAACAATGAAATCTTTAATTCTAATAAAGCACTAAAATGGGTGTCACATGTCTCATTTCTAGGATGTCCACATAAGCATTGACACATGTCAAAACCTCATTCAATCATCATTATTAGATTATCAATTAAGTATAATTAGCAACTTTATCAAAACTAATTTCTATTTTTAAAAAAAATTGACATACTTAATGTGAATTTGATAAATCTACTAAATAATTTGATTATTCTAAGAAAACTAATCAACAATTTGTCAAACATAATAAATTTGATTATTTTAACTGTGTTTTTTATTTATTTTTTATATGTATTTAATATTATGAACACAACCCGTATAATAAACGGGTTACTAACCTAGTTAGACAATATAGAAAATATTCTAAGTAACAGCATGAGTTGTCAGTATAGAACAACTAGAGTTGTCCGTATGCAGAAGAACTTGTCCATATAAAGCAATAAGTTGTTCGTTAGGCAAGTTGGTCGTCTAGTGTAAGAGTTGTCCGTATAGCTTCACACTTGGTCGTATAGGCAAAACATATTTGTCCGTCTGGGACTTGTCTGTTTGGGGAGTTGGCCGTATAAGGCAAAGTTGGAAGTATGGGCAAACCAGAAATACTCTAAACGGCCAAGTAAGTTGGTCGTATAGGCATATAGAACTTGTCCATATGGATTTGTTCTATATGACCAACTTCCCCAAAATCTCCAAAAATCTTCTAAGTGTTGAATCATCAAAAATCTTTGCGGGGACATCACCAGAAATGCTCAACGGTGAAGTGTTTGAGTTGCCACCAACTTGTAAGTTCCAACATAAACTTCATCAACGAGATCATCAAACTGCACATCCTGCAACATGTATAACATAAAGGTCAATTACGAATGGTTAGTGAGTAAACATATGTTTAGTATACCATATACATTGAAAACACGTGGTCCCTTAGTTATATGATCTTGATATGATAAACAAGTAATGAAGTAAAGCACATAGAGTAAGCGTAATCTAACCCTTGACAATTAGGCTTCCAATCACCTGGCCCCCATTACTAGGCAGGCTAGGTGGGCTTGTCAAACCAATAGATCTATTATTGTAACCCCGACCTTTTAATTACGCATTGAAATTGGTGAATTGACATAGATCCCATCCACCGCAATAATCTGGTGTGCGTGTGGTGTATATAAAAATATAGCAATTTTAGTGACACCTTTTTATGCATGAGCTTCTAAATTTATAAAACCTAATTAACTATTGCTACTATTTTACCAAATAACACGGGCGAGTATACCCATCGTGGAACAGTATAGTAGTGGTAAGTTGACTGAGGCTCGTTCAAGGACATAAGGAAAAGCATGGCTTTTGTTACTTAATCTTTATTAACAACCAAAAGGATTAACTGAACTAAGAAAATAAAAGAAGGAAAGAAAATAAATAAAATGGGTTTTAAGTTTTAATCAATCAAAGGTTAATATGACTTGGGAGGACGTACCAGAGGTTAGATCGGTATATTGTTTATTTATATGTTTCCCTTAAGATTGTTACTTGTCAAGTGAGGAGGCCCGCTTTTCAGCCTGGAACCCTGTCTGGTGTTCCTCTCGATCTCCATGTATAGTTGTCAATAGGACCGCTCTAAAAGCAACAAACAAAGTGAGCGTGAATGGCATATAGTTGTACGGCCTGATGGGTCGTTGGTGCCATTAAACTCGAATACGTTGTCATGAACCAGCAGGGGAACAACCCATGCATCAGATTAATTTATTATGAAAAACATCATTAAAAGGGACTAAGGTTCCTCTCCTCCATACACCTTTTTCGCGTAAATATGGGCGGTCGTAACCAGAGCCAAGTTCACTATCCCGTATCTCACTAACTTCCATGAAGTGACAAAATATTACTAACCCCAATCTCAACCAATACCTTCAGGCCATACTTAGCGTGAAAGCCGTGTTTGTTTACATAGACATAAAACTTACGAGCGTACTACTTTGCATGGGATGTGAGTCACCATATAGGATCATGCATCGCCCCCTAGTCGGGTGTCACAGGTCTGACTGATGAGCTTTCGACTCCTTAAATGGTGTACATTACGCAAGGCACATTTGTTCAAAAAGGTTAATAACGCAATTTCAATTTAAAAGATTTTTCATAAAGTCATTCGTACTCACCTTAAGGTGAACACATAAACTCATTTTGCCAATCCACCGAAGACAAGTTGACTCCCAAGTGAGTGTATGAGTTTAGCCAATAATGGCCATAAAGAGTTGCTTAATAGAAAGTGAGTAGCTCATAGATAAAATTTAAACAAAATATAATTACGTTATCTTTCTTACAAACTTGATTAACAAGACACTTGGAATGGCAACTGGCTCAAGAGAAAAACAAAAACTATAATAACGAAGAAAGGGGAACGATGAGTAAGTGGAATGGGAGGCTTTGGGGGGGGGGGGGTTATAGGCAAAGTTGGTACTTGGGCACGGGAAGTGCCTAGCAGGTAAAACGGGCACGGGTCATGCTTAGTCAGGGGCGCAAGCCATGCTTGTCAGAGGAGCGTCTGACCCGCAAAAAGGCATATTCCAAGAATATTTGTTGGGCACGGGTCGTGCCTCAAGTGGTACATGGGTCGTGCCTAGTTAGAAACATGTTGCTTTGACCTTAAAATATTCTTCCTCGCATCAAGATACTCAAAATTCACTATTTATGGGCCCTGTAACTCATTTCCTAGCCCGAGATATAGTTCCGCAAAGTTTTATGCGGTCTCTAACCACACCTTTGTCTTCTAGCAGTTGTGTTCTGAGATGTGGTTGAGTTCTAGGGTTACCACTTTGTCTTGATTCGAGAGAGAGGCGTATGAGGGCCTTTTGTCCATTCTGCAGAGGCGAAGCCTGAGTCTTGGCTCAGAATCACGAAGTCTTCATATTTTCTTCATTTTTAAGCATTTTTTACTCCTTTTGTGATTTTCACCTGGATTACACTTAAAAACTAAAAAGGAAACAATATGAAACTATTTTGTGATTAGTTATTCAGAAATAATCCAAAGTGTGATGAATATTTGATATAAAAAATATGTATACCTAGTATTGGAGATGTGAACAAAAAATGACACCATGACACGAGACGGTTAACCCCCGAAGAATAACTTTATGAATGAATAGGACAAAAGAACTTAAAGAACAAAATGACTCAATTAACCAAGTTAACTCGACAACATATAGGTGATGCAATTAAATGATCACATACGAATTTATCTTAACGAATGAACCAAACATAACACTTGATCATGTGAAGATAAAATAATTATTAACACAACTATTTATTTTCATGATCACCTATATATTCCTCATGCTACGTTTTAGATTCAAACAACGATCATGATTATGCTACAAAAATCACCTAATAATACATGCGCACCACATACAACTTCATGCATATCATGGTTCATACAAAGATGCTCACCATATATATATATATATATATATATATATATATATATATATTGGGTTAGGTTCAAATGAGAACTTTTTTCTTTGAGAACTTTTGAGAACCATTCTGAGCCACTAATTTTCAGGGGGGAAGCATTCAAATTCATTGGGGGGATTTCCTTATATATAACTTGTGGCTCAGAATGGTTCTCAAAAGTTCTCAAACCCAATTGGTTCTCAAATGATCATCTAGGGAGAGTATCATTTGAGAACCAAATGGTTCTGAGAACTTTTGAGAACCATTCTGAGCCACTAGTTATATATATGGAAATCCCCCCATGACTTTGAGTTGTCCCCCCCCCCCCCCTGAAAATTAATGGTCCAGAATGGTTCTCAAAAGTTCTCAAAACCAATTGGTTCTCATTTGAACCTAACCCTATATATATATATATATATATATATATATATATATATTATAAAAATCTAACTTTTGCTACTTTGCATGCAAAGAGCTAAGCAAGTTTGTGACCTAACCACATTATCATCATCAAAGCTCATGCTTTACATCAATACATGCAAGATTTATATAGATACATAGACACCAAGGTATTTTAATATCAACCAATCATCTTTCTTCATTTCCATGCGCGCGCACACACACACACATATATATCATACATACATACATATATATATATATATATATATATATATATAAATTAACCTTTTATGATCCTATTACTTCAAACATGCAACTTTAACCATCAAAACCTTAGATCTATCATAAAAATGGCACATTTATTAATATACTTTCGTAAAACTACACCTTTAACATGTATCATGCAAGATCCATCATCAAACTCATAAAAATCCAACCTTCGATCATAAAAATCACATCTTTCTTTATGAAATCACTAGATCTACACATATTATGGCATGCATGGCATAGATCTATACTAAAGCTATCATAAATATCCAATCTTTAAGCATGCAAAGTAAGGAAATCAAGAAAGGATGCTTACAAATCAATAAGGATGAAATATGATGATAACATCTTAGATCTTCACAAATCTTGATCAAAACAGCAAGGAATGATGATGGTGATGGTATAAGAGCAAGAAAAATGGCTAGAGTTTGAAAAGTATGGAAGAAATGGGGATTAAGGAGGTTAAGGATGCTTAAATACGTCAAAAATAGGGTTTTTGGCCATCAAATGTCACTTGCAGACCGTCAATGGAATCACTGGGCAAGTTCACGGTCCGTGAACCGCCTAGTGTAGCCACCCTTGGTCGGTTTTACCGTTTTCGCTCCAGTGTCTTCGTTATTCGTCGTTTTCGACTACCGTTTTCACCATTTTTCATCCCCCTTCATATCAGCCACATTAAATCCAATAAAATTGAATACAAACATGCCATATTTTGAATTTTGATCAAATAACTAAATTTACATAACATGTTTTCAGGCAAAATAAGGTATGTATCACTTTATGATTAATCACCAATGTTTCAAGACTCATCTTTGAACGTAATGATTCGAGATGATATTTAGGAACATGAGACACATCAATTATACTAACTTAAGCATTAATCCTGTTACGAGATTGCCCACTAAACTACAAATCGCGTAAATACTACAAATTACTTTATTTTCATTTTGAGGAACCTAGTTGGTTCCAAAAGCTTTTAATTTAATATTTTCCTTGGAAAAATGATTTTGGTTTATTTAAAAATATTATTTGGTGATATAATACCCAAAAATTCTTCCAGTACTTATTAAACCAAAAACAAATAAATAAACACAAAATTTCAAAATAGGTCAGTGTCACAACCGGGTAAAATAAAAATGTTACATAATAGCCGAAATAGTGGGAGCAGCAAGGGTCAGGGGTAGGATTTCGTCTAGAGCTCGGTCGAGTGTGCGTTGTTGGAACTGCAACGAGAAAGGACATTTTAGAAGTCAATGTCTTAAAGAAAAGAAAGAGTTGAACACTATAGATGTCACTGGAAACTATTCTGATGATGAGGCACTATGGCTTACTGTTGAGAGTAGCGTTGATTCATGGGTCATGGGTTCTGGAGCATCGTTCCATGCTACCCACAGTAGCGATAGTATACGGAATGTTAAATAATGCAATTTTGACAAGGCTGGGTTTGGAAACAGTCAAATTCTTGGTGCGACTAACATGAGGGATATTGACATGGTTACTACTTTAGATACTACTTGGACTTTGTGTAACATCATGATTATTCTGAGGCTTGAAACGAAGTTAATCTCTATGGGCATTTGGATAAGCAAGGTTTAGGACGTGAAGTTTGGTAGTGGAAAATGGAAGGTGTTCAAGGAGAATCCCGTGATTGCTAGGGGTTTCAAGAAAGGACCACTGTATCTTGTGCTTACTCCATCAAGGGATGTAACCACCCCTGTGAAGACGAACGCCAGATTCGGGCTTGCCGATTCGAGAGCTTATATAGTTTGGTTTGTAGCATAGAATTCTAGAGCTCTAGTTAATCAGCTTGAGTGTAATCAGAAGTCTGAGTGCGAATGAGAATTTATTAACAGTGTGAGCATTTTGACACAGTATGGAAATCATCATTGGGTTCAAGAGACTAAAGGTCCGAATGAAAAATGTTTCTCTTATGAAATTGCTACTATTGGAGAGTGTTCCTTTGTGTACTCTTGGATCTGATTTGTGGGAGTTAGGCGGGATAGAGGATGTGATGATGAGGTCTGTTAGGACCTAGTTGGGACATGTGGGGCTCCAATGGGCCCTTCTTTTTATTGATGATGATTGGTTCGCTACAACTAGGTGGACTCGGGATGTTTGGATTGAAGTCTGGTTTGTTCTCTGGGAGCTGGACTTATGTTCCTATGTGTTTGTGGATTACTGATTACTAAAGACATGGATTGATATGATCTTGTTAGCAAACTTATGGAAGACTTATGTTCCTTCGTGTTAAGGGATTACTGAAGACATGGATTGATGTGATCATGTTGAAGGAATTGGTTTTTATTGCAAGACCTTCAAGTGGAAGATTGTTAGGGTTGAAGTCCTTGCGCTTGGGTGTTTAGAAGGCCCGTTGGATATACTTCTTCACCACTCCTAAAACCCTAATTGTTCTATATATATTATCTCATCTATGTATTGTAATTCCTCTACTGATCTTAATAAAATATCCCTAGTTGCAGACCCGTTCACGTAGGTCACACTGACCAAACTATGTAAACCTCTCTGTTTATGTCTCTTTGTCGTTATATTTGCATGGAATCGATATATTCTGCTGCACAAATAAACCTAACACCTTCATGTCTGCCTCAATTGTAATGTCAACCTCAATCATTTTCTTCTTCTATAAGGGGGCATAGAAGAAGCATCATCATCAAGCTTGTCTAATAAATAATCCGCACAAAAGAACAAGGTATCATCTTCATCATCTTTAACACCAATTTCCTCGAAACTTTTGAGAGAAATTAAATCAAATAAGTGATGGACTGTAATATAATAAATTTGACTAATGATGAGTGATCGTAAGCATCTCGACTTCATAAAAACCAATGTAGGAATTCTAAATAACAAGTTAGACCTCAAACTTTGCATACCGTAAGAACTGTGGTCATCGTCTGCTAGCTGCGACCATAATTATGTTGAGTGATGATGAAGATATCTTGATGGTATGGGAGTTTTGGTGGCGAGGTGATATGCCCAAAAATATACATATTTATTAATCAAATATCTCCCGCAAAACGGGATAAACTGACTAACTATTACAAAACATAGTTGTTTTGTCTGCTTTTTAGTTTTTCAGGTTTAGTCAAGCCAAAATCACAAAAGGAGCGAGAAAGGAAGAAAATCAGATGAAAAAGATCAAGTTCCAAGATTTTTTACTATGACACGGCCCGTGCCCACCTCAACACACCCCGTGCCCTACTCCAATAAAGCTCTTCCTCATTTCTGACAGACACGGCCCATGCTCCTGAATAGGGATGACCTCGAGCTAATTAACACTGACAGCACAACCCCTTGCCATTGCATAGACACGGCCCGTGCCCTCTAACAGACGAAGTTCTCTCTCTTCCCTGACATCATGAACCCATGCTAAATTCCAAAGCCGCCTATAAAAGGGGCTCTCCTCCTTCGTTCCAACTCGCTCAGAGCTCACTTCTCCTCCATCTAGTTTTATACCACGTTTTTCTTTTGAGCCATTTGTTTTCGTGTTCTTGTGTCTCCTCGTCAAGATTGTAAGAACATAAACTTTCGTAGTTAATGAAATGTTTTTTGTCTATAAATATTTCATTATCTCGTAAGAAAATATTTAAGAAATGATTGGCTAAATTCTTACACTCATATGGAGATAAGCGTATCTTTGGTGGGTTGGTAAAATTGTTTTTGTAATCTTGCTTTAAGGCAGAAATAATGACTTTATAAAAACTCTTTTAAATGAAAGTTTATTATTAACTTCTTTGAACAAGCGTGCTCTATGTATCACAAACCATTTGAGGAGTCAAAATCTCATCAACCAGACTTGTGACACCCAGTTGGGGGACAATGAAAGATCCTTCGGTTGACTCGCGTCCCATGCTACATGATACGTTCGGGGTCCTTATGTCTATGCAAGCAAACCCGGCTAACGACGCGTATGCGGGCTGAAAGTATTTGGTTGGGAAAAGGGTTGGTAATATTTTTCCATTTCACAGGAGCCAAAAGGTACGTGTTTGTTACGACTGACGTGCATGCACGAGAGTGGTGCATGGAAGAGACGGGGATCATTTTTATAATAAAATAATCCGGCACGCAGGGTTGTTCCCCTGCTGGTTCATGATGGCGTATCGAATGTAACGATGGCCCGACCAAGGAGCCCTACAACTAAATGACATTAATATTGCTATAATTGTTTACTAGCAGCACAATTTCCCCGGGGTACATACCTCACGAGGCGATCGCCTGGAAGAGTAGTGATACTAGATTTGAGGCTGAGAGAGGGTCTAGTTGCCTGCTAGTAAATAATCTTACGGGAAAGGTATAAATTATAATATACAAACATTGCCATTGATAGGCCCTCAGATGATATTATCTTTGACCGATATTGTCACACCCCCAAATAACCACTAACGGAGTTTATACCGTTAAGGGGTGCGAGCAAACAGGACCACAACCATTAGTTACAAATACTAAACGAATCAGAGTTAGTCCAAACACATGTCATAAATAAAGTCTCAAAATACGTAGCGGAAAAATATTATCTTAGCACTAACCACGTGCTTTACAAATTCATTGTTTTAAATTCTCAATTAAGTTTAACCAAAAATAAATTGTCTTCAGGTGCCATGCCAACCCGCTCCGGATACTCCTCAGCGATCTGCAAAAGTTTAAACCACGCAAGTGTCAACCTAACGGTTGGTGAGTTCACAGTGGGCTTGTCATGCAGTGGCGCGGTCTCATAATCATAATTGTGTCAACATATACTTATGTAATATTTATTTGTCAAAAGCAATGCTTAGTGATATCCATAATCATAGTATTGTGGTTTAGTAAAAGTAATGTCCGTAACATACGTTATCGGGTATGTACTAGTTTTTGTATAGTTAAAGTGCTCAACCGATATCGCGGGTAGCTAATCCGTTGTTCCATGCACTAAGGAAGTTTGTACCAAAGCTGACTAATATTGTAGTGGCATCGCCATCATCTATTTTGTTTTGCGGACCTACGTCATCGCGGCTTTGCCTCCCCCGTGTCCTCTCGGGATCACGGTCAGATAGGCTGATATTGTACCTACGTGCACCTCCAGTGTCACGAGGCGGAGTTTGTCAAACTCCAGTAGATCTACCCAACATCCCCTCGCTTTACAATTAATGGCACAATTAAGTTGAGGACTTTTTAAGTTATAAGGAAATCCTTAGAAATCATGTGATATCATGTGGTTAGACTTTAACCTACTCTAGCCATATTAAAACGGTTTACTTTGGGTTCTCATGAATCCCGAAAACATTTTCAGTTTTGTTTTAGAAACAGTTGTTTAAGTATTTCACAAGTGTTTCCCATAAAACACTTCAAGTTCATCAAGTGGGTGCCAAGCACTCCTAAGCTTTCAAGTTCATCGGAGAGGTGCATAGCACTCATAAGGTTGTCAGCATTGTTTTTCATTAAGTTATTCAGTATGACCCAAACGGGTTCACGGTAAATGGGTTAGTGACACTCACCTTTGGTTGCACTGCTACTCTTGCTAAGTAATCCAAATATTGTTTGCTTATCGAAGACCTAAGAACACGTTTAGGTCTTAAGTGTTAGTTTTGTGTCTAATATTTAACTTAACGTCACTATGGCCCATAACATAGCACGTTGAAACTATGACACGACATACCGACACACGACACCGATGGTTGATCATAAACAAGGGTTCACATAGATCAGAAATCAAAGCATGTTTCGTTATTGCATAATCATGTAAGTCATGGCATAACATTCAAATAAGTTGTACAAGTTTGGGTTTTGGTCTGGTCTCAGTTTCGCTATACAGTTTCGCTGTGTGCACGGGCAGCATTTTCGCTGGGTAATACCCGATGACACAGTTTCGCTAGCTAGTTTCGCTCGAAACTGATGACACAGTTTCGCTAGCCTAGCTTCGCTCGAAACTGGTTTGAACTTTCGTTCAGGTTGGTTCGCTCGGTAGTTTCGTTCGAGCAGGTCTACTTAGTTTCGCGGGCGACACTGTAGTTTCGCTACATAGTATCGCTGGATGAATATCTATACAGTTTCGCTGTATAGTTTCGCCCAGAGAACAGCTCAGTTTCGCTGGTCGCGGAAAACACATAAATCAGCCTAAAAATCAATCTAACAGCTTCCATACTTCATGTGATTCAATATTTAGCATGCATAATCATTTACCAACATTAAACAGTAAGTTTTAACACTTTAAACATGGATTTTCATCATCAAATCACCAAAAGCACATTTTAAACCTAAAATGACCTAATTAGCATAAATCTTCATTATGGTATGATTTTACACGTAAAGTTGCAGACTTTATAACAGATCTAGCATTCCTAAGCATCATATCAGAAGATCAATTGATTCTATGAAGATCTCAGCATGCTTTAAAGTAAAACACATAGAAAATGCATGAAGAATAGTTTTGGGACTCATGATTCGATCTAGGGCCCCAAATGGATGAGATGAGATGATGGTTTCTTGGTGGTTCACAGCTGATCAGATTTCTCGAGAGAGCACAGATGGAGAGTGTGTGTGTTTTTGTGTGAAATGATGCAAATGGGAAGTAACTAGGGTTTTATAAAATATATATATCAGGGGCTAGTTTCGCTGGCCAAGCGAAACTGGCTCTGAACACATGTAAGTCAAACAGTTTAGCCGGCTACCGAGCGAATCTACAGTTTCACCCGGTAGTTTCGCTGGAAACCAAAAGTGGCCAATTTACATTCTATTATCAATACTAAATCATGCGTTTAAATCACATTGCACATAATAACAATAAATAAATAAACACATAACACATATGGACGGGTTCGGTGATCAACCAAAGGTCGTGGACGTATTCGGCCTAGTTAAGCATTAGTTACTAAGTTAACACTTATAATGTAACTAACGGAGATTGTCTAACGGAAGTTAACCTTGAAGTTCTCGGATGTCACAGATATGGCCAAGACACACCGTTTTTATATTATTGGTATATTTTTATTTTATATATTACTACTAACTCTTCAATTGAAGAATAATCAGGTTATACGTCAACAACGATGGAGTACCAAGAGCCCTCATTTTTCTTTGTGTCTTTGAACGAACCCGATCCAACTTACTACTACTATACTGCTCAACGATGGGTGCACTTGCCCGTGAATATGTTGAAATAGTAGGCGTTTAAGTAAATCGTGTTTTATAAATTTAAAAGTTAATGCTAAAAAAGGGTATCACTACTATTGTAATGTTTTATGTACACCGCACGCACATCACGAGGGACGAGATAATGAAGCTTTTTAACGTCAACTATAGAAGGTGATGTTCATTAGGGAAGGTGAGTAATGGAATGTAATGTTTGTGGTAAGTTTGGGGATTGCAAGTGTATGTGAGACATTTAGAGGCGAATTTACCCGAAGCCGATCATGAGCCCCTCATGTGCCAATATATTAACGGACAAACTAACAGTTTTGCATCAAGAGACGAAAAGGGTTGCAATTGGTAAACGATGAAGATGAAACTGTTAAAAAGTTTCAATTAGACTATACCTGATTTTTGGGACAAACCTCATAGACAAAAATTATAGTTTACATTAAAAAATTTAGTATAGAATAAATTAGAAATTGGTGTAATTAAAATTAGAAGTAAAAGCATTTGCCATTTAATAATAAGTTGCAAATGTTTTTTTTTTCAAAACTATCGTTGTAGAAAAGAGAACTCTAAATGTAGATTAGGGTGATACAGGTGGTGTGAGAGCGGCGTGAGAAAAGATATTTTTTCCTTAGTTTATTTGATTAAATAAAAAAGCAAGAGTTAAATGCTATTTGCGACACTGAGTTTTGTCATTTTTAACTGTTTGAAGCCATTTTTTATTATTAATAAATCTTACATGAGGTATTATTTTTGTTGCCAGGTGAATCTCTAGACTCAACGTCCATCACATCAGCCATTAACATGGGCCCCATATGCAACGTACATGAGGGTAAAATGATAATATACCACAGTGACTATTCTTGTTTTTTAATATACAAAAGGACTAAAATTATAATTTACTAAAAGAAAATAACCCTCTCTCTAGGTCATCTCCATCCACCAAAATCATCATCTCACCAACTCACCCACACCACAAAACCACCACTATCGAAAATCACAATCTATTAGGGTTTCGAGAAATTTTAAACAAACACATCAAAATAACAACCACCATCTCCAAATAAGCCGTTGATGCTTGAGGAGGAAGAAGGATCCGAAAATGGTGAAATACCCCTTACTTTTGCTACTGAATTTGGTGACGGAATTGGTGATGAAACTATTGCAAGAAGGAGAACGTGGTGGTGGTGGCGTCTGGTGTTTGTCGTTGCACTTCAATTTCTAGTGACGCGGGGGTGGGTGTCAACGATGGTGGCGGTGCCCGCCACCAGTCTCATCTTGTGGATCTTTTCAGCGACGGAGAATGGTCTCATCTTCTTCCGGTGTGATTGATGGTGGTGAAGGGGTTGGATAGCCGCCCGACGTTAACGAAGGTGGGGAAAAAGGCGTGAATGGTGGTGAAGTGGTGAAGGGGCGATGTTAAGTTGTTAACTGTTAAGTGATTATTGGTATTTAAAATGAATTTTTAATAAATTACAATCTTGGTCCTTTTGTTTGTTAAAAAAGAAGAATAGTCCCTGTAAACAGTAAATTACCATTTTACCTTCATGTGTGATGTATATGGGCGCCATATTAACGGCATATGTGACGGACATTGGGTCTAGGGACTCACTTGGCAACAAAAAAAATATCTCAGACAAGATTTGTTAATAATCTGAAAAATAGACTTAAACTGTTAAAATTAACAAATCTTAAAGACTCAAAAAGCAATTTTGAGAGCCTCTAGCGGCCACGTGATACACCATCGATTTTGATGTGAATGTGCCGTGAGAGATCCTTTCGTCAGCATGCTCACGTGAGTCAATATATTCATTTTGTTCAATCAAGCCATTACAAGTGTCAGGTGAGGTTCAAATAAAAACCACTTTTATTGTACAAACTTAAAAACTAATGTAAAAACCATTAAATTTTAATTAAATGAAGACTATTTAGGTAGTTTTATGTTCCTTTTTTTCTTCATGTCTATACACATGATAGCCACCTAACGACCTAAAAAAACTAAAAAAAAATCATCTTTTTTTTGTCTGTCCGACTATGTTGCATATATGCATCATGGTCATAAGCGGTTTTTAAATCTTGCCTACTCTCACAATTGATTTATTATGTTTTTAACAGATAAATTTATTTATAAGTTTGAAGTAAAGTATAAAATGTATTTTAAAAACCGGAAACAAATATCACTAACAGTTACAACTTACATATTTATACCATTTTCATTTGAGTGATGTGAGTATGATGGAGCTGATAAGGTGGAGTATATGTGAAAATACTTTTTCCTCACACTCGCATGGATATACCTCATATCAAGGGGTATTTAGCCCAATAATACTAGTGTTTATCCTCATCCAAATGATGTATGTTCAGATCCTATAAAGTGAGTAATTGGTAAATTTTAATGGTTTATTTGTCGTTCAAAAAGCATGGATATATCCCAGAACGCTAGGGAAGGAATATCCATGTGAATGTGAGGAAGAAGTGTTATCATGTGGATCCCACCTCACTTCTTCCATCACATTCAGACCTCTCACATGAAGGGGGTATACACATGTGAGTGTGAGTGTTTTATTTTAAACTTTAAATTGATTTAATTTTTTTCTTTCAAGTCATGTCACATTTAATTTAAAATAAAACTAGCTCCAAAACTTTTATAAAGAAGTGGCGGGTAACCAAACAACAAGATGCGCAACAAACTCCTTTTTAAAGAGTAAAGTCGATCCCACTACAAATAAAGTTTTGGTTCTTAGAGGTAGAGAAATTACTACGATCCGCTGAACCCTACTCGGAAAACATAATAAATTGATAAAGATGGTAGACACGTGCCAAAATAGCTTACGAGACAAAATAAATAAATTTTTAAAATGATTTCTTTTTGTTCAAATTTATACATGTTCAGAAAAGTATAATCATGATCGGGTATTTATATTTTTTTATAGTTAAAATATCTAAATTATCTGAGAAAAAAAGAGATTTAAGTTAAATTAAATAGGACAGAAGAAAAATAAAAACATAATGAATAAATGGAATTGGTAACTCATGTATGTGAGGATGCTCAAATCAAGTTTTTTGCCGTTAGACCCTCACGCCCCTCTCATGTGTCATGTCTTTACGGTATGGGGTGCACTCATCATGATGTTCGAGACAAGTGATGTCATGTAGACGTCACCTCATATAACTCCCACATACTCACACGACACATGAGAAGGGGTGTGGTTATGTGGTGTGAGTGATTTTTTTTAATTTATTAATTAACTCTCACATATTCACTCATATAACTTTTTTTTTATAAAAAAAAACATATAATACGTGTGTTTAAAAGAAAAACATTCATTTAAAAAAAACATTACAAATAAAAAAATTTGAAAACAATTAAAAAGAAATCATAGCAAATAAAAACTAAGTTTGATTGTTTTTCAAAAGCGTCCAAGCTTCTAGATTGCGGAAGTTGGTTTGATGCATTTGAAAGTATTCGAAAGGTGCTTCGCTTATCTTCTCATCTTCCTCTACCGAGTATGATAGGTCAATGTTTTTGTAGACGTTGTTGAACCGGTCACACTTCACTTTGAAATCACGACATTTCAACTTGATCATACCGAATGTGCGGTAATGAATTTTTTTTCTCCAACCAACAAGTGGAATTCCGTTTTTACGCGTCACCAAAAGTCCCGAGACTAACCCGGGCTCGTCACTTCGCTCAAGTCGGCCCAAGCAAGTCATTGTGATTGATGAAATGTGAAGATTTGTGTGAAATTGTGGTTGATTTGAGAGGACGAAATGGTAGGACAATTGGTGTGAAATGTGAAGGTTTTAAAGGGTGCTGCTAATTAAACATCTATATACATTGCGTATCTGCCAATACGCAGCGTATATAGAACTAATTAATAGCTCAGACATTCCATACGCTGCGTTTTAGGACATACGCTGCGTATGGAATGTTTTAATCAAAACATAATCATTTGTCAATCTGGATTAGGGTTTCGTAGGTATTATACGCTGCGTATTTGTTAATACGCAGCGTATTCATAACCACAATAAATCCTTTTTCTCTCTTCAACACTTATCATACCAATTCATCTTATAAAAATCCTCCATCTCAAAAAACTAAACTTAATTTGTTTTTCAAATCCGTTAAAGATGTCGAAACGTCACGAGGTAAACGAGGATGAATATCATTAAACTTTAATTTTATCTTGAACCAGAATGTCATTGTAACCGTTATTTTATGAGTTTAATTTTAAAGACGTTAATATATTTCGGGCCCTTATTTTTTTGAACATAAAATATAAAATAATTAAAAACACAAACACATTAAAGTCTTAACAATTTAAAAAAGCTTTTTTGTTGCCTTGGAGCTTGAGGCTTCCCATTTCACCCGGTCTTCCGGTAGTCTTTTTCAGTCTTTGCTCCCAGCTCACTGTCAATGACGTAGACGTCAACACGCTACGTATTGTATTTTTTTTTTAATTTTAGTAATTATTGTTTTTAAGATAAAATTTTAAATAGAATAATAAATTACAAATTGTAAATAGAATAAATTATAAAATTGTAAATAGAATAATAAATTACAAATTGCAAAACCGCACTGTAGGTAGGTAGTCAACTCCTATTAAAACAAAAACGACATTGGTATTATTGATAACACATTACAAATTCCAAAATACATAAAAACAGTTGAAAGACACGTTGAAAACCAAACTAGTCTAAACAAACGCATCTTGACCTTTTAGAAAGTCCCAAACCGGAATAATATCAAAGTCTTTTCCGGTTGTTTGACGGTATGCTTGGAGTGCCTCGGCCATCACGTTTTCAGCCTGGTTTTTGACGGCTTCATTGTAGTGAGTGTGGAACGTTGATATTTTTCTGAGCATCTTGTACCACTTTAAGTTACACGCCAGGCTTTCTCGGTATGGGTCACGACCCATTAGAACGTGAAATCTTGCAGCAACATCAGGCCAAAAACTATTGTTGGTAGCTTGAGGGTGCCGCTGGAAGTAGTCGGGATAAGTCTCCCACCAAGCTTGAGCCAACCTAAGTTTTTCTTCTGCGTTCCATGACATATTTAAAATAAATTATACAGAGATGATGGGATTGAATGGAAATGTGAAGAATATAGATGGATTGGAGGGGGTTTTATAGCCCGTACATTTTCTGGGATGACATACGCAGCGTATTTAGTAATACGCTGCGTATCGATATATTTATTTTTAATTTTTTTTTGGTTTATATTGGTCTTTTTGGGGAGTGAAGGTTCATAACAACGATATGTTTATTTTGTAGATTTTTTCAAAAAACTTTATTTTTTTTTTCATTTTAAAACATGCTATATTAGCTAGATATTTGTGTCTTTTTTACTAAAATTTTTTTTTTTTTAGGTAAAAAATTATGAGTTGTTGGTGAGGAGCCATGCTTTCGTAGGAGACGAGTCATTTGCTGTTCTTGCAATCGCATAGCGTGTATTTCTATCAGCTATCCGAAATGGGATACCTTTACTAATGAAAAGTGTTTTCATCTTTTCAAGCCATGCTTTCGTAGGAGAAGTCGAGTCACAAGAATATGAGAATATGAAATCCTTTTACACAAAAATATAATACACGGTTGAATAAAAAAATAAATTAAATTGGTTAGGATAAAACATGTCGAGTCACAAAAATTTCGACAAACATGTCGACCGAAAGGATAATTTTAGTTATCAACCTCCAAGGTCTACAAAACCGGGCTTGCCTCTGTTGGCTTGAACGTAATCATGGTATCTGTCTAGCTGTTCTTTATATAATTCAACCCATTGTGCAGCTTCTTCAGTTCGGTTACCGCGCCAATGCGGATCAACGTATGGCCATGGTACGTCCCCCTGTAATTCAATATTGAGGAAATGATTCCCGCCAGCGTGTAGTAGCGATATCACTCGAGGATTTGTTGTTGGACCAGAATCTAACGGGAAGAATGTATTGTTGATGGTTAGTGAAATGTTGTGGACAATACAATTGAAAGTTTTTGCAATTAGAAGCCCGGTTTCCGGCATAATCATCCAGCATTCCACCGGAGCCGGTCTAGTCCCATACCAATTAAGGCTATTGCGTAGCTCACCGTACTGATCTATGAAGTCTTCGGATTGCTGATCTCTGTTATATGCGTTACCGTTGTATACATTTGTCCAAAATTCTCTATTATTAGTTAGTTCTTTTAATAGTTCTTCCCGGATGTATGGCCATAGGCTTTCAAAAAATCCTAGACCTATGGCAACGGCACGAAATCCACAGTTACCGTCACCGTCGACATTTGTTATCGCTCTTATATGATGCCTCTTTATGTACCCTGGTATATCTTTTCCGTATATACGGTAATTGTAGTCAGTAAGGTCTGGTCTATCTGTATTTACCTTTTTTTTACCTTTTTTTGTTTGGGTATTTTTTTTCTGTGAGCTTTGGCCTAGGTCTACAGTTTCCTGCGACCCGACATACGAACTATATCGTGCCGACTCCATATTTGATTTTGTCGGACCGGTATACGAACTATGTCTGGCCTGCTCCTGAGACCTCTGATCATCCATAGCTTCCTTAGCTTTTGTGGATGGGCGACCACGGGTTTTTAACTTGACTTCGGGCTCCTTATATTGTGGCTTCCGCGTTGTTTTCTTCCAAAAGTTCTTAAGTTTATCAAACGCACCACTCTGCTCATGTTTTGGTTGCGTGTCTGCGTTTTCTTGAGAGTCGTCTTTAAACGGATCAAACCCGTCGCCCCCTTCATAATCGTCAACTTTTCCTGGGTACGCAGGTTTTTTATAATCCAGCTTCCGCCAAAATAGATCGATGTACTCCAAAGGCATGACGTAATCTGAAAAAAAAAGGAATTAAAAAATATTCCACCGTATTAGTTAAACAAGATTATCGTATAACGGTACTGTATTTTTACACACCTGGAATGTCTAGCATTCTTTCTAGCCGGCATGCGCATGGGATCCCACAGCCGGTGTATAGCTGATGACCGCAGGAAAAGTTGTACACCTTCAGTACTGTATGCAGCCTGTTGATCTCATTGTATAACAGGTCCAGGCATTTGATAGACACCCGACCCCTTATACGGTCGAACAAACGAATTTTCGCATGATGGGACATGGTCTTTATTCTAGAAGTGGCTAATTTATTTTTTAGCTCACCTAACTGCAGCTTTTGCGCTTGATCAATAAACCCAACCAACTGATCAAGCGTTGCCCTACGGTGTCTGAGATGTGACTTCAGGGCGTGATGCTCGCTCTCGGCTCTGTTCGTTGTGTTCTCACCGTAATTCCTACGAGCACTAGTCCACATAGTCACAAACCGGAACCTGAAGGTGCTTAACCACTGGTCTTCTAGATATTTCAAACACGCTGAAAAAAAACAACGATGATTATTATTTGTTACAAAAGGAAACTAGTTCATTAAATAAAATATTTAGTAAGACTTCTTACCGAGTCGGTCAGCAAGAGTAAGATTTCGAAAGATTTTGTCATAATATTTGTGATAATGTGTTTCATTCGGAGAGTCAACCAATAACCACCAATGTCTCTGAAAACGTTTCCAGGTGTAGATTTGGCACTTACCGAAGGTACCCTGCCAATGCTTAGAAATATTTTCCCATATATGTATCCTGCAAAGCTGGTGACTTGCCTGCGGAAACACATTATCGCAGGCATTAACAAGAGCCAACTCTCTATCGGTTACTATAACCGATGGATGGTACACATCCGTTAACGTTTCCTTTACACACTCAAGGAGCCATGTGTAATTCTCCTCACGTTCATTGCTTAAAATTGCATGAGCGAAAAAGAATGAGCTTCCTGTGGATGTTACGCCAACCATTTCAACTAGCGGAAGGTTGAACTTGTTTGTTTTATAGGTGGCGTCCACAATCAGAACATGCGGGAATGCCCGCCAACAAGTGTAACCCAATGGACTAACGAAGAAAACATCCTGCGTTACGTCGGTTACTGGGTCCGCTCGGATGTGATACACGTATCTGTTTCTGTGAAGATTGTTTATGAATATTTCCATAGGTGTCTGACCCTGCCGTCTGCTCGCCTTTATTTTATCTTGAGCGTTATAGATTGTTTTTAACGTCGAAACGTTATCAGGATATTCATTCTTTATCGCTGATAAAATGTTTCGCGGTGGCATGTTTTGGGTCATAAGGTTACCAACCAAGGCATTCTCGTTAGGACGTAATCTCCTTACGTAAGGAAGAGCCTCAAGATATGGGGTCCGCCGGTGGTTATGTGAAGCGCATACAATTTCCAACTCGTATCCGGCATGGAAACCATTGTATACGCCATGCAGCATGAAAGGACAGTTACATTTTTTACTACCGGTTTTTTTTTACCTTGGCCACGGTGACGAAACTGCCTGAACGATCACACTTTATCCACCCTTTACCCAGATTACCATATAATTTACTCGGGTTGGTCCGTTTTTTGTTTAGCCCGTAACCATTTTCTTTGCCTTTTTGAAAAACCCATTCGAAGAGGTCGTCAAAGGTTTTAAATATCTATACAAAACGAAATTGATAATAAATACGATTAGTTATTTATGTGGGAGGTTAATTACTTTGACCGATTTAATTTTGTAAAATTTAATAAATTACCTGGTCGGTACTGTAGTCGACATCCGGTGGAAATATTTTGCGTACACCGAACTCATCATACTCATCTGTATCGGAGTCCTCTTTAACAATTTCAGGGTCTGTTTCATGGAAGGCATCTCCATGATACTGATTATCGTACTGAGAAACGGCAGGGAGAGGCAATGACGAGTGATCACCGTAAAAATTAGAATATTGAGTGTCGTAATAACTTTCGGGTATCTATAAAAATAAAAAATAGGGAATTAATTATTTTCATTATAAGTAAATTAAAGACAATAACTATTTTTCGAACCCCACTGCTTGCCTGGTTTAAATCGAACGTCGGTTCCGAAACCGAAGGGTAACGGCTTTCTATTTGAGGTGGCTCCTAATAAATAGAAAAATTAATACAAGTAAAAAATATATTAGGGTAAATATAATAATTAAGTACGAATATTAACTCTTGCCTGGTTTAGATCGAAAGGCGGTTGGGAATACGACCGTTGATACGGTTGAACCGCGTATTCATCCTTCAAAAATATAATTTCCGTTGTATTATACAGAACATTATAAAAATAAGAGTTTAAAATGAAGATAAAATTGCTTACATTTTGTGGCGGATGGTTTAAATCGAGAGGCTCGTCATCGCCATTTGTGAATATATTCCAAAGCGACATTATAATAACAAAATTTGTAGTTTTTTCAAACAACCTGAATGATAAGTGCAGTTAAAAGACTTAATATTGGTGGTCCTGCAATTGTACTGCATTTCTATATATAGCTAAAAGTTTGCTTCGTCTTTCCAAACGACGAAAGGCAAATATTCGATTTCAATCGAATTATCTTACACCATTTTCGTCGGCAGAGAATCAATGATCACCTCAACTTAATACGTAGCGTATCACACTAAACGCAGCGTATTGAACCTCCATACGCTGCGTATGTTTCCATACGCTGCGTATAACAGCCAATCAAAACGCTGGTGCGCCTGCAAGCTTACTGTGGATGCACAGTCTGATAGGATGGCATGCATGATTAAAGGTATACGCAGCGTATTGTCTAATACGCTGCATATGTCAAATTTTTGAAATGTATCGGTTGTTATAAATAGAGTGGTTATCAACGGAGGTATATATCACAAAATATATACCGTTTATTAAAAACCCACCCTAATCTCCCAAAGTACCTCACAAATACAGCATGAGTTTCGGAACGAGATCGTGGACGATTCGATCAACTAACGAAAGTTACATGGGTTTAATCGTAGATGATGCATACAGCTGTAATCCAAGATATTTTACTTTAAATATATATCATTACGGTCATTTTACAGATTCACCTGGCAGGAGATACGTGGAAGGCTGCTGTACTTTGGCGGATTACTGCGATGTAAATGAGTTTAGATTCTATGATATGAGTCTAATCATGCCACATCTGGGGTATGAAAATACAAACAACATGTGGTTTTATTATAGGAACCCTTATCTTAATCTTGACAGTGGCCTCGAACCGTTAACAAATAGCATTAGCGATGTATCATTTTTTTTATGGTGATGTACTCATGAATACTACTTTATTTGTTTTTATGTTTTATTGTGATGACGTACTATTTTGTTATGTTCGTTGTGATTGTGATGATGTCGATTGATTGCGTTATCGAATGATTTGTATTATTACCTTTGCATTTCTAAACAACGTTTATATAATCACAATCTTTCAAATAAAGCACAACCCGTCGATCATTATGAACATTCTTAAAATTCACTTCACATTGCAGAATCTCCTACATAGTGGAAAACAGGGAAGGAATTATTAGTTTCAGCTTTTATTCATGCGATTAAGTAGAACTGGGGGTAAATAAATTACCTTCATCATATTCCATGAGTTGTTGCTACTTTGGAGAAGAATCAAGAACCGCCTTATATGCAGGCTTTGACATGGCAGTTGCAGCCAATACTCCAAATGGTTCACCAGCATCGAACAGATTATTTGTCATTGCCCCATACTCAAATTGGATTACTGAGTTCCTACAATCATTTCTCACAATTTCATCATAGCAGATGACCACATCTCTTACCCATGGATGAAATCTTAGAATAAATTCAGAGATGGGATTCTTACATGCCCGAAGATTTTTCTCGAGTTGCATGTCAATTACCTCATTGTAATTAGAGCTCAAGTGATAGGTGCAACTTCTAGTAGTTGGTCTTCTATGCTTCTTATAGCATCCTTTGAAATCACAAAATCCTCCAAACTTAGACTAAAGCCTTCACTGCATAAAAATTAAAAAAAAACATTGGATGCAGGGTGTTAAAAAGCTTCAGATCTTCTCTCGGGCCTTTGCTAAAAAATAGTATGCTAATCATTTCACTAAAGATGGTCTGCAATGCATCCCTACTATAATCCAACTTTAAGATCTTGCTATCCTTAATCACAAACTTATCACCCAAACAGTCAAACCCACGAGGTAGAGCAGTCTCAAAAAGCTCCAAAGATGTATTGAAGGTTTGGGCAATGGATTGGAGGTAAAAGGTGCCAACTGTGGACTTGGACTTTGTTAAAGAAATAATTACTGAAAAGTGTTAACTATGAAAATTACAATACGCTCTTCAACCAATTCTTTAACAATACACAGCGTATAGGTTGAATATGAAAATTACACTTTGAGTTTCTAGTACGGTGTCATATTAAAATTACTATTTGTTTTTAATTTAAAAAAAATAAATAAACATAACCAAACAAACACAAAACACACGAATTTATTCAGTTTACTATACGCTGCGTATTGTCTTATACGCAGCGTATAGGTAAATTCCATTTCAGAGAATGTCAGGTCTGTAAGTTTGTCGGTAAAAAGTCTTATACGCTGCGTATTGTATCATACGCAGCGTATAGGGATGTTCAAATAGACGCTTCGGTTTTAAATAGAGTTTTTTGAGTTAAAAAGAAATAGTAAACGCAGTTTTGACTGCTGCAATGGTCAAAATTCGGCTTCAACCTTCAATTTTGTCGTGATCACGGTCCTGCCACCCGTTCACGCGTTAAGTCACACCACATAGAAAATTGGATAGTTTTCCACACTTTAAGATATCACACGCACACTCACATTACGACCACCCATGCCCTTAGAAAACGTGTCTGATTTTGAGTCTAGATTATATATTTGGCAGTCTTATTTATGTTAAACAATATATGTACACTAATAATTAATGTCCCACGCAAATTATTGTCGGACTTTGATTATTTGATATTGATAGGTAGGTTTTTTTGTAAAAATATATGTTGATCGACAGTGACGCTGCAAGCTTCGAATTATTATAGAAAACCATTCTAGGCACCTAAACTGATTGATTCTGTACTTTTATCCTAGACGGAGTAGATTTTTTTAATAGCGAATTTATTAACACAGTACCCGTTCTAACAATTTTAGCAAGAAGCTAAAAAAATATAAAAAAATAACGGATTAGATGAAGAATTTTGAAGCACACTAATCTTTCCAAACTAACGTACCACCTCTACTTCTAGCATTTATTCACAAAAACTAAGACTTTTAATCTAATTGAGGATTTGGAAGGGCTAGTTCTTTTGTTGTTAAACACCACATTGGTCATTGACCGCCAAATCACCCTTTAGCGGCGACCTTTTAGCGGCGACATGTCGCCGTATGAATCCGTATTCGACTTTCTCACTTTATATCAATATACTCTTGATCTAACGGCTAGGGATTTGTGGTGGGGTCGTCGCAGCTAATGACCTAACAAGAAAATTAGCGGACCTTTAATTTCCCTCGTTTCCGGTCTTCCTCCTCATTAATCCGCTCAAAACACACCCAACCCTTCATCAGACGCGAAATCCAACATTATCCGTTCGTTCATCTCTGCTGGCGACTCAAGTTTGAAGCTCCACCTCCTTCGTTCGTTCATCTCTGCCGACGACTGAACTTGATGTTCCGATTTGAAGGTCCGATTTGAGGCTCTGCTCGTGATATCAGACCAACAACCACCTCCTTCTTCACTGTCATTAGAAGCATCCTCTACACAATGTGAGTTTTAATTTTTGGTTTTAAGCTCCGATTTGAACCAAATTCATGATTTGTTTGGGTTCTCGGTTAGCGGCGACAACCATGTCAATAGCCACAAACATTTAGCGACGACACATTAGCGGCCACGCCCGTAGCCATTAAGGCTTCCTTTTTTCTAGTGACTATTAAATGTATAACGTTTTAATTGGTTCTTTTATGTTTCTGTAACAAAACAGTTGAGACTATACTTGGTTTGTGTCAGGACCAACTTTTAAGAGAAAATTGATTTAATCTTTTGTCACCTATACCAAAAGAAGAAAGAAAAAAAGAAGAAGATGAAGATTCGATCTACGATGAGGAAATTGTGGCTACTACAACACCAGGCATGGTAAACACCGTTCGGTTCGATTTTAATCCTAAGCTCATATTCTGAGAACTTACGAGGTGGGAAACCGGGACGGGGATGAGGGGAGGCGTTGAGGCGACAACGGTTGATCGCACTGATGGGCGTTGGTTCCATTTGAACCCTAAACCCATATTGATTCTGCTTCTCAATCAAGAAAGATTTGATTGTTCTGATTTACATCTTTTTAAAAGATTTGATTGTTCTGATTTACATATTTTTTAACTTTTATTGACAATGGTAGTTTGTCATTTAATAAGAACTTACTAGAAAATTTGAGTGATGTTAAATCCTCATAGCTTATTGAGACACATATAGAGTAAAAGCATGATTTTAAAACTTTTGAATAAAAAGCATTGACCAAACCAAGTGGAACAAAAAGCAGCTTTACTTTGTTTTTTTTTAATGAAAATTTGGCTAACAGGTGTATCGGGACTAGTTACTCTGGATCTACCAACTGTCCTGAGCCCCAACCTCATAGTGAGGAACCCGGGAGCACCCATTTGTATCATCGGACGGGAACCGGGCAAACCCGTAAACCCTCCATTGTGACTCGGGAACAAGCACAAGGCTCAATCCTTAATTGTCCACAAAGTGATATGAGTGAGACTAGAACCTCAGTTTCTTCAACCACAAGGTGGTAGTTTAACCACTACACCACCTTTGTTTGATAAAAATATAAAGGCGGCTCTCAAGCGATACGAAGTACAAAATACGCAAAACCACATTGCAAGTTAGGGTACAACACCCCTTGAGGTCAATGGAAAGTTTTACTATAAAACATATATAGAGGGGCCTATTCGGGGCGTTAGTTTGACATCCGCAAAATTACCCATCCCGGATGAACAACAAAATGAAACTTATCTTCTCCATCCCGGATGAACAACATTAATGACGTTCATAACCCACGCACGGGATGCTCTAACGAGTAAGAGTAAATAAGACATCTTCAATCAAAAGATTTTCGGTGTAGTTTATGGTAATTTTATCATAAAAATCTAACAAATGCTATTAGAAACATATATTTTTGATATAAACGTGAAAAAAAAAAAGTAATATACGTTTTCACTTAATTTTAAAACTTTGTATCATTGATTGATTGATAGACTTTTGACATTTTGTCTCTTTCCATTTATGGATGTAATTTATGAAGATTTTGGGGTGTTGGTGCTGACACGGTTACGTTTTAATGATTCGAATTGACCAATAAATTTCCATCAAATGGTCTATTTTTTTTAACAGTAAACAATAAATTATTACATACATTTTAGCGATCAACAAATGCTTCGGAAACTACGAGAAACTACGGAAAACTACGGGAGCGTTTATATCAGTTGAGTTTATTCTAAAAAAGTTTCATCTTCATAAACGATCATGTGATAAAATCTGAGAGCTTAAGGGTCAAACTTGTAACCTCTATATCCCAAATATCATCTCATCACCAATAACAACTTGGACAAATCATCGTGTTTAATAAATTATTAAAATCAACATGTCATATTTAAACTTGCATTATTTGTGAAAGTACAAACACCTAGTAGTCTTAGAGCACACTGTATACAGGTGTGATCCGGCGTCAAACTACACTGATGGGCGTTATACAGCACCGATACCGCCCCTCCCTCGCGTCATGTTGCGCCGTCAAGTCTCTCCGTTATTGACACCCCATTTTGAGTTATGATGACTGTTGAACGGTCATAAATTTGACCGTTGGCCCATTTTTTTCTAAAAAAAAATCCCATTTTTCTCTATTTAAACCAACTTTTTACACATATTCTTCATGTCTCAACTATATTGGTTCGGTTTACGGTTTATTCGGTTTATTCGATTTGGTTTATTCGGTTTGAAGTTTTTTTATAGGATAACCATAACCAAACCAAACCGTATTGAAAATCTCACAAACCGAATCGAATAAACCATATTCAGTAAGATTCGGTTTCGGTTGAGAACCGAATTAATCGTATTCAAACCGTTTAAGCCGTATTCACCAAATAACATATTTTGCATACTTTTTTGCTAATAAAAAACAAAGAGCAAACATTTTTAACATATCCCTAGAGTTTAAAACCATAATCCGATATACAACCAAAATACTCTTAACGAAAATACCTAGAACCAAAGTACCCACAACCAAATACCTACAACTAAAGTACCCACAACCAAAAACCTACAACCCAAATACCTACAACTCGTATGAATAAATCCAGCGATCGAACTCACATACCTATGCTTCAAACGAAAACAATAGGTCGAGGTAGCAGGTAGGCGCTTGTTTTTTTGTAGAGTGAAAGAGGAGAAGACGATGACTACTCTTTACGAACAAGGGTGGGAACGTGGAGTATAGACGTAGAGTGAGTGGTAGAGTTATCGATAGACTTGTTTTACCCTAAAAGAAACCATGGATATATGGGTCGTATTTAGTTGGATTGTGGATAAGTGGGCTTAACTTAAATGGTGTAATGGTTTATAAATATATTTAATATATATATATATATATATATATAGGGTTAGGTTCAAATGAGAACTTTTTCTTTTGAGAACATTTGAGAACCATTCTGAGCCACTAATTTTCAGGGGGAAGCATTCAAATTCATGGGGGGGATTTCCATATATATAAACTAGTGGCTTAGAATGGTTCTCAAAAGTTCTCAAACCAAATTGGTTCTCAAATGATCCTTTCCCTATATATATATATATATATATATATATATATCTTATTTGGTTTTAAACGGATAACCGAATAAACCGAATAAACCAAATAAAAACAAAACTCAAAACCATAACCGAACCATAAACCGAATTTACAATTCGGATACGGTTGAAAACCGAATCGTAAACCAAATTCACAATTCGAATTGGTTTATTTGGATATGGATACGGTTTGGTTTGTCGGTTTATTCGGATTTCGGTTATTTATGCACACCCCTACCAAATATCATCTCATCACCAATAACAACTTGGACAAATCATCGTGTTTAATAAATTATTAAAATCAACAAGTCATATTTAAACTTGCATTATTTGTGAAAGTACAAACACCTAGTAGTCTTAGAGCACACTGTATACAGGTGTGATCTGGCGTCAAACTACACTGATGGGCGTTATACAGCACCGATACCGCCCCTCCCTCGCGTCATGTTGCGCCGTCAAGTCTCTCCGTTATTGACACCCCATTTTGAGTTATGATGACTGTTGAACGGTCATAAATTTGACCGTTGGCCCATTTTTTTCTAAAAAAAAATCCCATTTTTCTCTATTTAAACCAACTTTTTACACATATTCTTCATATCTCAACTATCTTTCTACTCTCTTAAATCTCTTCAAAAAAGTTATGGATTTTTTTCTTCTAACGATTCATCTGACTCGTCGTCAAATGATGCCGCAGATATATTTTTCCAAATGATGGTGCATTATCAGCAACGTCGGCTTAATAGACAAGCGATTGTGAACTTACCCGAAGAGCTCGTCTCAATCGAAACCGTGAAATGGGACACACGATTCTTCTTAGAGATTATTTTAACGGCCCTTGCTTCTAACCAACGGCAGCTTTTGAACAATTTTTTTGTATGCAACACTCACTATTTTTAAGAACTGTGAACGATTTAGAGCGAGCGTATCCATGGTTCTCACAAAGGAGCCACTACAAGAAAAGTGGCCATCCGGGACTAAATAATCAGTCTCCGATAATCTGTAATCAGTTCCTAATAGTAATCAGGGTCTGAATTTTGCCAGTCACCGTCAGTGGCAGATGCGTAGTCCTAGATAATTTGTTTAGTGACTGAAAGTCAGTCCCCGTTTTGTGGCATCAACAAAGACTCACAGTCAGTCCTCTATGCATAAAAATTCAGTCTTTAATCCTGGTCCCGTGGGTACGTCATTTCAGTCCTTAAATCTTTTTTTAGTGACTGATAATCAGTATGTCAGTCAGTCCCTGTTGTGTGCCATCAACAGAGACTCACATTCAGTCCTCTATACATAAAAATTCAGTCTTCAATCCTGGTCCCGAGGGTACGTCATTTCAGTCCTTAAATCTGTTTTTAGTGACTGATAATTAGTCCTAGTTCTTATGTTGATTTGGTCTCTAGTATTATTTTTAGGGACTGAAATTCATTCCCGTAAACATGTTTACGTTGTCCCTATTAGTCTCTTTTAGGGACTGACATGATATATTGAATCAGTTCCCAATAATATATATTGAAGACTGACAATTAGTCCCTATTATGCAATATCAAATACTGATATTTAGTTGCAATATGGTTACTTAAAGTCTTAAAATCAGTTTCAAAAAGTAGTTGTTTTATATTTTTAGTGACTAGTTTTTAGTCTCTAATACGGTTTATAAAATCATCTGTACGTACAATTAGGTACTGAAAAATAGTCTACGATACAATTAGATTTAGTCTTAAGCATGCAATCCAAATTTATAGCAAATACTTTTAGGGACTGAAAAACAATAACTAATATTGATCAACAAAACCAAATGATAACGTAAACCAATCAAAAGTCTACAAGTAAAGTTTCAAACGAACAACGATTCATAAGTCTCAAATTGTACTAGATAAAAATAAGAAACGATGAAAGTAAAGAACTAAGTAGAGTTTCCAACATCCATTTCATCTTCACCCGAATCCCTTGCAACTCCATCAGAACCAGCAGAACTAGAACCCGCATGTGGGTTTGTGATGTCGAAATCTGGATATTTGCTTTTCAAGAATTTCTTTAATAGTGAATTTTCCGTTTCAAGTACCTGAACCTTCTTTCTTACATCTTCATCATCCTCGGTAGAATTATCCTTGGATGATTCAGCCACCAATTTCAACAACTTATCCTTTTTCTTCAAAACTGGACCGACTCCAAACTCCCATGCCGATTTAAGAGTTTTTTCCTTACCATAAACACTTTTAATTGCTTGTTTCTCAATCTCATGTTCAATAGCCGTAGTACAGACGGTTCCTTCTTTATTCAATCGAGCCATGTCCGTCTCTTTTTTTTTAAGAATATTTTCCTAATATAATATAAGAGAACAATAATTAAAAGCTTAACAACCCAAAATATTTAACTTGACAAAATAAAAAGAAGTTTAACAATAAGATGCTTACATAGTCAATACGTGATTGATCGTTCAACCACCCTTGCTTATCGGCCTTATAATGCAAACGATAGTACATTTCTAATGGACTTGGCGGCATTTCAGTCTCGAGATTTGTCTGTCAACATAAACAATATCATTAAAACTAATATAAAACAATAACAAAGTAACGATTTATTCGTACGTTTTGTGTGTTGATTGAACATTAAAACTAATATAACACACACAAATGTATATTCTGAATAGGAAACCTTATATGAGCCCTATCTATAACCTGGTCTACAATTATACATGGGTGGGGATGTGTCCACTTTTCATAAGTAACAAACACTAATAAACTGCAGTAAGCTAGAACTATAACACAATAATCAAACAAATAAACCGCAGTAAGCTAGAATTATAACACAATAATCAAACAACACATTACTAAAATACTAACAGAGTGAGCGTATATCACATCAGGTTACAAACAGATCAGATTTTAAAACCATAACAGCATATCAAAATTATAATCATCATAGCAGTTTATTATTACAACAAAAGCAACAAGCAACCTAAAATATAAACGATAAGAAATCTATAACAACAACCTATGATCTATTTAGATAATGAATTATTATGGCAGCCTAACAAATAACCAAAAGTATAAAATTTAGATTATGAATTATGAAAACCACTTGAATCAGGAATTCCTTGCACCATTATGTCAACATCAATGGATTGCACTAGTTAGGGTGAGGGATTCTTGTTTCTGCTGATTATGGTGTGCAGGGCAAAGGGATGTTATTCTGGAGTCCTACACCACATTTTATCTATATCAGCAGTGAGCAAGGGTGATAGTGAAGGTTTGGGTGCTTGGTTAGGGAGATGGATGCTTAAGGGGCAACTGTTAAGAATTATTGCTATTGTCTAGAGGGTCAAAAAAAAAATTACTGGTTGCTGGCTGCTTGGGTCAGTAAATTTTACCTGGAAATTATCAATGGGTTGTTGTTTATCAGGTTGGCTTGAATGCTTCATTAGTTTGAAAAGATTGTGCAGACATAAAATGTGGACTGACCTAAATGACCAGAGGTGAAAAATCATCAGCAGCATACATAGAATATAAAAATTGGATAATGGGTCTTTAACACATTTTAAAAAAACAACCCACTCGAGCTCACTTTCTGAATTGGTTCTCTACTTCATTTAGCACATACATTACTCTAAATCCATGTTCTTGACACATTCCGACAACAATGAATCCGTGTTTTCACATGTTCTGACGACACTGAATGTCATCGGCTAGAGAGGGATATGAAAGAGGCAAATACACCCTTTTAAATGCTTAATTGGAGGTGTGTATTCCACACTCGACCCAGAATTTAACTATTTTAGTATTTTCTAAGATCATTTGGGTCCCATAATGTTCTAAGGAGTATTTTTTGAACAATTCCTAAAAACTTGACCCCAATACAGCAGAAGTCCACCAAAGGACTTGCATTCAGTGATTCAAGTGAGCACTAATAAAATGTGGACTGACCTAAGACATAACTAACATATAGTTAACAGTAAAAGGAGTTTGGGTTGACATAGTTCATCTTTAACACAGGTCAAGAGAGGCCCAAGTTACCCACAATCACATTTTGTCCTTATTCCATGAAAATTAAGTTGCTAATCATGACTGGAAAACAACATCACTAAAATAATAACATAAATCATATAATACAACACCATAGGAGAATAGTATCATGTATGTATAAAGTATAGACTTCAGATGACTTTCAACACATTTCACCCTACATGTTTCAGATAATATCATAAAACACAGCCCAAATTGACACATGCACAAGCAAATGTGTTAAATTGCTACCTCTACACAAAATTCAAGACGAAAGTTAACTGATGATGCTGCTGTTACTAGGTTTATTAATCTCAGTATGCATGCTACTGTCTATAATGTTGCTGCTGGAAGTGCTATTTATGGTCAGAAAAGTGTGGGCAAAGCTGTCTTTAATGTTGCTGCTGGAAATGCTATTCAGTCAAGAAAGATGATTTTCAGGCAGCTGTTAACCTCTGAGTGTTTACTAGTTATTCTCCTGGGCTGGTTTGGGTTGAGATGGTTGATATTAGTTTGCTGGAGCTGGTTTGGGGTGACTTATGGTTTACAACAGTGGATATCGGGAATGGGGCTGTTGGTTTTTATAAAAGATGGAGGTTGGCGTATGCAGGCTTTGGAATAACCTTACTTTCTCACATTCTAAGCTACTGGTTTGCTAAATGGGTCACTATAGTTGGGATATAGTACATTATTGCTATCCTATTACGTTTTAAAACTCAGGTTGGAAGCCATGGTTTTGCTGCTGTATATGCATTCACTACATTAACAACAATAACATAAAACTGTAAATCTTGCTGCTGTATATGCATTTCCCCCGTCGTTTTTTACAGTTATGGTGCACTTGTGTGTGCATCTTCCTGAAGAGGCAATTTTGGGAGGACCCGTGCAATCTAGGTGGATGTATCCAATCGAAAGATTCCTTGGCCATTTAAAGAGATTTGTTAGGAACAGAGCTAAACCTGAAGGCTCTATAGCGGAAGGTTATGTTGTCAAAGAAGCTATAACATTCTGTTCCCATTATTTGCGAGGTGTTGAATCAAAGTTGGAAAAACGTGAGAGAACTAATGACAAAACCTCTAGTGATGATCAAAGCTTCATGTTGGATTTTTTTAGGGTGAATGGCCGAGGGATTGGGAAAAAAGAAGTTCGTATCCTTCCTAGTGATCTTATGAAGAAAGCAATATGGTTTATCCTAAACAATTGTCAAGAGGCTCAACCGTACTTGGAGTAAGTTTTTTATTTCTGATGTTTTGTTATGAATTAGTATTTAGTGTCATATTTTACAAAAAAATTATAATTTATCTACTTGTGTCAGAGAACACTTGCAACTTTTAAAAAATAAACATCCTGGATCATCGGATTTTTCTGAGATGCAACGGTCCACATTTCCTGCTTGGTTTGCAACACGGGTAACAATCACACTCTGTTTTACATACGTTACTATGTAATATTATATTGCAATCTAATAACATGACTACTATGTTAAAAATGTAAACAGATTAGAGAGAACTATAATATAAACCCATCTCAAATCAATGAGGAGCTATATGCATTGTCTTCCCTTCCTGACAATCGAGTTATCTATCATAAAGGATACATAGTGAACGGAGTTAAGTTTTTAGTAAAGTCACGAGATGACTGCAGGCAAACACAAAATTGTGGAATTATGGTCCCTGGCGTTCACAATGATGTGCAAGACGATTATTATGGATATCTGGACGAAGTAATTGAGTTGTCATTTATAAAAGGTTGTCGTGTTATTTTATTCAAATGCAAATGGTTCGACACTAATCGTCAAAGAAAGCACGTAATATTTGAGCATGATTTCATTAGCATAGACACGTCCCGAAATGCTTATATGGAAGATCCTTTTATTCTTGCAAGCCAGGCTCAACAAGTGTTCTATATAAATGATCCACTAAAATCAAATTCCAATTGGAAAATCATTGAGAGAATTGCCCACAGGCACTTGTGGGATATTCCGGAAGACGATAATGCAGGCGATTTGTTGGAAGATGTCAGCCTTCTTCGTGAAGATACTACGGGAGAAATGCTTGAAAATTTTGATGTTGAGGGTTTTGATCGCACTATAGATGATTTTATTGATGACGAGATAGATAAATCTGACCACAGTTTGGAAGATATTGCTTCAGATTCAGATTTGGATGACTCGGACACTGATATGCCCAATAATGAGATTGAAATTGTTGAGTCAGACGATGATGACGATGATGATTGGTTATGAGAGGTCCATTATGTCGAGATTGGTGAGCTTTATATCTCAACTTTATTTTGATAAACAAACTTTAATTGGTGTTGATAATTAGGTAGGAACTTCAGTGTTACTGACGATAAAATTTATGCAGGTTTTGATAATTGGTGTTCACTTGGGTTGTGGAAGCCTTTTGACAGTTGGTGATCTGTAATGGGGTTTTGATCATCGGTGTTCTTGTTCATGTCTTTGTTAAATTTGTCTTTCTTTTTGAATATTTTTTTGTTTCTCTTTACGGATTGTTGTTTTGTATTTTATTTTCTCAAATTCCTGCTAAAGTGTGGGTGGCTGGATCTTGTTTCCAGAATGATCCGGTTGTTCAAATGGCAACTATGACTTTTTTTTTTAGTTCTAATTCTGAAGGCGGTGGCATTTATGGTAGACATGAACTTCCTTTTGAATTAGGAAGTGGATTTCTCTGTCCTAATGTGTCAAACAGAATGAATACATGAAGGCTGACAATCAAACAGAATGGCTCCATCATGTAAGCTATACAAACAGGTTAGTTACTTCATAATCTTTGCTTCTATTGAGCCATCTTTGCTGTATGGCTCCATCATGTAAGCTATACAAACAGGTTAGAAGGGTTTTAATTTAAACCTATTTTGCTATTGTATTTATCATCAAAAGACATTATAGGACATCGGACACATAATATTTAAACTGATTTTTCATGATGTTTGTGTTTCAGTTTAGAATCAGAGAATGGTAATACCAGATTTGAGCTCTCTGGGATACTATTGTTCTGCAAACATTAGACATAATGGAAGCCAGCTCTAAGGGTTGGTATACTGGAATGCGTTGTCTTTGATATGTTTACTCTTAGTATGGACATCCTTATCCTTTATGAAATGTTGTTTCTGGAATGCCAAATTCATTTTGTCATACTAGTATTTTTAAGATTCACAATATGGAAAAACGAATGAAGATATATTTTGAATTTTACAAAGAAAGAATAAAATATTTATAAAACATTATATGTATCATAGTTGTCAATTGATATCCTTAAGAAATGTGTTCAAAGTTTTACATCAGAACTCTATGTATTGAGTTTATGTAATTGTTTTGTTTTTTAAATTGTGGCTTGAAACAGGTTATAAATCGATTGTCCGTTGAAAGAAGCAAGCAAGTGTTTAGTTCTTTTACTAGCTGCTGATTGTTACATGATCTGAGATTTAGCAATGTCATATCCTGTTTCAGGTTTAGCAAGTCCCATTATGTCTGATCAGGATGTTTCCGGGGCCAATAGCTAG
Organism: Deinandra increscens subsp. villosa; assembly: GCA_039602395.1. Taxonomy (NCBI): domain Eukaryota; kingdom Viridiplantae; phylum Streptophyta; class Magnoliopsida; order Asterales; family Asteraceae; genus Deinandra; species Deinandra increscens. The sequence continues at coordinate 13,825,011 of JBCNJP010000023.1, forward strand.
TGATAACTCATCAGGTTTACGCAACTCCTGTACTCGTGTTTGCTTGCCTTTTTAATGCAACTCCATGTTTACGCAACTCCTGTACTCGTTTGTACTCTATTCATGAATCAACCCTTGGTAATAAAAAGGTTGGATCAATGTCTCTAAATCCTAACTTCATTATCAAAAATAAATTAATTACTGACTTTGGAATCTGGTGTATTTAGTTTCATGTTGGTTAATTTTTTTCAGCAAGTATAGGAGGTTAATGTGGACTTAGCTCCACATTTTTCAGTTGCCATTGATGTATTTATGATGTGGAAAGCAAGGTTCAACATGTCATATAATGTGAAGCCTCGGTATATTCTTAAGGCTCTTTCTGCAGCAGTTTGGGTAGGAGTTTTACCAATAGCATTTTCCGTTGATTTATCTGTCTTTATATTATTATTATTACAACAAGTAACACTAGAATTGATCCTTGTGCTTCACTGCAGATGGATATCCAGGATAAGTATGATTTCTTTGACTGGACTAGTATGTAACTATGGGTGTGCCATTCTAAAAACAGTTAAAAATTATCTCATCAAGACCATTCAACTATCAAAACTGTTTTATGTGTAAATTTTCTTTATATTCCTTACAGTTGGATAATGTGTCACTTTATAGAATAAAGTTTGTAATCAAGTGTACTTTTGTTTTTTTATACTTATCATCTAACCTTCCTTTTTACGGATTTGATACAAACGAACCTAGGTACATATTTAAGTGGTCTATAAAATAAAACAAAGCTGAATAGTTGGGTGACCTTCTTATCGTTATCCTAATTTTAATTCTAAAAAAGCATTTGATTTCTATCTTCACCTTTCACAATAAAAAACAGAATGTGTAAATGTTATTCGTGTTCTGTTTCTTTTTTCTTTTGGATGGTATTACCAACTCTTGTCAATTCTGGTTAAAGTATAGGTTTGACGCTGTTATACATTTTGCTGGAAATTATGGCCGCCCATGGATGCAAGAAGGTATGTCACATTTAGTCTGTCTTGCTCGTTAAACTTGCATATGTGAAATTTACTCCTGTTTTGTGGGTCTCATCCAAATTTTACTCTAAAATAGTTAACTTGGAACCACTATCGGATCTTCAATTGTCATGAACCATCTTAAGATAAATTTGTTGAAATCAAGGGATTGTGCCTGATTTTCTTCTAGTAGAGATCTGTGGTTCGAACAACTTCCATTGGTTTCCTGCCTTAAGGCCCTTAAACATTTAAGCCTTACTAGCGCTTTACTTGGTCACATTGTTACCAGAAAAAAGGTTCTTATATTTATTATTTAAAAGCAACGTGTTAATGAGACATGTTTGTATGTTTTTTGAAAATTCCAGCTTGTGTTTTCATCATCTGCTACTGTTTACGGTTGCACATAAGAGTTTCTGCTGTCTGCAGCCAACCCGTATGGATGAACAAAGGTATATTATAATCTTTGAAGATATTTTAGAATTATTAAATTTTTATCAACTTCTTATATAGTTTGAAATACAAGATGCAGTTGGTAATCTATTCAAAGTCATGTGCTAACCTTAACAATTGGATCCTCATTCTTTGGTCTTGATGTGTGTTCTTTGTTTCAGATTTGGTAACTATAACGAAGTCGGAGGGGCTTCTTGGGATTTTCGAGAACCTAAAATATTTGCTAGAACTATGGACTTCTACTAATCTGGGAAGCCATGGGCGGCCATAATTTCCAGCAAAATGTATATAGTCACACTTGCAGTTATTAATGTGTGACTATATAATAGAAATGGCCACACATATGATAATTAATGTGACTATATAATAGAAATGGTCACACTTGCAGTTATTAGGGTTATTTTAAAAAAAAAGTTAACAGATAATTTAAACTAATTGTTGCTGTTGATAAAAATAAGTTATACTGTTGTAAGTTTGACAACAATGACTATTTTCATCATTTTGTCTATTCGTTACACAATAATCCGAATTTCTCAATCACATCCAAACACTATCTCTAGTGATATGTTTTACTAGAGTTAAATATCTGATTGTAAATTCAGTTTGATATGATCAGTTTCACTAGAATACCTGCATTTTTTTTATAGATGGCAACAACAACCATGCATTCAAGGCAGGTTTGTCAAAACCTGTGTATGATTTGTAAAATAGTTTTAATGTTATTTTTACATTTAACTAGCTTATGTGCTTTTAAATTTATTATAATTTGTAAAACAGTTTTACATTTAACTTACTGTTGTTGTAATGGTAATGAACCTGGATTCAGGGGAGCTTTTTGCAGACAATCAGGTATAAGGTGTAATTCTATAGGGTTTTGTTGTGATAGAACTTAATTGTGTAGATTTTTTGTTGACCTACTTTTTTTCTTGTTCATATGTAGGTTTCTGTGGGCTTTCGAATTACCACAATCCGAGTTCGTGTGAGCAAGATATGTCCAAAACAAGTTTAACGGGTCAAAACGCACCTGTCATGTTACAGCTGTGATTTCTGATAACTTGAGCAGCCATTTTCGACCCAGTTAGCTAGATGATATGGTAAAGGACATGGAGACGAGTTCGTGGCCTTTTGAATCACCTCAATTGGATTCCGTATGAGAAAGATAGGAGAAAACCATTTCCCGATAAAAAAGAAAGCTTGCAGCCACTGCCTCGTTTTCTGGCAGCTGTGGTGTCAGATTTCGACAGAGTGGCCTGGATTGGAAAGTGAAGGACATCAATACAAGTATGTGATTTATCATATTCTTTAAATCTTTTTTATTTATAAGTTGCATTTATTAAAAGATATTGGGGGTTGTTTGAAAGTGATTTTATTGATCTTTTTGATGCTTTCTTCCGAGATGGTGAGGTGGGGAAAGGTTGTGGGGCGGCTTTTATTCATCTCCTTGCTAAATCCAAGGATCCGAAAAGCCTTTCGGACTATAGGCCTATTAGCCTTGTGGGGGTGATTCCAAAGATTGTGTCAAAGGTGCTTGCTATCCGGATAAAAGGCCCCCTTGATAGCATTATATCGGAGTCTCAAATGGCTTTCTTAGCCGGGAGAAATATTGTAGATGGTGCGCTCATTGTTAACGAGCTTGTGTCTTGGTATAAAAAGAGGAGGATCCCTTCCCTTTTGTTCAAGATTGATTTTGAAAAGGCCTATGACACCGTCGATTGGTCCTTTTTAGACTCAATTTTGGAACAAATGAATTTTCATCCGAAGTGGAGATGTTGGGTGAAAGGTGTTCTTAAGTCTTCGAGAACCTCCATTCTTGTTAATGGGTCTCCTACTTGGGAATTCCAATGCGAAAGAGGGGTGAAACAAGGCGACCCACTCTCGCCTTTCCTTTTTCTTGTTGTTATGGAGGCTCTCCATTGGATGTTGAGCAAGGCGGCGGTCAATGGGTTATTCTATGGGCTTCAAGTTCCTAATGGAGGTCCTAGGATTACTCATCTCTTCTTTGCGGATGATGCAATCGTTTTTGGTCAATGGTCCCATTCAAATGTGCAAAGTCTTGTTCGGATTCTTCGGGTCTTTGGTATGACGACGGGCCTTAAAATAAACTTAGCAAAGTGTGCTCTACACGGTTTAAATGTTGATGATGACGACTTGAATAGTAAAGCCGATCTCCTAAAGTGTAATGGGGGTGCTTTTCCTTTCAAGTATCTTGGGCTTGTGGTTGGTGCTAACATGAACCGGATCAAGAGTTGGGATGGCATGATAAGAGTGATTGAAGGTAGGTTGTCAAGATGGAAAGCGCTATCTCTTTCTATGGGGGGGAGGTTGGTCCTAGCCAAGGCGGTTCTTGAAAGTTTGCCTACTTATTACTTCTCTATCTACAAGGCCCCGGTGAGGGTGATCCAAAAAATGGAGAGTATTAGGTCCCGGTTTCTATGGGGCTTTAAAGAAGGTGAGCATAAGTCGATCCATTGGGTGTGTAGAGAGGAGGTATCGAAACCGGTGAAGAAGGGGGTCTCGGGCTAGTTCCTTTCGGGGTTTCTAACTCTTGTATGCTTGCAAAATGGGTGTGGAGGTACAAAAAGGAAGCCGGCAAGTTATGGAGAATGGTTATAGATGGCATACATAAAGTGAGAAATGGGAACAGTAGCTCAATACCTAGAAGGAGAGATTTGGGTGGTGTATGGAATGGAATTTTGAAGGCTAGCGACGGGTTGAAGTCAGTGGGGGTGGATATCGAGCAACTTATCATCAACAATGGTAACGGCGGGATTTTTTGGGCGGGCGATTCCTCCGGGGTGTTTTCGGTGGCTAGCATTCTTAAATTATGGAATTGGTTCCCGCGCTCTAATGGGTTAATTATGCCGTGGAATAAACTACTTCCTAACAAGGTGAACATTCTTTTTTGGCGGATCCTCAAAGATAGAATTGCCACTAAGGAAGCGTTGGCTAGAAGAAAAGTGGTTATATCAAATCCGATTTGTCAACTTTGTTCGGAAGGTAACGAGTCTCTCCATCATCTCATGTTGGGTTGTCGGTTGGCGGCGGGAGTGTGGGAGCTTATCTCCGGTTGGTGTCGGGTTCCTTCTATTTTCGCTTTGGAGATAGGAGAACTTCTCAATCTCGTTGAAGACTCCCGGTTTGATCGAAAAGGGAAGATGGTATTTTATGCAGTGATCATGACTGCTTGTTGGGCTATTTGGATTGCTAGAAACAAATGGGTGTTCGAAGGCTTGAAGACGTGTAGCTCGGTGTTATTCAAAGATATCAAATGTTATAGTTTTCTTTGGGTAAAAAATAGGGGTAAGTGGTCTAATCTTTCTTGGGACGAGTGGGATAAGTTTACAATGTAATCCCCTCTCCTTTCGTTATTGTTTGTTGTTTTTCCGCCTTGCGTCTTGCTAGGTTGGTAATGCTTATTGATTTCGCCGTTCAAAAAAAAAAAGTTGCAAATTCTGCTCATTCATTTCTTTATTTTAATAATTTACAAGGAAGCACTAATCCATTACATTATTATATCACTGCTTCACTAACGGTCCTTGAATAAGGTATGCATAGTGTGGTTCATAAAAATAAATTTAAACCCTTAATGGGTCAACGGGTGAATTATATGAACTCATGTTATGTTGAGTTAGATAATAGTTGTGGCTGATAGTCTTGAGGTATGCTAGATTTATTACTTTAATTTAGATGGATTTCTTAGAAAAATAGTGTATCATTTGGTTCATTAAACGCATGAAAGTCAGATGAGTGAATTATGAAGAAAAAGGGTGCAAAAGAGCAGTGGATGGCGTATGATACGCAGGTTAGCGTATGAATCATACGCTAGACCCAACCCTGTACGCACAAAACCTTCTGAAATAGATTTTCTCACACGCTAAACATGAAGACGAGGGTCTGGGCGTATCATACACCTCGGAGCGTATGATACGATGGATACATGTTTTTTTTTCAAAGTTTTTCTTTCAATCTGAATGGATTTAATGTGATAGTTGGGGTGTTTATACTAGTTAATACTTACTAACGAAATGTGTTTATGATGATAGGTAAAACTCCTACGAATGGTTAAGATCTTGCTCAAGTGCTCGGGACATCATCGACATACCAACTTTTGTTAATGTTTTGTTGTAATGAACTCAATTTCTTTTTACCTTTTTTTTGGTGTTTTGTAAACATAACCTAGTGGTCTTGTGGGGTTACTTACAGGGTCTTCAAAACAACTTTGATGGTTTTGGTTCTCATGTTAGCAACCTTATGTGTTGATGTTTTAAGTTACTAAACTGGTTCAAGTTGCTAACTTTCAAGCTTTTAAATGTATTTTAACGATGGAATCTAATGTAAATGATTTTGATGACCTGTAAACTGTGTAAAAACGTTTTGGGTTGTTGAGTGTGTCTTGATAGTGATAACAACTAACTACTAAGATTTTGGTGTTATCTTGTTCACGCGAGGTAGTTCATTACTAAGTTTATGGATTTATATTTTGTGGAATAACAAATCGAAAGGGTTAATTTAATGTTTTAATAATATGAAATAAGAATGGGTGTTTCATCAAGTTTTAGTCCATTTTTTGTTTTATGTTTATGGTATGAACTTGGCTTGGGTGAATATAAGGTTACTGAATATCAGTGTCAGATAAGGTTGTTTATAAGATCTTTAATACTGATTTTTAAGCTTCGACACAATTCATAAATTGTCATAATTTCATTCAGATAATTAGACACTATTAATCAATCACTAAATCCTTAATTACATAAAAATACATTTAAAACTGACTATCAGTCCCTAATTTGACATGGTTTAATATTCTTAACAATTGAATGTTAGTACCTAATATGTCCCTTGTTTATCAGGGTATCAGTTGCTCATACAATTACATAATTTTTATTTAGCTAGGGCCCTTATTTGTGACTGAAATTCAGTACCCAAACCTCCCCCTACAAAATATTTTATTTTAAAGGGACATTTGTGACTGAAATTTAGTCTTTAATAATTAGTCAAGTTATTAGGGACTAATTACTTGTGACTATCACGGGTCATAGACGTATCAATCTCTGATATCATTAGAAACTGATCTATCAGTCCCAGATACTTCATATCAGTTACTACATATTACCATTTTAAATAGTTTCTAATAAAACACACTACATATTACCATTTTAAATAGTCATTGATTGGTATGGATCATTGTTGACATCATTATGTAATTTCATTCATCATGATCATTGTTTGGATTTATGATTGAATTTTAACTATTTTGTGATTAATTGTTGTGAGTATGTCGAATAAGGTCATTTATAAGATCTTTAACACTGAATTTTAGTCTTCGGCAGAGTTCATAAATTGGTATAATTTCATTCAGATAATTAGACACTATTAATCAGTCACTAAATTCTTTATTTCATAAAACACATTCAAAACTGAATATTAGTACCTAATTAGACACGGTTTAAAAACCTTAACAACTAAATGTTAGTCTCCAATATGTCCCTTGTTAAACAGGGACTGAATATCAGTTGCTCATATAATTATACTATTTTCCATTAATTAGGTCCCTTTATTGGGACTGAAATTCAGTAGCCAAAGTTTTTTCTTCCAATATATTTTATTTTAGAGGGAAATTTTTGAATGAAATTTAGTCTTAAATAATCAGTCAAATTATTAGGGACTAATTACCAGTCACTATCACGATCCACAAACGTATCAGTCTCTAATATCATTAGGAACTGATCTATCAGTCTCAGATAGTTTGTATCGAGGACTGAATATTCAGTCCCTAAAATTTTAGTCCCTAATGGTCACTTTTCTTGTAGTGAGCGACGCGAGAGGAAGAATTGGTTTCACTCCATTGAAAAAGTGCATAGCTGCAATTCGAGTAATGGCCTACGGTGTTACGGGTGATTCCTTCGACTATTATTTGAGGATGTCTGATCGGACCATTAGGTCGTGCATTCAGAAGTTTTGTAAAGGTGTTACTTTTCCTAAATCATTTGTTTTAGAAATGAATTTAAATACCATCTTAGAGTCTCATACATAGTTTTACAATTAGGTCTTTACTATTTGTACTCAAGAAAATATTTGCAACGACCTACTGCTAAAGATATTAGACAATTGTACGAGTTTCACAAGAACAAATGGAGTTTTCGTTGGATGTTTGGTAGCATTGACTGCACACATTGGGAGTGGAAGAATTGTCCCAATGCTTGGCGATGTCAGCTATGCGTGGTGATCATGGCCATCCAACAATAATGCTTGAAGTCGTTGCTTCATACGACATGTGGATTTGTCATCAATATTTTGGTTTTGCTGGGTCGAACAACAATATCAATGTGTTGGATCGATCACCAATTTGGGATGATATCATCGAGGGACGTGAGCCCGATTCCTCGTTTGAACTACGAGGCACCACATACAAGCGTGGATGTTATATGCGAGACGGGATTTATACCGAATATTCTACAATTGTCAAAGGATTTACGGCTCCCACTGGCGAAAGGCGCAAGGTCTACACAAAAGCTCACAGCGCCGCTCGAAAAGACATTGAACGTACCTTTGGCAATTTGAAGAAAAAGTGGCATATCATAGCTCACCCGCACATATGTGGCATTGAAACAAAATAGCTAACGTTATGTATTGTTGTATAATTTTACATAATATGATCCTCGAGGATCAGGGTGTTGCGATTTGTCAATTCCACGAGGAGGAGTTGGATATGATGTATGAGGAAATCGACGAGATCGAAAACTGGCTATATATCCGTCAAGATATACGAGATCGAGAAATCCATAACCAACTGAAGGTTGACTTGATTGTGGATATCTACGATCGATCACAATAATTTATTCCATGTTTTATTTATTTATTTTAATCGTATTTGTAGTTTTTAATTTTTTTTATCAAGTATTTGTAGTCTTCTTTTTTTAATTTATATATTAAGATTAATGTGTTATTTTTTATTTCAAAATTAAAAAGAAAAAAAAAACTAATAAAATATTGATAACACAACACCACATAACATGGCGTATACTCCATGTGTGTTATGTGGTGTTAAATACTAGTCACCGATGACGTGACATGTGTTAACCTTTAACACTACATGGAGTATACCACGTGCTCTTAGGCTAAATGATCGATACATTTTTACTTGAGCTCATTATAGTGGCGATCCAATCAGCTTGATAATTCTAACAAGATATATTTGGAGTTTAGCTTAGTGTTTAATTTTAAGGTTTCATATATAAGGTTTAGTTTTGGAGTTTATCATTTAGTGTTGTGTTTTAGAGTTTAGCTTTAGGGTTTAGGGTTTAAATATCAAATGAGAACTCCCTTATTTTATGAGAACCGCAAGAACTAAGGTCAAACGAACTTCGACTAAGCTCATTCCAGCAACGTTGTAACCGGCTCGTTGGACCCTATAATGAGGTTTAGGGTTTAACTTTTAGGGTTTGACGACCTGTTCCAACGACGCTAGAATGAGTTTAATCGAAGTTCGATTAACCTTGGTTATCATCATTCTCATAAACAAGGGAGTTCTCAATTGAAACTTACCTTTATTAGGGTGAGATTACTATCATAATGGTGATTTATATATTATATAGGGTTACGTTCATTTGAGAACTTTTTATTTTGAGAACTTTTAAGAAACCAAATCCCAACCACTAATTTCAGGGGGACCACGATAATTCATGAAGGGAGTATATATACATAAATAAAACTAGTGGCTTAGAATAGTTCTCAAAAGTTCTAATAACCAATTAGTTCTCAAATAACCCTCTCCATATATATATATATATATATATATATATATATGTGTGTGTGTGTGTGTGTGTGTGTGTATATATATATATATAGTGAAAAGTTCATTGTAGACACCTTCATAACCCTCTCCAAATTTTTAGACTTTTAGTGCAATTTTTTTTTTAAATATTAAAGTATGAAGAAGTTATATAGGTTTTAATATTTATTTTCGTGTTTTCGCAATAACAAAGTGTTTTTACATGATCATTGCCTATATATACATATATATATATATATATATATATATATATATATATATATAGGGGAAGGATCCTGTGAAAACACCCTTTTTTTGTGAGAACTGCGTAAACAAATCTTAAAACCTACATAACTTTTTCATACGTTAATATTTTTTTAAAAAATTTGCACCAAAAGTCTTAAAATTATATTATCTTTAATCCTATAAAAGTTTTAAAAAACTTAACGCTTTTTTTATTTTTTTTAAATATTTTTTTGTGTGGTGCACATGTGCATCACAAAAAAAACTCATACTTTTAGTATGAGTTAATATTTTTTTTCTTAGTCGCACCATAAGTCATATATTTTCATCATTTTTTTGCGTTTTTATTGAATGATGCACATGTGCATCATACCAAAAAAAAACGCTCATACATGTGATATACATTAATAGTTTAAAAAGAAATTGCACCCTAAATCTTATAGTTGTGTTATCTTTAGATTTAAAGAAAAAAATAGCATTTTATAACTTTTCTTAATTATATGATGCACATGTGCATCACACGGGAAAAAAACCTTCAGTTTTTTTTTTTAATATTTTGCTCCAGATTTAAAGATAACGTAATTCTAAGACTTTTGGCGCAAATTTTATGAAAAATCGTTAACGTATGAAAAAGTTACGTGAGTTTTAATATGTGTTTTTGTAGTTTTCACAAAAAGATGTGTTTTCGCAGGATCCTAACCCTATATATATATATATATGTTTTATATTGTATGCCCTGACCCGACATTTAACATTCTCGACCCGATCTTTGACCCATAAGAGTTACACCAGGGTTAACGTGTAAAAATTCCGATTAATGATTTAAACGATAATGAACGAAATGAATAGTTACTAAATTAATAATTATGGTGGATTATTATTTATTTACTAAATTTATTTTAGTAATTAAATAAAAGTTATATATAAAAGTTAAATAATTAATTATTTATTTAATTATTAAATGATTAATTATGTGGATAATTGGTGGAGTTAATTAATTATTTAATTAACTAGATAATCATGGGATTTAAACCAATTGTAGGTTATCTACAACTGGTTGGGTAGCCTCGTTAGAGAGTTTTTAGGGTGGCTAGAAAGTGATCACCATAAAACACACCAACTCTCTCTCTCTCTCTCTCTCTCTCTCTCTCTCTCTCTCCCTTCATTCCCGATCGAGAACGACTCTCCCGGCCGCGGACCCTTCTCCTAGTCGCAAACCCAAAAACCAATGCCCTTCGTCGCCGCTAGCCCTCGAGAACCGGCGCTCTTTCCGCCGCATGCTAACTACTGACCACCACCATGGCCCAGCCGCGCCTCCCCGTAGCACCAGATCCGTCTGACAATGGTGCCACCGCTGGCATACCGCCACCTCCACCACCGTCCCAATCGCAAACACCCCGTTATCGTCGCCCTTGCATCTGACAAATGGGCACATTAGCGAGAGTATGACCCTACGTGCATATGACTAGTTGTTTCAATAATATTTTCAAGTTATCCATTTTAAATGTTCTTGTTTTGAGCTCACTTGCGTAAATTCTAGGTATGTGTGTCAGGGAGTCTACCCGTTTGGATTTCTATGAATTATGTGACATATTTATAATTGTTTTGACTGGATTAAATGTGGTTAACATGATGGGATGATGAATTGGGTTAATTGGATGAAAATGGGACTCGAAAAAATCAAAAAACGCAGAACCGAACAATACGCTTACTTTACCATTTCCAGCTAAATCGGATAAGTGTTGGTTTGGAGGAGTTTTAGGTGTTACGCCTAAAGCAACCCAATGCTTTAGGCAATACGCTTACTTTACTATTTCCAGCTAAACCCTAAAATTCTCCTATTTAAACCTCCTTAGCCTCCATACTCATCATTTCTCCACCCCTAATCACCCAAAACGGCCAAAAATCCCTGATTTTCATCTTGCACCACATATCTTGATTTTGGGAGCTTGGATTTGGAAGATCAAGGATTAGATCATCATTCTTCATCCATCTTCTTCACTTTTTTGATTTTCTTGTAAGTTCTTCCTTTTGTTCTTGTTATATTGCATGATCAAGATCTGGACTTTTTGATAAATCTAAGCTAGATCTAAGTCCTATATGATGTTAATTACTAGATCTAATGATTTCCATGTCAAGATTGGATTATTATGATGAATCTTGGTTAGATCTATGATATGCATGTTGTTATGTTGTAGATCTATGAATATCATCATCAAGATTTGATTTTTATGTTATGAAATGTTTGGATCTATGCCATGCATGCTCTCTAGGGTTAGATCTATGAATATCATCATCAAGATTTGATCTTTATGTTATGAAATGTTGGGATCTATGTCATGTATGCTCTTTAGGGTTAGATCTATGGTTATCAACATAAATTTGTGATTTTTTGGTTATGGAATGATGAGATCTATGACATGCATGCTCTCTAGGGTTAGATCTATGAATATCATCATCAAGATTCGATTTTATGTTATGAAATGTTGGGATCTATGCCATGTATGCTCTTTAGGGTTAGATCTACCAATATAATCATCAAGATTTGATTTTTATGTTATAAAATGAGTAGATCTATGACATACATGCTCTTTAGGGTTAGATCTACTAATTTCACCATCAATTATAGATCTTCATGCGATAGTATGTTTAGATCTATGACATGCATGCTCTTTAGGGTTAGATCTAGAGACCTCATCATCAAATTGGATTTGTTTATGTTGAAATATAACTAGATTCATGCAATGTGTTCTCTCCTATGTTAGATATATTGGTTTAATCATCAAATGGAATTTTCATAATGTATTATGACTAGATCTAGGACATGCATGATAGATCTAGGGTCGATATTGATAAAAATGGTATATATGATGTTGCATGATGATATAGTCATTATGTTGACTTTATTTTACTTCCATGATGATATTTGTTTACTTGTGATCCCATGATTATGCCTTAGCTTTAGGATTGACCCTTAACGTACGTATCGCCATAACCAATCACCAACGAGTCGTCGAGTCGATTGTGTCATGAAATTAAATCAAATATTTATTTATTTGTTTTCTCTGTCTCATTAGTCGTCAAGATCATCTCTACGCATCTTAGGCTCCCCATTTTCTTATGGGTATGTGTACCCAACTTTAATTGGTACCCACAAATCTACATCATTTGTTCCAACATATGCTTCAAAACGTTTCTTTCAATTGTGATAATCTTCTAATTTCGTCAGTTTTGGCACTTTCTAACTAGGACCAAATTCGTTATCATAATTAAGCATTGCTTGTATTATAGTTTGAACAACAACAAACGCTTGAAAATCATTCATCTTGAAACTTATAACTTTCTACCTTTAACAAACCAAGAAAATCTCAAATTCAAAGAACTGAAATGTTCCAATGAACGAACTAGAATTAAAAATGAGCGAACGAACCAGAATTGAATGAACTGAGAATTTCAACGAACTAAAGATCGAACGAACTAGAGTCAACGAACTAACACTAAGAATCTTGAACGAACTCAGGAACTCTCAACGAACAAACAAAGCTTAACGAACTCACAATGAACGAACCAAAACTCTCAAAGAACGAACTGAATTAACACTAAACGAACCAAGAATAATGATCAACAAACTTGTAGTTCGTTGAGTCACAGATCAACGAACTTAATCAGTTTCTCTCAATTTTCTAAAATTTGACCAATTTAAACGAACAGAACCTACCATATGACATCTTAACAATTTTGGACATTTTGAAAGGTTTCAAAACACAAAATACTCAAGAATATAGCAAAAGAGAGTAAAATACTTGTGAAAAAGTTCAAAAATGACTAGTTTTGACACTAAAATACAAAGTAGATCAGACCAAATGCTCTGATACTATTTGTAAAACCGTTTGACGGATCGTCCACTTGCTACGGATCAAAGACACGACATATTGAACTAAGAACACAAGATCTAAATAGGAATTTTCGTATTAGAGTGACACACACATAATACAGAACTCAGGAATATAGTTTAGCACAATACTCTATCTGGACAGACCACTCAAAGATGCATCCTCAACAAATGAGCTCTCATCAACATTATATAGTTGTCACTAGTCTAACGAACCATACTGTTGTGATTCATAATCGTTCATGAGATGAAAGTTTAAGGGATTAAGGGTTATAATTCACAGATACTTATTAAAGAAATGATATTGGACGTAACTCGCTTCAAAACTAACTTTATGGATCAAGGTCATAAATAGTTTTGAAAATTGTATGATCGTCACGTCCCCAGACCCGAGAAGCATATAAAGACTAACATTAGTGGAGGATCGTTCTTTGATTTTATCTAACACTGGATCTTAATAAGATAGTAGTAAGGGTACTTGATTGGGAACCAATCTGAAGCTAAGTGGGAGTTGTATGCTGTCAAAGGGATTCTGTACTTCTCAAAATGAGAAGATGAACATCTAGACGCCTTCGTAGGATCAAACGGGTTAACAGTGTGGCCACACTCAAAATACGAGGTGGTTTGTCATCCACTTTGGATCTGATACGAAAATAATAATGGTTGAACAAAATATGATATTGATTACAAATCCATGTCTCATGTTCAACTGATGTTCTAAACATAAAGGAAGAACGATAAGGTTACTATGGCTTAACTCCTCAAAAGCGACAAATAATTAAGAGCTTGGAGAATAGTTGACGAAAGAAATCACGCCATACCTTAATGGTCATAGAGAGATACAGCTAGGTTACCACCTCTACGAACGTTGAGATCTTAATTGAAAATCGTCCAAGTGGGAGTTTGTTGGATTTTGATGTGTCCGACTGTCGATTACTCAGCGTAACCATAAAGGTACGATCCAAAAGTTATACTCTGGATGATGAACAAGTTATAGTACTCAAATATTACATATTTATATATTACCGATCACAGAACGAACATTAGGCAAATCATTATTTGTGAAAATAATGATTATGATTAATTGTTTAGAGAAACAATTAATGGACAAATTAAAACGGTGTTCGTTTAAGATGTAACAAGGATAAAATTGGTTAAAGCAGTTAACGATTTAATCAGGGAATATCATTACGTCAAAAGACAAATTTGACTAATTCTAGGATAAGACGTTATCACGTAATTATATATGTGAGAGATTTAATTTATGATATAAATTAAATACAGATTAAATAAACATTATTAAAGACGTTAATAATAATTATCCGGAAAAACATTTTAGATAATTAGTTAACTAAAACATCGAGGTTGATTATATATATAGAGATGATCATTTGAGAACTTTTGAGAATCATTTTAAGCCACTAGTTTATATATATGGAACCCCCCTGAATTATAGTGGTCTCCACAAAAGATTAGTAGTTGAGATTTAGTTATCAAAAGTTCTCAAAACAAAAAGTTCTTATTTGAACCTAACCCCTATATATATATATATATATATATACCCATACATATATAAGATATATTATATAAAAGATATATTGGGTATGTATCTTATATATAAACTTTAATGGATATTAATTGTATTAACAGTTAATATCATGATAATATCTTTGGGAAAAAGATAGTATTTTTAGGGATCGGATTGTAACTTGTATTCCTATAAATACATGTTAAATCCTAAACCCTATACAGTGATAAATCCTAAAAGTTTAAGCCTAGCATCTCCCCCTCTCTCCCCCTCCTGTGTCCGCCGGCCACCACTGTCGACGCCATTGTCGCTGCTTGTTGGTCGCTCGACACCGTCGTCCAGCGTTGTCACCGCAAGCCGCCTGCTCCGGTCACTGCCGTCGGTCTCCACCCACCGGGTGTGGACCACCTCACGTTATCTCGTGATCTCGATACCCAGGAGGTTTCGGTTATCGTGTCAAGATACATGTTTAAGTTGTTCAAAGAGTTGAACAGGTGATCAAAGGATTTCTAGCGGATCCATTTGTTGCATTCAGAGTGTCTCATCTCGGTATCGTTAAGGTCGATCTCTAAACAACCTATGGTTGTGTTTTATATTTATCTGAATTATATTTAAATGGCTCACTGGTGTGGAACACCTAACTCGTTTATTAAAAGTTTTGAACTTTATCGCTTTCGCATTTGATTATTTAGTATAATCGATTTTCTGATAAACAAACAAATATAAAATACCATTTATATTATTCGACAAAATTAAATTTGTCCTATACGAGCCAGATATACTAAACAATAAGACCCTGCCTTCTTTGCATGCTTGCCTTAGGAAGGCGTTTTTAGCTGTTTTAATGTAAATTGTTGACCATTATTGACTACAGGTCACTATTTGAAGTCAGACAATAGTAACTTGCTTTGTCCTCCTGTCACCCACGTTACTTCCTTTAGGTTTTGATCTACTAACATTACCTGTTTTGGGTGTTTGTCAGCTTTGGAGAGTTCATATATTTTGTACATAACTCACTTCGAACTTTGTAGGATTCTTTCTTTTTCGCCATTTTCCAAAGGCCAATAACTTGCCTAGAAGTAAGGACCGAGGCAAGTTGTTCTTGTCTGTCCTTACTTTGGTGAATTATAGTTTAAGAACTTACTTTCAGTCTTGTGGAATTCCCCTGGCCGAGCTACTTGGCTTGAGGCCGGGGATTGAATGAGAAACTCGTCATCAACTGTCTACAATCCAAATCTAATATTTATGCAATTCGTAGTTTTTAACAAAAACCAATCAATCAATAATTTTTTACACTTTTTAGTTTTGTTAATCAATCCCAGTTTAATATTCGATTGCACCTTATCATCAACCCAAAACTTTTTGTGGTTTGACACCCCGTTTGCCCTAAGTAGTTTAAGGTAAAGAGGAATCACAATTCTTCTATCTTTGGTCGGTACATTTGACGCCAATCAAATTTTGGTGTCGTTACCAGGGAGATTGTGCGCTTAGTGTAGTACAATTGATTTTGTGATTAGTTGTTTAACTATTCTATTTGCTATTTTCTTCTATTTCTTGTTGCTTTGGGTGTTTTTAAGTGTCCAGGTGACAGATAATGTATGCGTAATATGTTCTCGAGTAGGAATCAGCCTCTAGTGTACGACCTAGAAATTGAGAAGACGGGAAGATAGAATAGAGTCTTACATCGTGCAGGGTTGTCGGTAACCCTGATTTCAAAAGATATCGAAGAATTTATAAGTAGTTCATCCCAAACACAATCTATTGAATGTAAAACCAAGTGAATTACGATGATCACTATCACGCGGTAGATGATCATGGGGTGCAGAATAATTAACACCAAAACATTGCAGTCCCTCTAGAAGGAACTTTGCATAATTTTGGGCTTTGAATTTTTTTTACCTTGTCTTCGTTTTAAATAGGGTATGATTCTTTACAAAGCTCTCACATATAGTATCACACAAATCCAATAAACAATAATTATATTAATCATAATTACACGTAATTGTTTATGTGTGAGTTGATTGAAATCATCTTTACCACTCAATAAAAAAAACTTATTTTCAATAATGTTTCCTAACATTTCCTAGCCAAAATCTCATATTATGTACACGTTTCAATTGTTCATTTATATCTGAATCTTGGACTCATTCGATTCATGTTAAAAAAATAACAATAAAAAGAAAATATGTGATGTTAGACGCCACAATATAGCATATATAGTCGTGGTGAATTTTTAGACGCAAGTTCTATTAGGCTAAACGTAGTGGGGCGTTTTTGGGCTCCATAACGCCCCATAACGCCCCACATAACGCCCCGGCCCACTACGCTGGGGCGTTATGGGGCGTTATGAAGCCCAAATTCGCCCCGGGCGTCAAGGGTATAACGCCGGAGAAATGTTGAAATTTCGAGATATAGCCGTTGAACGGCTATATCAACGGTATAATTTTTTTTTTTTTAATTTTCAATTTTTTTAAATACACTCTCAAACTATATATATATCTCCCAAATTTATAAACTTAACACTCTCAATCTCTCTCAATCTCTCTCAATTCACTCACTTTCATTTTTTTTTAAAAAATGGGCTCTCCCTCTTCCGCCACTCGACTCGGTTTATTCGACGATGAAGAATACGAGGTTGTCTCCGCCGCACTTCAATTTTTTGACATGCCGGTACCACGCCCGGTTATCAAGCGGAGACATCTTGAACGTGATCGTAATGCCGCCAACGATAATTTGATGAGAGACTATTTTGGCCCATCACCGCTCTACTCCGATGAGACGTTCAAAACACGATTTCGGATAACCAAACGGCTATTTTTGCGTATAGCTAAAGATTTGGAGGAGCATTCACCGTATTTTAGACAACGGTACGACGCTACTGGAAAACTTGGGTTCACTTCCATTCAAAAGTGTACGTCGGCGATAAAAATTCTTGCGTTCGGCAACACTACGGATATCAACGACGAATATTTGAAGATGGCCGAGAAGACAACGAGAGATACCGTAGAAGAATTTTGCAAAGGGCTTGCCGACTTGTACACGACGCGGTATTTGAGAAAACCAACTTGGAACGACATGCAAAATCTATACGATCGCCACGAAGAAGTTCATGGTTTACCCGGCATGATTGGAAGTATAGATTGCATGCATTGGACTTGGGATAATTGTCCAACCGAATGGCGAGGACATCACACGAGGGGTGACCAGAAAGGTCCAACGGTTATTTTGCAAGCCGTTTGCTCAAACGATCGTTGGATTTGGTACGCCAAATGTGGTGTCGCGGGGTCCCTTAATGACATCAACGTCTTGGAAGGTTCTTCTGTGATCGAGGATTATATATCCGATAAGATGGTGAAGGTCGGGTTTTACGTGAATGGAACCTACTACCGACATGGATATGTTTTGGGTGACGGGATATATCCGGAGTATTCGATGATTGTGAAGACCTTCAAAGACCCAATTGATGAAAAGCGACGATATTTCAAGACGGTTCAAGAGGCGGCTCGGAAGGACGTTGAGTGTTGTTTTGGAAATCTAAAAAAAAAATGGCACTTTCTTAAAAATCCTTGTCGATTGTGGACGAAGGATAAGATGGAGGATTACATGCGCGCAATTATCCTATTGCACAACATGAACAAAGAGGATAAGGGTCTTGCGATTTGTGCCGACTTTCGACCCGAACACATCCAAGAGATGCCACCAGCGACACAAGAAAAGAGACTTCAAAACTACGCGATGTTGCGCTCAAGAGAGATACATAACTCTCTAAAAGCCGATTTGGTTGAACACACTTGGACGTATAGGCCAATTAATTACGTGCCCCCACCGGTTGTGCAACAAGAAGATGAGGGTGACGATGAAGAAAATGAAGAAGACTACGACGACGTGCCATCCGATGATTAATTAGTTGTATTTTTTTTTTAAGTAATTGTATGTTTTATTTTACTTAAGTTGTAATATTTTTTTTTTAGTTTTAATATTTATGAAAGTAGTTTTTTTTTAAAAAAAAAAATAAAAAATAAATAAATATTAAGTAATGATGGTGGGGCTTTATGGGGCTTTATCCACTACACCATAAAGCCCCATAAAGCCCCTTGCCCAGTCAGCGTCCACATGGCGCATAATGCCCCTTGTGGGGCTTTATGGGGCTTTATCCACTACACATAGCCTTAGATAAGGCCAAAAAGCAAATCTATATGAAAATCGGAAGGGGCCCATCGAATATCGGTGGTCAATGTCGGCAGCCGGACAAACGGTGTACCATACACACAGACCTAATCAAACAAATAAGAAACGCACGAACACAATGTCCAACCACGTACATGAATGCACCATTAATGCCTCTTTTTGTTTTTTCTTTTTTTTACAAGCAGCTAAACATTATTTACACCATAGTCAATTTTCAGAAAAAATCATGTCCATGAACACTTTAGATGTAAAATATGCTTGACTCAGGTATCAAAGTCGTGGCTCTATCTCGAGTCTTACCATTATCATCAATATCAGTCGAACAATAAACTCATGGTACTGTTAATGTCTCTCTTTAACTTCTTCTGGAAGACGGTACAATAAATTAAAATAATAACGCCCATACTCATGTTCTGTTTCTCTTATCACTTTTTTATTTTATTTTTTGGTATTACTATATGTTCTACATATATAGAAGGAAGATTTACTAGAAGTTTGTACTGCTATGTAGTAACGATGGGTCATATTTTAGATTTTTATAGGCTGATTCTATACATACACTCTCACATTCTAATTTTACATCCTTATACGTGATGTATAGACTTATACGTGACGTATACGGAAAAAATAAAAACACTGACCCACCTGAATTTAAGGAGATTCTGTTTTTTTCGACAGATATACGGGACGTATAGGGTTATACGACGCGTATAGCCCCCTACTGACAACCTCTTTCTGAACCATCGTACAACTTCGTACTGAATTAGTACCTTACTAGGATAGAACCCGTATGTTATACGGGTTGAATCATTAGAAAATATATATAAATTCATGCATAGTCTTTTTAATATCGGGATAACGTATTACATTAAGTTAAATAAAATTATTATTAATAATATGGTATTGGTGACTTTACCCTTTTTATATCAATATATAGAGCATGTGTGTTCTTGTATATTTGGAAAATGCAACATAAACGTGATCATGTATAAAAAAATGGTTGCTTAAAAAAATCAAACCATGAATAGCGACTAACGTTAATTTATCATGATTTGACCAATTTGAGACTTTAAGTGTGTATCGAGAGTTAGGCGAGTATAAAGTTTAATCAAAATTATAATGAACATAATCTGATTGTTGAGTATAAGATCTAAATTATAATCTGAATAATATAATTATAATGTTATATCATTAAGAAAAGTTATCTTGGTATATATTGAAAAACTTGCAATTGTATTAGTCAGTATGTTTAAAATTTTCAAATTCGGTGAACATGGATTATTTGATATATTAGAAAAACTATTAATATTGGATATTATGAACATGATTTTTGTCGTTTATGAATTCTCTATAAATAGTATCATCCACAATGCTGATTGAATTTGTAAAACAATATTAGTTATTCATTAATTAAAATATAAAATATGATTTGCTCAATTATATTTGAAAACACATAAATAAGTGTTTATTGGTATTTATAAATTTTTTAATTATTTCTTAAAATGAAAATAAAAATAGTTTAAAAATAGTTTTTAAATAAAAATAAGATGTAAACTAATCTATGATTGTCATAATTCCATAAATATAACTAAGTAAAAATATATCATGATTATAAAATAGGGTATAATTTCCAATTAAAAGAAATTTATTAGGAAGTAAGTTTGAGAGGGAAAACTTTTATGAGAATGAATATAGTATTGACACATGTCAACAATTGTAATTGTTTATTAGAATAGGGAGATACGCGGCCGTCTAGGGTGTAAGTTTAGAATGGGAGTGTACAAATAGGAGAACCCTTTCTATATTGGTGGTTGATTTAGGATTAACCTTACGGTGATTATGTTCCACTCTGGTTTTGATAGAACATATGTGCCTAGCTAGTAACTACGGTTGAAACAGAAAAAACTCAGTCAAACCGAATAGGTTGATTTTGTCTTTCGTACTGACCAATTAAAGAAAATAGTCTGTTTTTGAAATATACTATTTTTTTTTTACACGTAATCCTTATTATTAAAATTAAAATGTTTTAGTTAAATAGTATAAGTATAAAAATGAGCAATTGCTTTTTAACTATTAAGTGATAGACAAAAAAGTAAGAAAGAAAAAGAACTTAAAAGTTAAAGAGTGCTAATCACCTAAAGGTTTGGATATTTCTTATATTTACTGCTCATTGTGTGGGTTCAAGCGAAAATTTCTTCTCATAACTTTAGCTCATGTATTATTGTCGAGAAGACTTGGGCTTTGATCGTAGATTGGTTGATGGTGGATTGTATTTTGCCTTGTTCCCTAAACACGATGATGACTTTATTAGATGGTTCGAGTTTATCTTCCAAGAATAAGGTGCTGGTCGAGGCAATTTGTTTCACGACTTGGTGGATTATATGGACCTTCTGTAATAAGATCATTTATAGTCCATCTCAGATTAGGAACAGAGACATTTTTGAGTCTGTTGTCCTATATTCATTTATTTGGTCTGTTAATAGGAATTGTAACTGTAATATTAGGTGGGTCAAGTGGATTTAAACCCGTTTTTTTACATGTAATTTTTATTGGTCGTCCATCTTAGCCAATTATTAATAATCTCTATGTTGTTTCAAAAAAAAAAGTTACATCTAGTATACCTAGATATCTATTATCACGTTGCTATCCAGACAGGGGCAGAACTAGAATTTTTTTAAGTGATAGCACACATTATTTTGATAATGATTTGGGGGCAGCAGTCGCCGAAAGAACGGGGTCCAAGGAGCGGCAGCCCCTGGCGGGGTACGAGGATCAGTTTGATTTTTTTTTTTTTGATCAAATTGCTTAATGAAAAACGCATCGAAAATTAATTTGACCAAAAATTGACCTATTAGTTTCTTTAGACTTGTTATAGTTTTATAATGTGAGTCACATCTTAAGAGGTATTTACTTTAGGTAATGGTCTAACGGTTCTCAAGAGGCAACACATGTACATAAAATCCTAAAAGTAAAAAATGTATTCCACTTCGCGTACGAGTTTAAAGGTAGCATGGGCTACCCCTGGACATTAAATAGTTTCGCCTAGCACTAGGAACATGCGGATACACAAAAGATTGCATTTCAATAATGCAAATTAAATAAAAGGAATATTAAAAGAAAAAAGTGTAACGTTGTTAAAATTAAAAACCAAACGCTTAAAGTATCAAACATAGAACTTAAAAAAATTATGTTATACAACTATACTTATTACACCACCAACTCATATGCGGAATTTGTTGCGTTTGGATAGAAACAAGAAATATATATATATATATATATATATATATATATATATATATATATATATATAGCAATAACCAAATAACCACATCCTAGTGGCTTGATGAAAAAACAGGTGCTATGGATTGGTGACATGTGGCACTCCTTTTTTTTCTTTTTTTTTAACAGAAAGGGTATAAGTGTATTTTACCCAAAAGAAAAAAGCACCCCCCTCATTTTTAAAACGCTTATAACTTTTTTGTCCGAAGTCGTTTTTTTATAAAAATTATACCATTGGACTCGTCGCTTTTTTATCTTTAATTCAGATGTGGTCCCGACTTTTTTCGAAGGTTTTTTTTCAAACGTCCGTATTAACATCAATGCTACAGAAGAAAGGCACCGGTGCTACCAAAAAAAGGCATCAGTGCTACTTTTTGTAACATTACATGTCAGTACGGACGTTTGAAAAAAAATGTTAAAAAATGTCGGGACCACATCTGAATTAAAGATAAAAATGCGACGAGTCCAACGGTATTTTTTTTTATAAAAAACCGGGGATAGAAAAGTTATAGCCGTTTTAAAATGGAGGGGGTACTTTATTGGTTGAGTTAAATGACTAAAATACCCTTTCTGGAAAATGAGGGAGAGGGACACTTGTCATAATTTTGGTGGTTCAAATGGGTTATTTAGTTATTGCTCCAAGCAAGGGTTATTAATAGTTCCACACCCTATATATATATATATATATATATATATATATATATATATATATATATATCAAATAATTTACCTGGCACATGGCACTAATCTAAGGTCGAAACGTGACACATTTTAAAACCGGTACCATTTAAGCTTGTATTTTTTTTTGGAACGGCAAAGATATATTAAAATTGAGTTAGAGAGAACTAACCCAACAAAAATCCAACATTTTATAAAAAGAAGAGGGTTTTGTAACCACTCGTCCCAAGAAAAAGAGAACTTCTTATTTCTATTTACCAACCATAAAAACGAAAGCTACTTAATCGAATCCATTAGAGGCTCTTTGTAACACCTCGGTCAAACCATTTATAAATACCTGACCCGTTTCCTATCATGGTTAATAATCAATAAAGAATCCTTTCGCATTTAATATTATTATTTCATTTACTCTATCATTAAATCTTTTAATCACAATGTTCGTCACTTTCGATATTTCAATTTATCACAAATCGGATCTCTAACTCGCTCGATTTTGTTATTTATGTAATACCGGAAAACTCGAGCATTCCAAATATGTATAATACTTGTGGGTAATACTAGTCATACACGCAAGTATATATATGTAAGGTTTCGCAAAAGTTCGAGGTTTAAAACAAAAATAGCAAAAATACGATTTTTCATGCGATTTCGGTATTAACCGGGAGTTCGTACACTCTGGGAATTCTCATTTTGTTATTCCATAACATTATATTAAAATAATTCCATATCACAAATCAATATGGTGAATTTTGATAAATTTTGGTGGTTTTTTTTATAGTTTTAACAAATAACGTACAAATAAATATATATATAAAATATATATTTATATACCTCGTTACGCATGTCTCGAGACTTAGAAAACCATGAGAAATTATTCTAAACTATTTTTGGGCATAAAATATTAAGTTTCTCAAAGTTTAGGGGTTAAAATCGCCCAAACAGAACTTTAGGGACTAAACTGTAAATAAAAAGTTCAGGGGATGAAACTGCCAAACCCCCAAACCTGGTCGCGGGTCGCGAAGCCTGGGAGGCTCCCCTTCGCGTACCTCCGCCCAATTATGTCGACAGGTTTGAAATCAACCACGTTTTCCTTCTTGTTCTCCACGAATTGGACCTCCAGATGTCGATTTTTATGCAATTAATCACCATAGATGCGTGTCCTAACCTCCTGCGATCTCAAACACTATAAAAGGGAGCTCGATCAGTCCATAATTCCTCACCAATTTCTTAATTCATCATCCTAAAAACCCTAGTTCGTCCTTAGATCTTCAGAAGCAAAATTGACCAATTGGTTAGGTGTTTGGAGCCCATCTTCTGCAGTTGCACTTTATTAGGTATGATTAACAATTACCTATCTCAGATTTTTTATAGTGTCTAAGTATGGTTTTTAAAATTATGTAAAAGTTAGGGTTCTTGAGCTTGTTTTGCTAAAATTGGGTGATCGGGTTGGAATTTGGGTCTGGATTCTTATAGGTAATCCTAAAATAATGTATTTTAAAAAAGCCCGAAGTTAATTTCAAGTTTTGTGAATGTTTGGTATTTTATCTAAAAGTTGGTCAAAATTAAGGTTTTCATGTCGTTGTTTTGCCAAAATTGGCTAAACGGGGTTGAATTAAGGTTTGATATTTTGAGTAATATTATAATATATTATAATGAATAAAACCCTAAGTTTATTTCAAATTTTAAAGAGTTTTGATAATTTTTTAATAATTATGCTGAAATTAGGGTTTTGAATATGATAATTTAATAATAAACGAACGGAAAGTATTGGGACTTGATTTTTGGAGATCATATTTATATATATAACAATTTTTTTGAATCTAAAAGTGATAAATAATAAAGTATTAAAAACACCAAGTTAATCGGATACTTAGAAGTTCGTGCGGACCGGAAAGGTAGGCGCCTGTACTCTGGGGTTTCTGGCAAAGCAGGGGTGTCGCAAAAATCCCAACTGGGACCTGGCATACCTCACTGGGCGATCCCGAGGTGAGCGTTTACTTATAGGAATGCGCGTCTTCGTATTATCACTAAACCCTAATTTACCTATAAAAGGGGGAAATGGTAAATTTGACCTAATCAAATATAACACTTCTCGAGTACTTAGAACTTGATTGATTTTGATTTCTTATATTCATATACCTTATTTGATTTATTATGATAACCTCCAAGTTACTTATCTTTCACAATCGGCGTCTCTCTTATTTCCTATCTCCCTATCAAGTGAGTATTCATAGCCCCTTTCTTTTTTATTACTTTGGGGTGCAACATGTATCTCTATCTCAAACTCCAAAACTATATTTATTTCTCTAAAATAACATGCGAAATCTATGCTTGTTACGTGTATTCTAGATTGAACGTGTTTGGATTATTGTTGTTGTTGTGCTCAAACTTGAACTCTAAGCGTATTCATTAACACACAAAGTCGGGGTAACAATAGTAGATCTATCGGTATGACAACCCACCCGGTAAATTGAAACGTATTTTCAATGGGTGATTGAAACCTAATTGTCAAGGGTTTGATACGCTCTTATTTGCTCTATTTCATTACATGTTTATCATATTCTATGAATGTTCACTTAACACATAGATCGCATGCTTTATACTAATATTATATATTAAACGTGTGTTTACTCACCAACTACTTTAGTAGTTGACACTTTATCTTATACATGTTGCAGGGAATCATGTTTGAGCCAGTATGTGATCACTATAGGATGCTGGACCTAGTTAAAAGACGTTTAAATTCAGTACCTATGTTTTGTCTGTTTCATGCTTTTAAGATATTTCAAATAATTGAATAAAAGGCATTATTAAGTATATTTCAACTTTAATTTAGTTGTCATGAGCATCTGGACAGTCATCATGCCCCGACATATTCCGTCGTCGGTTGGGGTGTGACAGATTGGTATCATAGCCTTGGTTGTAGGGATTTAGGTAATTAGAACTGGATAACCTAGACTATGCCTTAGGTGTCCCACATGATTGACTCATGTTTGCATACCTATTATATTATATGATGTCCTTATATGTTACTTAACTATGACTTTCTCAAAATCTCGTCTTTCTGTCATAACACTTGACACACACGGACTCTTCAGGCTTCCTAGCTTATTTCCCTTAGTAATGGTGCCTTACGTACCATTTTAGGAAATTGATTTCTGATTCACAATCCGTCGTGGTTAGGTTTATGTCAGTAGACATGTAGTAACTGGAAGGGGGAAATGCCGGTAGCTGAGGGTCTATCCAGATAGGCATTGCGTATAAATCCGGACCAGCGTTATGGACCTGGATGTCTATTTGGAATACTTTGGTGAGAGTGTCGGAACCTATTAGGCCAAAGCATGTCGCATTCTGCCAAAAACCATTAATAACTCTGATTAGTCATGGTTGTAATTTCCCAATTCTGTCGACTGGTTTGAAATCAACCACGTTTTCCTTCTTGTTCTCCACGATTTGGACCTCTAGATGTCGATTTTTATGCAATTAATCACCATAGATGCGTACCTTAACCTCCTTCGACCTCAAACACTATAAAAGGGAGCTCGATCAGTCCATAATTCCTCACCAATTTCTCAATTCATCATCCTAAAAACCCTAGTTCGTCCTAGGTCTTCAGAAGCAAAATTCGACCAATTGGTTAGGTGTTTGGAGCCCATCTTCTGCATTTGCACGTTATTAGGTATGATTAACAATTACTATCCCAGTTTTTGATAATATTGTGTCTTAGTATGGTTTTTAAAATTATGTAAAAATTAGGGTTCTTGAGCTTGTTTTGCTAAAATTGAGTGATCGGGTTGGAATTTGGGTCTAGATTTTTGTAGATAATTCTAAAATAATGTATTTTAAGAATTCCCTAAGTTAATTTCAAGTTTTGTGAATGTTTAGTATTTTATCTAAAAATTGGTCAAAATTAGAGTTTTCATGTCGTTGTTTTGCCAAAATTGGGTAAACGGGGTTGAATTAAGGTTTGATATTTTGAGTAATATTATAATATATTATAATGAATAAAACCCTAAGTTTATTTCAAATTATAAATAGTTTTAATAATTATTTAATAATTATGCCGAAATTAGGGTTTTGAATATGATAATCTAATAATAAACGAACCGGGAAGTATTGGGACTTGATTTTTGGTATTAGATCATATTTATATATATAATAATTGTTTTTGAATCTAAAAGTAATAAATAATAAAGAATTAAAAACACCAAGTTAATCGGATACTTAGAAGTTCGTGTAGACCGGAAGGGTAGGCGCCTGTACTCTGGGTTTCTTGCAAAGCGGGGGTGTCGCAAAAATCCCAACTGGAACCTGGCATACCTCACTGGGCGATCCTGAGGTGAGCGTTTACTTATAGGAATCCGCGTCTTCGTATTATCACTAAACCCTAATTTACCTATAAAAGGGGAAAATGGTAATTTTGACCTAATCAAATATAACACCTCTCGAATACTTAGAACTTGGTTCATTTTGATTTCCTATATTCATATACCTTATTTGATTTATTAGGATAACCTCCAAGTTACTTATCTTTCACATTCGGCGTATCTCTTATTTCCTATCTCCATATTAAGTGAGTATTCATAGCCCCTTTCTCTTTTATTACTTTGGTGTGCAACATGTATCTCTATTTCAAACTCCAACACTATATTTATTTCTCTAAAATAACATGCGAATCCTCTGCTTGTTACGTGTATTCTAGATGTGTTGAACGTGCTTAGATTATTGTTTTTGCTGTGCTCAAACTCGAACTCTAAGCGTATTCATTAACACACCGAGCCGGGGTAACAATAAAAGATCTATCGGTATGACAACCCACCCGGTAAATTGAAACGTATTTTCAATGGGTGATTGGAAACCTAATTGTCAAGGGTTTGATACACTCTTATTTTCTCTATTTCATTACTTTTTTATCATATTCTATGAATGTTCACTTAACACATAGATCGCATGCTTTATACTAGTATTATATATTAAACATGTGTTTAATCACCAACTAATTTAGTAGTTGACACTTTATCTTATACATGTTGCAGGGAATCATGTTTGAGCCAGTATGTGATCACTATAGGATGCTAGACCTAGTTAAAAGACGTTTATATTCAGTACTTATGTTTTGTTTGTTTCTTGCTTTTAAGATATTTTAAAAATGAATAAAAGGCATGTTTAAGTATATTTCAACTTTAATTTAGTTGTCATGAGCATCTGGACAGTCATCATGCCCCGACATATTCCGCCGTCGGTTGGGGTGTGACAGATTGGTATCATAGCCTTAGCTGTAGAGATTTAGGTAATTAGAACTGGATAACCTAGACTATGTCTTAGGTGTCCCACATGATTGACTCATGTTTGCATACCTATTATATTATATGATGTCCTTATATGCTACTTAACTATGACTTTCTCAAAATCCCGTCTTTCTGTTATAACACTTGACACACACGGACTCTTCAGGCTTCCTAGCCTATTTCCCTTAGTAATGGTGCCTTACGTACCATTTTAGGAAATTGATTTCTGATTTACAATCCATCGTGGTTAGGTTTCTGTCAGTAGACATGTAGTAACTGGAAGGGGGAAGATGTCGGTAGCTGAGGGTCTATCCAGATAGGCATTGCATATAAATTCGGACCAGCGTTATGGACCTGGATATCTATTTGGAATGCTTTGGTGAGAGTGTCGGAACCTATTAGGCCAAATCATGTCGTATACTGCCAAGAACCATTAATAACTCTGATTAGTCATGGTTGTAATTTCCCAATCGGGAAACGAGAACCACTCCATTATATTTTATCAAAGACAACGCGATTCTATGTTTCACAAAGATCCTCGATATTTTATGATTCTCTAATGATTTACCTAACAATCACTCGTATTCCAAATTGATTATCAATCATGTCTTATCACTGGTCTCACAAACGTTTTTCTTTCTCTTTAGCATGTCGACTCGTTTTCGTGGTCATCGCAAGGGCAACAAGGACCATAAGATGGCCTCCTTAATTGCCACCCAGATGGCAACCGTCATTCCTAATATGATGGTTCAGCTTCAACAAGGTCTGAATACTAATCACAACAATTGCGATGCTGCTACTAATTGCTATCAAACATTTCAACTCATGTAATCCTCTCAAGTTCTCTGGATCTGAAGGCCCTACTGGTCTACTCCAATGGTTCGAAGGTATGGAAAAAACCTTCACCAATAGCGAGTGCCTTGAGAACTTGAAAGTCTGTCGTGCTAGCAGTTCCTTGACCAAGAAAGCTCTTACTTGGTGGAATGGCGAGAAACGACTCCGCGGTTCTGATAACGCTCTGACTTTACCTTGGAGTCAATTCAAGGATATAATCAAGGAAAAATTTTGCCCGCGTAGTGAAATGAAGATGCTCGAAGATGAATTTCATGACTTGGAACAATATAGTGGAGAAATTCAAGCTTATATGGACCGTTTTCAAGAACTAAAACTTTTTTTGCCTGATATGGCCTTTCTGAATATCGATGCATTGAAAATTACATTGGTGGTCTGCCTATGATCATCCAAAATGCTTTCTGGGCAAGTAAACCCCCAACTCTTGACAAAGCCATGCGCCCTGGAAGGTTGACTGATAACCATGTTAAAGCCTGGAACTTGACTTGGAAAGGGTGCAAGAAGGAAGTAAAAACCAAGAAGAAGGTGAAGGAAAAGGAGGTTAAAGCTGAGTCCTCGTCTGCAAAAGCAAACAAAATAAAGAGGGATGCTAAAAACTTCGTTGTAACCACCACTCCTACCACTGCTACTCCTTCCAAACCTAGTGCTCCTCCAGCCAAGAAACCATACACTGGGCCCCATCCTCAATGCAACACTTGTAAACACCATCACCCTACCATTGTTGCTTGCTGGATATGTTTCAATTGTGGCCGCTTTGGTCATCTGATCAACACTTGTCGTCTTCCGATTCAAGATCAACCTTTAATGGCCCAGCCCGTGGCTCAACGACCTGCTCAACTTCCAAATGCTCAATTTCCAAAAATCCGAGCCTGCTACAATTGTAGAGACCTTGGTCATTTCCGCAATACCTGTCCCAGGCTTGCAATCACCAACCCTCCGATCAACAATAATCATGGAGCACCCGCACGTGCTTTCAACATCAATGCCAACCAAGCTCAGGTTAACCAAGAAGTCGTTAATGGTACGTTCTTAGTCAATAATCGTTATGCTTCTGTTTCATTTAATTCGGGTGCCGATAGGAGTTTTGTTTCTTTGGACTTTGAACTCTTACTTGCTATTCCACGTATTATTCTTAATCCTTCCATTTCGGTCGAAGTTGCGGATCGGAAAGCTAGTCACTCTCAATTCCATTATTCGTAACTACACTTTAAACTTCAAAGATCACAGCTACTCTATCGATCTAATACCTATGATTCTCGGGAGCTTTGATATTATCATTGGCATGGATTGGTTATCTCGACATCACGTAGAACTCGTTTGCTTTGACAAAATCATCCGTCTCCCTCATCCAGATAATAAAGTCCTAGTCGTTCATGGCGATAAAGCATCAAGCGGGTTGAAGCTTATGTCCTGTACTAAAGCTCAAAAGTACTTACGCAAGGAGTATGTGGCATTTCTGGCTCATATCATGGAAGTTCGGGAAGACGAAAATAAAATCGAATTCATCTCAATCGTTCGAGATTATCCTAAAGTCTTTCCCTGAAGACATAAAGGGTCTACCTCCCGTTCCTCAAGTCAATTTTCGCATCGACCTTGTTTCTGGTGCTACTCCCGTTGCGAAGTCACCATATCGCCTAGCAGCCTCAGAAATACAGGAGTTATCTAAACAACTCCAGAAACTTTCCGAAAAAGGCTTCATTCGACCTAGTTCCTCACCTTGGGGAGCACCTGTCTTATTTGTCAAGAAAAAGGATGGTACATAACGAATGTGTATCGATTATCGTGAACTCAATAAACTTACCATTAAGAATCGATACCCATTACCTTGAATCGATGACCTTTTTGACCAACTTCAAGGAGCCAATTGTTTTTCAAAGATCGATCTCTGTTCTAGTTATCATCAACTTCGTGTTTCAGAGGAAGATATACAAAAACCTCCTTTCCTCACTCGTTACAGTCATTTTGAATTCACTGTTATGCCATTCGGATTGACAAACACACCTACAGTATTCATAGATCTCATGAATCGTGTTTGTAAACCCTATCTTGACAAGTTTATCATCGTCTTTATTGACGATATCCTCATTTACTCTAAATCAAGTTCTGATCACTAAACTCACCTACGTCAAATTTTGGAACCCCTGAAGAAAGAACAACTTTACGCCAAATTCTCTAAATGTGAATTTTGGCTTAAGGAGGTTCAACTTTTAGGACACATTTCAATTACAAAGGTATTCATGTTGATCCTGCAAAGATCCAAGCCATAAAAAGTTAGAGTACCCCAAGTACCCCTACTGAAATCCGTTCATTCCTTGGACTAGCAGGCTATTATCGACGTTTGATTTCAAACTTTTCCAGAATCGTAGTTCCACTCACCGCCTCAACAAAAAAAGACAAAATATTTGAGTGGGGTCCCGCTCAGGAAGAGGCATTTTGAACTCTCAAATAGAAGTTATGCGACGCTCATATTTTAACTCTTCCTGACGGAAACAACGACTTTTTCGTTTACTGTGATGCCTCAAATCTAGGCCTTGGTTACGTTCTCGTGCAACGAGGAAAAGTGATCGCCTACGCATCAAGGCAACTCAAAATTCATGAAAAGAATTATACAACGCACGATCTCGAGCTGGGTGTTGTTGTATTTGCCTTGAAAATTTGGAGACACTACCTTTATGGAACCAAATGCATAATCTATACTGATCACAAAAGCCTCCAACACATTTTCAATAAAAAAGTACTCAACATGCGCCAACGTCGTTGGGTTGAACTTCTAAACGACTATGACTGCAATATTCTCTACCACCCAGGTAAAGCAAATGTTGTGGCCGATGCACTTAGTCGTAAGGAACACCTTAAACCAATTCTTTTTCAAACTACCCATCCATTATCTGATCTTCAAACCCATATTTTTTAGGCTCAACACATATCAGTTACAGAAGGTAACATGTACGAAGAAATGTCTTGTGGTGCTGAACTTCAACTAGAAACTAAATACAATGGTCTCCTTTATTTCATGAATCGTCTCTGGATTCCTAAACAAGACGATCTTTGTACCACCACCATGAACGAGACTCACAAATCTCATTATTCCATTCATCCCGGTGCAGATAAAATGTACCAGGATCTTCGTACTCATTATTGGTGGCCTGGAATGAAGAATGACATCGCACTCATTGTAGCTAAATGTCTTACTTGCTCAAAAGTCAAAGTCGAACACCGAAGACCGTTTGGTTTACTCGAACAACGAGAAATACCTGTCTGGCAATGGGAAAACATTACGATGGATTTCATCACTAAACTCCCGCGTACTTCCAGTGGCCATGATAGCATTTGGGTCATTGTCGACATTCTTTTTCAGGTCGTTAGCTTTAAAAACAACATTATTATGCGATTTCCAAATGACCCACCACATAACGATAAACAAGCTTTCAATCATCTTCTTTTTCCTCTTCTCGAAAACTAGAGCCGAAATCCAAGAAAAAATTGCATGAGGGTTCACGAGGGGAGTATAGGGAAACTCTAACCAAGATAAAATATTTCTCCAAACTTTACCCGCCAAAAATCACTTCCCAAAGATATGATCTACAGATTCAACCTCAATCATACAGAAAGGGCATAGAATCGAAGGAATATTAAAGCTACGATTGGAAAGGTTAACCCTCGTAGGAAGTTTATCTTTGTGAAGATCTTTGTACCATCGTGTTGAATGAGGAGCATTAGGAAGAAACTTTCTACTCTATACTTTTTCGAACCCCTTTCACACAAAAGTCATTTAGATTATCGAAATCCCAAACCCAATAATCCACATCATTTGACCAATTAACCGAGCTTAATTGTATTTAATCCCTCCATTTGATTCTCCTCGATATCCCCTCTGAGATCACATCGCCACCCCCAATCCCAGCCTGTTATTGTCTTCCTATCCATAATCGAGCAATATTGATCAACCTCTAAAGCATAAAGTCGAGGAAAACAGGATGCAAGCAAAACGAAGTAGGATCACCAACCCCAACTTTTTTCCTTAAAGCTGAATATGGAATGATATTCCTATCATTAAGCATTGTAATACATATAACTGTACGGTTCCACGTTCCACCACCTTTATTTGTCTCTCTATAAGAGAATGGATTATCTTTGTAAACCGAGTTAATGATTCTAACCCAAAGGGCTTTAGGTTTAGTTAAATAGCTCCATTTCCTTTATTTGTCTCAACTCTTCATAACCCGTTGATGAACTGGATTTCTTAGAGTATTGGTAAGATAAGAACTACAACCCTGTAGCTGATTGTTGTAATGTAATTTGACAGGTTTGGAACACAGGTTCATATACCTGCATTGATTGGTGCTCCTGTAGCTAAAACCCCAATATTGTAAGCCTTAATAGCCTCCAATCATCAATAATAAGGCATTGTTTTCTGTTTTCTGGCCTACATTTCGTTGTTATTAATTTCATTGAATCTGTGGTTGTGGAATTATGGCAATGGCTCATTAGGATCTCAAGGCTCATGAACTAGCTGGTGTTCACGATGAAAGAAGAGGAAGAAGATAAGGAGCTGCCCACAAGGAGCGATCTGGATTTGAAGGACTATGGACTCTCAACCCCCTTATGTTTGACAATAGCTACTTCACGTGAGCTTAGTTTTTCTATATTCTTTTAGCTGGTGATACTGGTACCTGTAAATCTCAGCTTCTTCAGTACATAAACAAATTAGATTTATTAGTTGTAGGTTTATTGTGTTAGATTTACTATTACATGTTTATTGTCTAACATACTATTTTGCCATTTGAAAACTTATGTAAACTTTGTAATGAATTTGCTATATATATGAAATTCATTATTTTGCTTTATGTGTATTGTTACGTTGTATTATCAGGTTAATTATCATTTAATATAAAAATTAGTGATTCTATTAAATAAATATTTTAAAAAAAAACATTGACGCGCAAAAATGCTTGTCATAAGCAGATTTATGATAGGGCCACGGGGGCATAAGCAGATTTATGACGAGGGCTTCCTTGACGCGCATTTTGCGCGTTAAGAAGCTTCTTGACGGGGCCTTCCTTGACGAGCAAATGAGCGTCATCGGACCCTTTTCTTGACGCATATTGCGCGTCAAAAATGATGTTTTTTGTAGTAGTAATCTAGCCATTTTATACAATTCTAATCCTAGATCTAATGAAAAATATTTTTTATTTTTATAATAAACCCTAGACTTTTCCTAAACCTAAAATTTCACATAACCATATTTAGATCCATTATTAACATTGCATTTTTACAAGGCTAATCATAGATCTAACATAATGATGCCACTTTTCATGATAAAATTTCTAGATTTAACATTAGATAACAAGTATAACAGGGATCTAGTAAAAACTACCATAAAATGTTATTTTTTCATATTAAAACCTAAATCTAAGCATGAGATTTCTATCAACACACGATAAACTCTTAAATCCATGACCAAGATGGTGTTTTTATAGAGATCTAAGCATTCTAGTTCAACATTTTCAAGATCTAGCCATGAAAATCAAGAAAAATACCATTCTCAAGCATAAAAATCATATATTTGATTATCAAACCCTAGATCTATGATTATGATGGTGATTCCTCTAGATCAAATCTAGATCTATAGTTAATATGCCATTTTTATGAAGATATATGCATAAGAGTTCATGTATGGTCCATATCTATCAAGATCTAGCATACAAAGCAAGAAAGATGCAAACTTCAATCATAAAAATCATACTTTTAAACATAGAAACACTATATCTATCATGCATGGCAAAATCTAGACTCATAAACATAAAAAGATCCAATCCTGATGAAGAAGAAACATGGATCCAAGAAGATTGAGCTTTGGTTTGAGAGAACTAACATTTTAGAAGAAAAATGACACATTTTTATGCTCAAAACAACCCAAATTGACCTCCTAATCTTCAAAGATCTTGAACTTAGATGAAGACAACCGTTTTTAGGGTTTTAGGGGTATTAGAATGAGGAGCATGGAGGCTAGAATGAGAAAGATTGCTTCAATAGTCAAATTCTAGGTTCTTTTGTCGTGATGGGCACGATGCGGGCCATATAGGGTCCCCATAGTGAGTGTTGTGGCCCGCATAGGCTCCCTGATCTGGCACCCTTTTGCTGATTTTCTGTATTCGCGCTCGGTTCTTCGTTATTTGGTGTTTATGAGTCTTGTTTTCTCCTATTTCTTCATTTTATTATTACCATCATATTAACCACATTTAATTCAATCAAAATGATGATAAAATAATGCAATAACGTGTTTTAGGTCAGTTTTGTTGTTTTTATTACTTTTAAGCAAATCACCAACGTTCCGCGACCCGATCAAATGTGTGATGGCATGCAACATGATATGAGATTATTAGACTCATAATTACATTATATTTGACATACTATGCTATACGAGATTCCCGGTAAATGACGGATCGCGTACCGATATTGCGTAAAACCAAAAATTGATTTATTTTCGATTCGAGGGATCCAACTTGAATCCAAATGATTATAATTAAATATTTTGTTTTGAAAAATAATTATATTATGAGTCATTTGAAAACAAAGAAATGCTTGCTCGTTTTAATAGGATTGACTTTTTGATTTACCAAGACTTTTTGTTATTCGTAACTGATCATCATTTACCAAGACTTTTTGTTATTCGTAACTGATATCATTTATGCTCATTAACGCTGTTTAGTGGTGCAATAATTTTCCAGATTGTATAATCAGGAACATCAATATACTAAAACACAGACACACTCTTTCTCTTTCTGCAACTCTGGTCCGACGATCTTTCAGGCAAGTACTCAAGTCCGGCAGTACGCTGCTTTGAGCCTGTGTACCCTGGGAATAGATGACGAATCTGTTTAAGGGAATTGTGTCATACACACACCCAACTCTATTATTTTATTTTCCGTTTCTTCTGTTGTTTTTTATTGCAGGAATTGAACCTGCTTTCTGTTCGTATCCATTTATCCAGTTTATGTTTGAGTTCTTATTATTTGTTCTGTGATTCATTATTCTGTAATTATGTATTGCGATTAAACAATCAGTTTCTCTGTATCGTTACTTTATTTCTAACATTTAGTTCGTAAAATATATACTTTAATTTAAATGTTTAAGTCGTTATATGTTTTATATTTCTGTTTTTTTACATGACGTTATAGCAATGCAACCGTTTTTATGACCGCACTATTCCCGCGAAAACACACGATGGTAAATATAGATTAAAAATATTTGTATTCTGTTATTATCTTTAATTTTAATATTTCGGCGTGTTCGGTATCTAGTATAATAGTATACGGTGGTGGTATACGTAGTGATGTCATTTTTATTTAGATTATGAGCTTCATATGTATATATATGAATATCATTAAATAAATATTTGTTTATCGTTCTTGTAAAACTTCTTCATTTTCACCTCAGTTTCACAGGCTTGACTAGTTGACGAAAATATCTAGTCCCCATTTGATGAGTTCTTTTAAATAGGTTTTAAGTGAAACTATATTTATTAAAAATAAATGATCTAAAAATTATTATTTATTATAATGAGAATGTTTTAATATTTTCATGCTCTACATATTTTATATTACCCGTCTTTACTCATAGTCATATATTAGGTAGGAAAGGAAACGAAGGTGACATGAAATGTTGTTAGGAAAGGAAATGAACGTGACACGAACGGTCGTTAGGAAATGAAATGAAGGTGTACTAAGGTTAACATTATCTTCATTGTTTCAATTTCTTTTTTTTAATACAAATATATACTTGTTAACTAAACGGTCCATTAATATTTCTTTTTTGCTCAGTACAAATATTTACTTGTTAACCAATATCTGTTATATAATAAACAACGAGTAAGTTACGAACTGAGTAAGTTACGAACCGTACGTTATCATTAAAGACAGCTTAAACACGAAAATAAAATACAATGTTTAGTAGAAAAAGTAATATTTAGTGACAAACAAACTTTACAGTGACAAACACAATCGTGCGGTACACGAAACGGAATGAACATTTTTAAAGCCAAAACTAAGATCATATAAGGTGGTACATATAGATAGCCACATATTTTTACACACACAAAAAAAAAAACAATAAAAAAAGACAAAACAAAAGAAGATCATTTAACCATAAGTTGAGCATTTCTTAGTAGCAAGAGGAAAAGAAAGCAAAAGCGATTCCCGTAGTAGCGACGAGTGAAATTGGAGCAGATTTCACTGGTTCATAAAACAATAATTTAAGAATATTCAACATCTTTTGGTCTCAAACCAATTGTATATCTCTATAGTTAATATAAAGTTAACCTAAATACATATAAAAATTTAAAAGAATTTTTTTTAAATATAAAA
The DNA here is from genome assembly GCA_039602395.1 of Deinandra increscens subsp. villosa. NCBI lineage: Eukaryota > Viridiplantae > Streptophyta > Magnoliopsida > Asterales > Asteraceae > Deinandra > Deinandra increscens. The sequence continues at coordinate 13,862,541 of JBCNJP010000023.1, forward strand.
CATTAAAAGAAAAAAACGAATAAAATTCACATCACATGAAAGAATTACATCCGAGTTTTAATGAAATTTAAAAATATATATATAGAGTTAACGGTATAAATTTTAGTAGTCGACAATCGACAAGGCGAAATTTAAACCATTTACACTGGATTTCATTTGTTTTGTTGACAAAGTGTTGCAGTGGTAAGACCGTTACATATATTAAAAAGCAAATAAATTGATTTCGACACGTACGTCTCTTTAAAAATATCTACAACATAACATTTAAACCTTAAACTTTAAATTATGAATTTAACCTTAAACACTAAAGTCAACATTAATAAAAAGTAAAAATAAAAAACATAAAAAAGAAGGACGTCTCACAACCCGTAAAATCAAACCGTTATCAAATCGGAATCCGATTGAACAGGAGGCGATTGAATCGATAAGAATTGCACTCTATGTACAATAATTGAATGGGGGATTTTGTTATGTACAGTTTATATGAGGAGGGAGAATATTTGAGGCTAATAAAATGCGAAATGCAAGGATCGAGACCTGGTATGCCAGGTAAGAAGGAAGGACGCAGACAAATTGGGTTGGGGGTCCTTTAATAAATATTATAAAACTTAAAATATAAAAACATAAACGTGATAGTGTGACAATCTTGTAAATAAATGAGGAAGATGTTATTTGTTATACGCAGACATTATTTTTTTTTTTGAACAGCAGTATTCTATATATATACATTAGACAACTGAAACTTATGGAAATGTGCCCACTTTTGACCCGACCCGGTTTTGCCCCGACCCGTTTTTTACCCGCCCCGCCGCTTTAAACTGATAACCCTCATCGACCTTATCGCTATCTCACACACACACACACAATATGGCGGCCGAGGGTTTCTTAAGATGGTGACGCCGATGGAGATCTTCCTCCACCTAACAACCCCGCCGCCGGAACTATCGCCAGCCCCGTCCCCATCCCTTCTTCTCCTTCTCCCCCTTATACCCCTACGCCGGTTGTTGAACACCGTAACCACCGCCGTACAGATACCCCGACGGTGGCGGAGCCGCAGCATACGGATGACACAGTTACGTTTTTCTTCGCACACCATGATCGTGTCTTATGAAGGTAAGGATTATTCATCCGATTTCATGTTTAATTTCTCTATTTCTCGACATCTGACCCTTTTATTTTCATCGGGAAATCTCACATACTGCTATAGTTCTTACGCGAATACTCTGGAATCGTCCGATGTGATTTCTCCAGAATTAGGTATAAGTTTGATGATATATATTTGCAGGTTTCAGGTTTGTGAGTGTGTTTCTTTCCTCCTGTACTATTACTAATTTATTTATGTAAATCTAGGGGGCTTGGTCGCCGATCTTTGTGAATGCCGCAGTTGTTGTTGACGGTTTGGTGGCCACCGGTGTGCCACCGTCGCTATGTCGCAGTGGTTGGCTGTGGTTTGATAGTGGTGTCTGAAAATCTGGAGCTAGGGTTTCTAACAAAAGTGAAGAAGTTGCCCGCATCTACCTTTCTTACTGTGTTCGCCTTCGTACGCTCTGAGGTTTGTAAACTGATTTCAATTCTTAGTATTTCATGCTTGGATCTGGTTGCTTATTTGGAAAATGATAAATGATGGATTGAATTAAATAAATGTGTATTAAATTTTGGTGATAATAAACTTGAAAATTGGAAAAGAAAATAGCTAGAGAATTGGAGTAATTATCTGGTTCATAAATTTTGGTGATAATAGTCTCCCCAGTGTATTTAGATGTGCTGTTGTTTTATCCTTTCTATTAGAGTTGTGGCTAGGTTATGTCGTCAATGATGTGTTCCATTTTAATAGGATTTTGATTTTTTATGTTTACATCTCTTTGGACATTGCTTTGTGGTTTTTACACGAATCGGAACACCTTTTCTCTAAAGTTTTCTCATAGAATTTAATAAATAGTTGGTGTGGCAGTAACTGATACAACAATTATATTATCTCTATACAATTAAAATGCACTTTGGGTAACCTTCAGGTCATTTTGGACCATTGGGTCTACCAGGGCATTTCCTATTTCGGCTACTTTGTTTGAATTTTGTGTCTTTCACCTGTTAGATATAACCCAAACTGACCCATTAATAAAGTATATGGGTTGCAATTCCACCTCTAGAAATCTGAATTTTTCATCCTTGCATATGGGATTGTGTGTATCGAGGATTTATCGTCAATCCTGTGTGTCTGTTTTCTTTTTGCAATTTGCAGGTGATTGAAATTAGCAAGGAGAGCAAGGTGAAGTATGAAGTTGACAAAAAAAATGGACTTATCAAGGTAAACATAAGGATATTAGTGGTGTTACAAGCTAGATTCTATTGGTTTGCGTAGTATTCTTATATGTATTAATGTCAATATATATATTAGCCTTACTAATATGTGCTTTTTATCAGGTTGATCGTGTCCTGTATTCATCTGTTGTGTACCCTCACAACTATGGGTTTGTACCACGTACTCTTTGTGAGGACAATGACCCACTTGATGTCTTGGTTATCATGCAGGTATGCCAACTATCTTTATCATTCATTTTGTCATCTGTGTCTTATATTAAAAAATAAAAAATATATATATATTAAATGGGAAATGTATGGCATATTGTGGTGTTTTGAAAACACTTACAGGAACCAATCCTGCCCGGTTGTTTTCTTCGTGCAAAAGCAGTTGGTGTCATGCTCATGATTGATCAGGTATTTTATATATCATCTATAAATCTCAAAAAATATATTCCCCTAAAATGTCACTAAATTTACTGACATTGTTTGATATCATTAGGGAGAAAAAGATGATAAGATAATTGCAGTCTGTGCTGATGATCCTGAGTATAGACACTACAATTACATTAAGGAACTCCCACCACATCGCTTTGCCGAGATCCGCCTCTTCTTTGAAGACTGTAATATTTCATAACTCAGTTATCTAAGTCTGACATTAAGTTTTTTTCTTTTCCTTTTTGATGTGGCATATTTGACCCATTTACTTATGAAGTGGCCCCTTTAGGTTGTGTTTTATGTTAATCGATTAGCTAAAAGCCTAAAAGGGAAACTAATCAAACGGGACAAATGGATGACAGTTTTTTAAAGTCTACTAATCTATACTTCTTAGCTATTGTAATCATAATTAACACTTTAATCATCTATAAAAAATGGGCAAAAGGTGTTGGGGGATCAACCTAATCTTACCCATTTGAACATGAACCAGTTTTGACCTGTTATACAACTTGGCTGACCCATCTTTCTTGTCACCTCTTTAGTTACTTGAATTCGTGTCAATTTTGATTAATGACATATCTAACGGATTTCAATTGTGTTTATTTTTACAACTAATTAGACAAGAAGAATGAGAACAAGGAGGTTGCTGTCAACGATTTCTTGCCAGCTGCTGAGGCGATTGAGGTGGTCAAACATTCCATGTAAGTACAGTCTTAAAGTGTTCTATTTCATTTAGGATCCACAAAATTAAAGCATAATTAGTAAACACACATGCCTCAACTCTCAACCATACCAAAGGTATACATACCGACACTTTCTTCAATCGGTGTCTTAAGTTTGATGCAAAAATTCTGTAAATTTGATGCAAAAATTTTGTGATCTTTCATGCACAATATGCTTATGCAGTTCTAGCAGCTATATACTTAAAATTGGTTCTGTATTGAACGTGCCCCTGTATATATGTGCGTGTAGAAGAGGTAATCAAAGGGAATAGTAGAAGAGATAATTACATATTTGCTTCTATTTCTTATACTATTTATGTTTTGCGATTCAGGAAAGAGGTTATAAGACAACAATTTATTGTGCTTTTTACGAGCACTTAGAAAGCAGCATTTTATTCTATATTTGATTTTTGCGATTCAAAAACTCTGTAAGTAGACACTACTGTTCAGTTGATTTTTTGATCAAAAGGAGAGTGCATTTGGATTAATTATGTGGGTGTCAGCGGTTGTTGCGATTCAAAAACTCTGTAAGTAGATACAAGTTTTACTCAAAGGAGTTAAAAAGGAGAGTGCATTTGGATTAATTATGTGGGTGTCAGCGGAAGCTCTCTAACAATCATTAACTATTCAGTGCAGAGGTATAAATCTATCTCAACACTTGTGTGGCCTGCTGTGAAAAATCCTCATTTACTTGGTGCCAGAGTTGTGTGTAAAGGTCAATAGGTCGATATCTAGGGTGGATTCGGTTGGAAAATAGTGGAAGATCAACCTAGGAAGAATGGCAAATACTTCACCAGGAGTTGGTATCGAGTAGAGATGCATCTATTTAACTTCAGACTTCATATCGATTTTTAGTGTTGAATCTTTTATGGGTCATGAAATGGAAAGTTTTATTTATTGGACTAAGCTGGACTAAGCTACTGCTTCACACATATTATGGAAAACAGGTTGCATAATATTTCGATTTTTATTCCTTTCTTTTTTTTTAACTTCCTGCATGTCTTTTCTTTTGGTTGAGCTCTATGTCTTTTATGCCTTATTTAAATTGTTTGTACTTCCTTCCTTCTTGCTAGCTTTTATATTATACTAGCCACTTACCCGGGTAAATACCTGGGTCTAAAACGTAAAAAAAATTATAGATATATATAGTATCCAAAAAATTCTTATAACCTGTAAGTAGACATTTTATTTGTAGGAAGATGTCTTTTGACACCGGTTGTTGTGGTTTGTCGGTAAGTAGACATTTTATTTGTGCCTATTGATTTAGAATTGTAAATTATTTAGTGGAATTGCAAGCTCTTACGTAATTCATATAGATAATAGTGAACAACAACTCCTAATGTCATTGCCTCTAAAAGAGAAAGTCGAAGCATGTTTTTGAATTAGTACTGATGAATGTTATCCTTTATAATAAGGTGCCAGATGCTATTCTAATAACTTTTTCAGATATTTTCTTAAATTACCGCAGCAACGCGCGGTCGATCTCTAGTTATTAAACAAAGAACAAAGACCCTGGGAACTAGCAAGAAGCTAGCCCAGGAAACAACCCATTACACCATTCTCATATTAACCCAATCAATGTTTTTTCTACACCTATTGTTACACCAAAGCTTGCACCAATATTTAATATTACAAATGGCACTACCGACAGCAGGAACCTTGCCCCTAAACACCATATCATCCCTTTCCCTCCAAATACTCCAACACGAAATGAACATAATAGCATGAACAAGCTCCTTTTTCTCTTTCGGCACCACCTCCGACTCGTGAAACCTGACGACATCCTCAATCGAAAAGGCCCAGAAAATTGGCATCCTAATCCACTCCATCACCCACTGCCAAACAGCGCCCGCAAAGTAGCAACCCGTGAACAAATGAACCGTAGATTCCTCGCAGTCGTTACAAAGACGACAAGACCCCGAACCGACCCGAATCCCTCGTAATTGAAGGTTGTCCGCAGTTGCAATGCGGTCCCTAAGCACTCTCCACATAAACGCATTGACCTTACCGGGGACCAACCTATTCCACGACAAGATCGAAGACCGCGGCCTCCCCTCCTCATTAACAATCAAACGTCGAACATCCTTAGGGCAGAAAGATCCACCGGGGCCCCCCATCCAGCACCACTGTCCCCCCTACACACCATTTGATTCTCCAACACAAAACTCTTTTTTTCCAACTCAGCTTTGACCGCCACGATGTTTTTCCAAATGCCTGTAATCGAACGTTTACAAGGGAAAACCTCATTCCTACTAGCCACCTCGTGAATGGCAACAATGACACGGGCCCACAAATGATTCCCCTCCTTTTTAAGTCTCCAAAACCACTTGCAGAGAAGACTAGAATTGTAATCACCCAAATCCACCAAGCCCAATCCCCCAAACTCCTTTGGCCTACAAATCTCCTCTTTCTTGACCCAATGAATTCGATTCCGCCCCTCGGACCCGCCCCACAAAAACCGAAAACGAATACGATCCAACTCCATGATAACCCCTTTGGGAGCCTTATACAAGGAGAAGTAGTATGTAGGTAAACTATCCAAAACACTCTTAATAAGAGTTATCCGCCCTCCAAAAGAGAGAGATTTAGCCTTCCAAATAGAAAGACATTTTTGGAATATTTCCACCACCGAATTCCAAAACCGCTTCCGATTCATGTTTGCACCCACCATCATGCCCAAGTATCCAAACAGCAAAGACCCATCCGAGCACCCAAAAATCTCGGCCACCCTCTTGCATTCAACCGGCCCCACATTAACACCATAGAGGGCACACTTATTAAAATTAACTTTTAGCCCCGACACCAAGTAAAAACATCGCAAGATCCTCATAAGATTAAGGGCATTATTGTCATTCCATTCTCCAATAATCATCGCATCATCGGCATAAAACAAATGCGAGATAACCGGACCCTCCTTGGGCAAACCAATCCCCCGAAACAACCCCACCGAACAAGCTCTCCTAATAATCCAATCCAACGCTTCCATAGCCACAACAAAAAGATAAGGAGATAACGGATCACCTTGGCGCACACCCCGAAAACAATTTAACTCCGAAGTAGGTGATCCATTGACCAACACCGAAGCCCGAGCCGACGAAAGAATCCCATTAATCCAAAGCCGCCACCTCGAAGGGAAAGCCATTTGGCGAAGCACCGAATCAATGAAGGCCCAATCCACGGAATCATAAGCTTTTCGAAAATCAATTTTGAAAAGCAAAGCTTGTTTCTTGGTGGCTTTCAACCACGAGACCACTTCGTTGATGATCAATGGTCCATCAACAATGTTCCGGCCCGCGACAAAGCCCATTTGCGTATCCGAAATAATTGACCCCACCACCTTCTTCATTCTTTCCGCAAGCACCTTAGAAATCACTTTGGAGATACACCCGAGAAGACTAATCGGACGAAAATCACCAAGCGCCTGAGCATTATCCACCTTCGGAATAAGATGGAGAAACGAGGCCGCACAACCCTTCGAAATTTTACCTGTATCAAAAAAACGATTCATAATGTTAAAGAAATCCAACTCCAACTCCCCCCAGAAGAACTTGAGGAAGTCGAAGTTGAATCCATCCGGCCCGGGCGCCTTGTCCCCCTCACAACTCCAGACCGCCGCCCGAATTTCTTCCTTAGTGAACGGCCGGACAAGCTCCTCCACCGTCAACGATCCAATCCCGGTGCAATCCAATACCGGTCTCGACCCCTGCTGATTCCTAAACAACCCCAAAAAGAACTTTCTAATCTCGTCCTTGATCAACCTGGGATCCTCAACCCAATTCCCGGAAATCCATAACCCATTGACCCGGCCTTTAGCGGAATTTGAATTAACGTAGCCATGAAAAAAAGCCGAATTATCATCCCCGTCCACCGCCCATTTAATGCGAGATTTCTGCCGAATATCATTTAACCTATCATCCTCCAAAACCATCAGCCTATCTTTTTTTAAACACCACTCCTCCAGTTCGTTGGGCCCCAAAACCCTATTCTCACAAACCCCATCCATGAAAGCACAGTGGGACATAAGCTCCTCCCTCTCCTTAGCCTCATTATCCTTTTCAGCCCGAATCCAATTCTTGGATAACTCTTTGACCCTCCTTAGCTTTTTTGACAAGATCACATCTGGAGGCTCCAAAGAAGACACATGAGCTAATAATTCATCTTTGATAAGGCTAGTCAACTCCGTTTTCTTCAACCAAGATGAAAAAAAGCGAAATGGTGTCGGACCAAAATCCGCCGAAGACACCTTAAGGACAAGGGGACTGTGATCTGACCACAACCTCGGAAGCGCTTTAAAATTCGCCCCCGGCCACCTTTGAAAAAATTCCGGGCACACCAAGATCCGATCAAGCTTGCTAAAACACTTTCCTTTACCGTAGGAATACGTGAACTTGGCCCCTCCCATACGATACTCCTGCAAACCCTCCTCGTTGATGAAATCGTTGAAAGCCTGAGCAGCCCGTGCGTTAAAGATAGAGAAGCGTCTCTCATCCGGGAACCGAACCTCGTTGAAATCCCCAACCAACATCCACATACCGGTGCCCCTATCCATCAGGTCAGACAACGAACGCCACAACGCCATTTTGGCCCCTAGGTCTTGTGGCGCATACACATTAACCACGTTCAACCTCCCTTGATTGCCCACCAAGTTCCCAGAGAGGGCAAGGAAATTCTGATTCTTAGTCACCTCCACCACGCTGAAACTTGCCGGATTCCAAATACAAACAAGACCACCAGACCTACCTTGAGATTCCACTCCTTCAAATTGAAATGTCGATTTCCCCCATAACCGACTGACCGGAATATCCCTCAGATCTGAACATTTTGTTTCTTGAATACAAACCAAATTGACTTTGGACTCCAACCTAAGACGAGGCAACCAATCTACCTTTTTATCATCCCGAATCCCCCAAGAATTGCACGAAAGGCAATCCATCAAACCTTTTCAACCCCCTTCTCCATTCCAACGACTTCCGAGACCAACGGAACAAAACCCCTTAAATCCACCCCAACCCCAGCACCTACCAAAATAGTATTCTCCACCTCATCACGGCAAGCATCAACATCCCCACCTCTCTGAGCAGAAGACATCGAGTCCTGCACCACCGACGACGAATCCTTCCCCCCAGCCTCCGCACCAGAATGCTTCTCACCAGACCCCATATGTGGACGAGATTTAACCGGCCTCCAAACCAAATTCTTATAACCACCAAACTCACTACCCACCAAGGGCCCACCAAACTCCCCCTCATTAACAAAAAGAGACGGGCTAAGGGAACTGGGCCTAGCCCTTTTATCTCTCCTGGGCCCAGATTGGACCGACCCATCCCCAACATCCTGATGTAAGCCCACATGGGAGTCACACGGTCCATCCTCCTGACCCGGCGCGTGAATGACAGGAGAAACATTCCCCGACACATCCTGCGATTCACACACAGCCACCGGAGATCTTGGAATTTCCCCATCCTCGAGACCCACGTTATCCCCATGCAGACTATTTCCCCTTCCCCGACCATCGACCTTCCAGCTCCTCTGACCCTTCATCCCTCCGCCCACCACCGACCTCCACCTCAAGGAATTCCGGCCGCCACCCTCTCTGAACTTCTGAGACATCACAGACAAATCTCTTACCTTTCCATGCCACCACCCTGGACGTAGACACCGGAATAGCGTGGTTAACTACCACCCCGACCATGCTCCCGGAGAGGTCCCCATCCTCCAAGCAGACCTCCGACGCATGGCAGACCACCCCCACAGAACCTGCAATCTTATCAAACACCTCCGGGTACCATAGTTCTGGCGGCACCCCAGTTATACGAATCCAAGCAATCCGTTCCAACAAAAACGATTGACCCCTCCACATATCCAGATTCCGGAACCACGGGTTCCACAATGCCTCAACCGCCATAAAATCTTGAGCATCATCCGCCGATCCGAAAGTGATCAAGACATGCAACCCCCCTAAATACCTCAGCTTCCATCCCTGCATGGGCAAATCCGACATCAACTCCACCAAAGAGCTAAGCCTCTTGACGTCCAGAGCCCTCCCCAGCAAGGCCCTACCACACCACATATCCAAAGACGGGGACTGCGTATCTGTGATGTCGATGACAACCTCCTTCTCCAACCCCCCGGCCCCTTCCCAAGCACCGACGCAAAGGATTTTGACGGGAAAACCCCAGACCCAGCCCTAACCGTTTGTATCCCAACCTTAGCAGCACCGCTCCCTGCCATAAAACGATTCACCGGAGCCCCACTCCGATCAAACTTCTCCAAGTTCACCCTAATCTTTAGAAAACCCATTTTGATGTTACCAAGCTTAGCTTCCAAGGCAAACTTATCTTCGACATCTTTGAACTTCACAAAACCAAAAGGGCTCCCTGCTCTGTCCACACGAGCAGGTATAAAAACATCTGCCAACTTCCCAAAACCTTCAAAAGTCTTCCATAACTCCCCCACAGTGATATCCGACGGAAGGTTTGAAACGAAGAACGTCGTCAAACCATGCGCCTTAAGATTACCCCGACCACCATACACACCACCACCCCTTCGCCTGCCTCCACCTTTCCCCCTTGACACATCCATTCAAAAAACACCTCAGAAAACACCGCAACAACAGAAAGCAACACAAGAATAAGGAAACCAACCTCAACCCTCGATAGAAACAACTCGTATTACTGTCTTCAAGCCACACAAACGGAGGATGCAATCTATAGTGAGGATGGGATAACCCTAGCAAAACCCACCATAGAGATCACTAACCCGAACGGCGGCGAGGATGGTGAATACCGGCGCGCTACCAAGGGAGAGAAAACTCAAATATTGGACTAAATTGAGTCAAAATCGTATTAATATGGTTACGTAGACATTATTGAATTGAAATTGATGTATGTGGTTTAATTAGTTATTGCTTTTTTAATCCCACGCCTCTTTATAGGTTAACTACTTCTAGATTTTTTTAATAAACTTTTCTTATTTTGTTTCGTATGCTCAACAAACTCATATTACTGGTTGTTTTTTTATAAATCTTGACTAGGTCACATTAACCTATTCAGTATTCACACGTACTCTATTTAGTATTAATTACTAGGTTTTATTACGCACGCTATCACGAAGATGACATAGTTACACATAACATATGTGTTATTAAGGCACAACTTAAAGAATTGTTACACCAAACTTCATGTACCACAATACCATCTTACAGATTATTACAAACACATATTGGATCATAAACTAGATAAAAGTCATATGCCGTTCAAAAAAAAAAAAGATAAAAGTCATATATTAGAATCTAGAAAGGAAAAAAAAAAGAATAGATATTTACATTTACACTACTATATATAGATGTATTAGATTTTGATGTCTATATGTCCACGTTTAATTATCTTTTTTTGTTGGTTAATTAAATGACCAGCATTGATTCTACCATGTATAAAATACTCATTTAGGCAGGGGCGGACCTGTAATAGGCACATAGGGTCCCCTTAGACCCCCTCAAACTCGTAAGTGAAGTGAAAATTATATGAACGGTTTTTCAGGTTTTTTTCTGTGATGGGGGAGTCATTAAATAAAATCTGGATAAAATATAAACAATTAACACTTCTGTCTCAATGGTTCTTCTTATCTTGTTTGGTGTGTTCTTTTCTCTTGACCGACCTGGGTTCTTTTCTCTTGATTGACTAATAGTAGCACTCACAACACCCAAGCCCAATAAACTAAACATTAGTAACTAATAGCCAAACTTAAGTACCTAATAGTCCTATCCAAATGTAATCTATAAATTAATTATCAATACGTTAACATTGATGCTTCAATCGAAACAAAATTGTTGATCATCCTCATTTTTCCTATATTATTTAAATTCTAATGAAGATATTTTTTTTTGGTTTTTGTCTCGTATTTGTCTTATGTGACCAACCCGATCCGGACCAAATTTCTTTATGTATGTTTCTATGAAACTGAAATATATAAAACTAGTGACTCCGTAAAAAAGTTTATGGACCTCCTTAAAACTTTTCTAGTTTCGCCCCTGCATTCAGGTATCTAACATTTTCACAATGTAATCGACAGTGGTCATAAATAAGTTACGATTTTAACCACGTCCAGATGTTTAAAAAGCTTTAGCAGATAAATGGGTCATAATCCGGGTTGATGAGTTCTAAAAAGCTTGTATAAGTAACTCATAAACAAGTTAAATGGATGGTTTAAACAAGTCATATGTAGAAATTATATATTAAAAAGTAAAAGTAAGACAGTGTATGTTCAGAGTACTTTATATACGTGTATTATCTGTAATTGTAAGATAACCTCTTAACACAACCAGGTTAGCCCATATATCTAAACAAGATGTTTACCACCCCGCGCGTTGTTGCGGGGTTGATTTGTATGCTGAACGAAAGTTAAAAAGTTAAAAGGTGTAAAACGTAAAAGTCTAAAAGTCTCGTGGTGAGAGTATAAAACTATAAAAGTGAACTAAAAACGAAAGTAGAAAAGTTAAAAGTTTTGTGGCCAAAGTAGAACCCGTCCGCGCGTTGCGGCGGGCCTGCAATAACAATGTCCTTCAGTTTTATTTGAACTTGTGACCCGCCTGCGCTTCGCAACAGACCACTCATTTACCCATCAGTTCAAGTAAAAAACATTTGAAAAATGGAAGTTAAAAAGTTAAGGGGTATAAACGTAAAAGTTTAATAGACTCGTGGTGAAAGTATATAACTATAAAAGTATACTAAAAAACAAAAGTAGAAAAGTTAAAAGTTTTGTGGCTAAAGTAGAAAACCACAAAACTTAAAAAAAAAGAACTTTAAAAGTTAGAGGGTAGAAAACGTAAAAGTATGAAACATATATGGTTAAACTATGAACACCTAAAGTTTACTATTACGTTAAAGAGAAAAACAAAGTGTTAAAGTTTAAGGAAGAATATGTCAATATGCCAAACTCCGTTAAAGAAAATAAAAACAAAGTGTTAAAGTTTAGGTTAAAAAATGTCAATATGCCAAACTCTCGTGGCCAAACCATGAAAAAGAAAAAGTTTAATATTAAAAATAAAGTGTTAAAGTTTATGATAACCTTAATACCCTCCTGTCATTTTTCCTTCATGTCACTTTTTTTCTGCCAACTCAGCGCCACATCAGCACCCACATTCCCCTCACTTTTAATCACAATACATTCCTTTCACGTTTTCAACCATTCACTTTTACTTTTAATATTATTTTATTCAGTTTAAAAAGTAAAGAAAAACCATCTAAAAAAATAAACTAAATTAAAAAAAAAACATTCCATAAAATAAAAAACATTGCATTTCTTAAAAAAATTACATTTCCTAAAAGAAAGATTACATTTCCTAGAAAAAATATTATATTTCCTAAAAAAACATTACATTTCCTAAAAAAACATTACATTTCCTAAAACAAAAAGTTACATTTCCTAAAATAAGTTACATTTCTTAACAATTACCACAACAAATCCGAACTGGATTCGGAGTCGGAATCATCGGGCCGCCTCATCTCATTGTTCTCTCAGTTCCTGTTCCCACAACTCACAAAGTGCCGCCTCGTCTTGTTCTTCATTGTTATCAATTTGTTCTTCAACATCCTCCAGATGGACTTCATTGTAGAATTCGTTGTATTCTTCGAGTGGCTCCTCCGTGGGTTCGGAGGCAACTAATAATCAAATACCCAATTCCAGAAAGCTTCATCCTCTCAGAGTTCATCAACAACAGGTGGTGGTGGGGCTTGAACTGCAGGTGGAGGTAGAGGTGGGGGCTGAGCAAGAGGTCGGGTGGTGGAACAAATCCTGGAGCTGAAACCAGAATAAGAGGTTGTGCAACAGGTCGAGGTCCTCTAGGACGTAGATGATTATAGTGTGCCTGTCTTCCTCCACTGTATCCATCAAGAGGATCTCTTGGAGGAGTTGACATTGTTAGGTTGTGGAAGTCCTGCAGAATAGAGAGAAAGTTTTGATAAGTTCGCATGTTTGATGAAGTAATTCATCCAGGAGGCAGGAGGTTCTATTTATAGGGTAAAAATTGCTCTTCAAATGGTCAAAAACCCAAACGGTCTAATTCTCAAACGGTCATATTTTTCAAACGGTCAGATTCTCAAACGGTCATATTTTTCAAACGGTCAGATTCTCAAACGGTCAGATTTTTGAAACGGTCATATTTTTCAAATGCTTAGATTTTTCGAACGGATAAGATTTTTCATTAGTCGAAATAGATATTACATTAATCGAAATAGATATTACATTAATCGAAATAGAAATTACATTATTTGAAATTATCACCAAACATTGTCCCAATCTTCGTCGTCTTCTTCATCTACGGGATCACTTGGAATGTGGTAAGATTTATATATTTTATAGACGTTATGTGATTTATATACTTCGACATTCATTGTATATTCATTGTTTAAATATTCCTCCGTTAATCCCCGTTAGCATCGTTAGGACCTCATTAAAACTTTAAAACCTTGAAGGACCCTTTTTGCCAAATCCCAAACCTTTTTCCTATTAGGAAACATTATGAGGGTTATTCCTGTAATTACTAAAACTCATTCTTTATGTTGTAAATAGTTGAGGGACTAGAATTGCCAATTGACCAAAGTACATTAAATGTCATTTACGACATTCTTCAAAGAGTACGTCCGTTTCACTCCACCCGATCATCGCTCCGACTATCAGTGTGCGATCGTTTCCCTTGGCAATCAAGACTCAATTCAATGATAAATCAACATCATTCTATTCCATTTGCACAATTCCAAAACCCCCTTCTCTCAAGCTTCTCTCGTCTCTGTTTCTTCCCGACAAAACCACCACCATAACCAAAGATTTCCGGCCAAGTTCACACCATTTTACCACCATTAGCACACCACTGAGATCGCCTTTCGACGCTGAGCAAGCAGGGACCATCGATTTTGGAATCGGAGCAACAAGCGGGGTTGTTGTCGGAACTTTCGGGCTCGGTTTCGGTGTCTAAAACTCGTCGTATCTCATATCCGATTCAAGGTAACTCATTCTCTATGTTAATCGCATATTTTTTTGTGTTACTCTGTATTTTCGCGATTTTCCGGTGACTGGAATAAAACTCCGGCCACCGGAGTTGTGAGGAAGAAGAAGGTAACTGTCGCGGTACTAGTTAAAAGTTATAAAACCTGGTTGAAGACTAAAACGCGACGCTGGCCTGGTGGCTCAGGCGCGCGCCTGTCATCCGCGAGGTCACGGGTTCGAGTCCCTTGGCCGCTGATTCTTTTTCTGTTTTGTAATCTGGATCGAATTCCTGGTCGCTGCGCGTGTATAAAATATACGTGATCGGATTCTGGACACCAACGGCCCTTTGGCCGAGTGGCTTGGTCACTGCATTTCGACATGGAGGTCGCGGGTTCGAACCTGAGGGCCTTCATGTTTCCTGTTTTTTTTATATATTGCATATTTGAGCATTTAGATCACTATAACTTGTACCAAAATTGTTCCTTGACGTATCTAAAAACCGCAAAATCATATTTGGAACTATTAAAACCCCGTAAATCATGTTTAACTTATTTTTCTAAATTAAAATATATTTCCAACATCTATACAAAAATATATATTTGATATAACGTTTTGGTTAAAAATGTATATATATATATATATATATATATATATATATATATATATATATATTGGGTAGAATAATATATAAACTTATGCCGTTGGATTTTTATTGAAATGACTGGATATTTTATGATAACCTTTAATATATATAAATATATATTGTCCTCGCAAATTCGTTATTAATGTAGCTGGAACGTTTAGTAAATACATATATTATATATATTTATTTTTAGAACATTTGAACTTAGAAAATATATAATATTGATATATATTGTATTTTCTCGCGTTATTTCGATAATCGCTCGGATTTGGCACACGTGCCATCCTCGACTTGTTTCGGACTCCACGATAAATCGTTTTTATCATTTACATTAGACTTAGCCGTTTTACTTGAACACACATTTATACTCGTATGCTCGTTAGGTGATTGATTGCTTTCACAAGACTCGTTTTTGCTACGTGATTAACTGTTTATCTGGAAACTTTTGCTGTGCAACCTAAGGTGAGTTTCACGGCCCCATTTTACTTATTTTAATCCTGTTGGGGGAGATTAACATGCAAACACTTGAACTGTTAGATATATATCACCTGAATGATAGTGGCACACTTATGATAAAGCCCTCACTTTATAGTTACTGTCAATGTGACATCAGCGGGAACTTATTTGGTAGATCTACTGGGCCTGACAAGCCCCACCCGGGTCATTCGCGCTGGCTCGATTGGATATCGAACGGGTGTTATATACTTCTTAGTCTTAACGAGGCACAATTGAACTGTCGAGCTTCAGTAACTGGATAGCTAGTTTACCTAGTCAAACGTGCACTGATTTCTTGAAAATAGCCTAGCTAGCTATTGATATATTATCTGGATTTTAAACATGAACCTGACTGTTGTTGAACAGTTAACCGTGAACTTAAACTTGAACTGTCGATGAACACTTGATTTACACTGAACTGGGACTGTTGTTGAACAGTCGATTTACATTAACTGGAACTGTTTTTGAACTGATAAACCTGTGAACTCACCAACCTTTGTGTTGACAGTTTTTAGCATGTTATTTCTCAGGTTGCGGATGTTCGAGTATCATGAGTGCGCATGCATGAGTATTTGAAAACCCTTTTACTGTCTTTGAACAAGCCACGTCACCTTGTGTGGCGGTGTTTTTACATTAATACTTTCATTGTATTTACGCTTCCGCATTTGTAAAACTCTGAATTTATATTTTAATGAAATACGAAACGTTTTTATTAATTACTGGTCGTTTGGTGTAACTAATGGACGGCGATCCTGGTTTGTCATGCTCCCTGCGGTGGTATACCAATCTGTCACACCCCCACAAATCCCACGCGCGATAACGCGCCGCAGGGAGCGTGACAAACCAGGATCGCCGTCCATTAGTTACACCAAACGACCAGTAATTAATAAAAGTTGTATATTTCATTAAAATATAAATTCAGAGTGTTACAATTGCGGAAGCGTAAATACAATTAAATTATTTATGTAAGAAAAAACATCGTCACCCAAGGTGACGTGGCTTGTTCAAAGACACAAAAAGGGTTTCAAAGTCTCATGCATGCGTACTCGTGATACTCGAACATCTGCAACCTGAGAAATAACATGCTAAAAAGTGTCAACACAAAGGTTGGTGAGTTCACAGGTTTATCAGTTCAAAAACAATTCCAGTTAATGTAAATCGACTGTTCAACAACAGTCCTAGTTCAGTGTAAATCAACTGTTCCTCGACAGTTCAAGTTTAAGTTCAAGGTTGACTGTTCAACAACAGTTCGAGTTCATGTTCAAGTTCAGTTAATAAAATCCAGATAATATATCAATAGCTAGCTAGGCTATTTTCAAGAAATCAGTGCACGTTTGACTAGATAAACTAGCTATCCAGTTACTGAAGCTCGACAGGTTCAATTGTGCCTCGTTAAGACTAAGAAGTATATAACACCCGTTCGATATCCAATCGAGTTAGCACGAATGACCCGGGTGGGGCTTGTCAGGCCCAGTAGATCTACCAAATAAGTTCCCGCTGATGTCACATTGACAGTAACTCTAAAAGTGAGGACTTTATCATAAGTGTGCCACTATCATTCAGGTGATATAATTATCTAACAGTTCAAGTGTTTGCATGTTAATCCCCCCCCCCCCCAACAGGATTAAAATAAGTAAAAGGGGCCGTGAAACTCACCTTAGGTTGCATAGCAAAGTTCCAGATAAACAGTTAAATCAAGTAGCAAGAACGAGTCTTGTGTAAGCAATCAATCACCTAACGAGCATAAATGTATAAGTGTGTGTTCTATAAACTATTAAGTCTAACGTAAACGATAAAAACGAATGATCGTGGAATTCAAAGCAAATCGAGGATGGCACGTGTGCCAAATCCGAGCGATTATCGAAATAACGCGAGGAAACTCAATATATATCAATATTGTATATTTTCTAAGTTCAAAGGTTTCAAAAATAAATATATATAATATATATATTTAAACCGAACGTGCTATGACGTTAATAACGGGTTCGCGAAAACAGGATTTAAAAGTTCACATAAAATATCTAACCGTTTTAATAATTCCACTAGGTGCGTAAATACTAATCTATGAAATATATATATATATATATATATATATATATATATATATATATATTCCTCTTTTTATGTAAACCCAAAGTTTTATATCAATATATATATATTTATACATAGATGTTAAATTTTTTTTTTTTAATTTAACAAGACAAGCTAAACATATTTTACAATTCATAATACGATTTACGAGGTTTAATGGTTCCAAATATGTTTTTACAGGTTTGAAAATATGATAAGGGATGCCTTTGATTCAAAATCTATTGATCAAATGCTCAAAGAATACAAAAATGATAAAAAAAACAGAAAACATGGAGGTCACCGGGGTCGAACTCGTGACCTCTCGTTCACACAACAATGCAATAACCACTATGCTAAGGAGTCTGGATGGTTAATATTTCGTTAGAAGGGGTTTTGATCACTAACTGTATGCAGAAACGACTATTTATAAAAATCAAGAAAAGTTTTGAGATGCCGGGTGTCGAACCCGCGACCTCTGAGCACCAAACCAAAGCCTTAGCCACTGCGCTAGGCTTGCGGATGTGTTTCATTCCGAAAATAAATCTTTTATATTATCCCGACTCGTCACCTTCTTCCCCATATAACCCTAAACTCGCCGGACCTTTATTCCGGTTGCCGGAAAATCATAAAAACACAAACGAGACATGGGAAAATGTGCGATTTACATGGAGATTGTGTTACCTTGAGTTGGGGATGACAAACGATGCATTCGATGATGAGAATCGAACCCGAACTCGAACCGAACACGAAGCGGTTTGCTCCTGATTGCTCGACTGCGGATGATGCTCGTTACCAGGTGTTCACACGGTTCTGCGGTGGTGGTGTAGTGGTGGTGAACGAATGAAATCCGAAAGCTATGTTGGTTGCGGTTCTTCTTTGCGGTGGCTCATCCGAGACTAAGCGGGATGATCCCTAGAATGTGTGTGGCTCAAAAAGGATGCTCGAATGATTGAGGGACTAGTTAACTGTGAATTAAGAATGTAACCGATGGCTTATAATCCAACTTGAATGCGTCGGTTACCAAACATGGAGAGTCACCGTCGGTGACAGTTTTCTTTACATCCAAATCGACTTAGTAAAAATGACAGCTCTAGTCCTTGTGATTTTTACATAATATGAACATAGGTTTCCATAATTACAGAGTAAGTCCCTCAGGGTTTGTGAAAATGGTGTTTAGTTTTAAGAAATGGCAATAATAACCCCTCGATGTTGACAGTCGTTAATTAGTCCTAACGGGGTTAACGTAGAATAACTTTAACGATATATATACATGCGTATAATCAATGTATATCGTTTATAAAATGTAAACATTGGTTCGCTCACATAAAATCATAGCTATAAGCTCATAAATATATATTGAGTTTACATGAAATTATAAACCTGAAATCATAACGATACGTATATAACTTCACATAAAATCATAAAAACTTTACGTGTAACTACGTGACACCTTGTCACATAAAATCATAGAATATAATGTGCATATACATACGTACATATATATATATATATATATATATATATATATATATATATATATATATATATATAGGGTTGGGTTCTATAGAAAACCAATATTTTATAAAAAACCAAAAAACCAAGGAAAAAAATTATTTTTTTTAAACTTTTTTTTATATGTTTCTTTCATGATTTTAAGAATATTGGAAAAAGAAAAAACTTTAAAAACGTTTTCGAGTTTTTTTTAAAAATAAAATAAAATTCGAATTTTAGCTTGAAATTAATATTGCACTATGCAACAATAATATAAAATTGGTTTACGAATGTCAATTCTTTGTTTTTTACATTATTCGCATAAACCACATTCATATTTAAGTTAAGTCTCTTGTTTTTAAGTAGTTTTAATTATAATGCATTATGCAATACTATTGGTACTATTGCATGATGCAATAATAAAAAATCACTAAACTTTTTATTTTTTAAATTTTTTTTTCCCATAAATAAAGCTAATAAAATTATAGAATTTTTGGTGAAATTATTTTTAAAAAATATTAATATATGAAGAAGTTATAGAGAAAAAAAGGTTGGTTTTTTGGTTTTCTGGATAATTATTGGTTTTCTATAGATCTTTCCCCTATATATATATATATATATATATATATATATATATATATCACATAAAATCATAAGAATAATTGTCACATAAAATGACAAGGTGTTCACATAAGATTATAGAATATGATTTACATAAAATCATAAAATATAAAACGTCTAGACTCGATCAAGTGTATGCTCGTATAGTGACGGTTATACAAACCCTAATTACTAAGGTCAACACCAGTCAATCACATAAATGTTCACACACATTTATAGTGGTTAAAGTAAATATTCTTACAACAATTATATACTTTTAAGTTTATTTAAATCAGGAAAAGTCTTAAAAAGACGGATTGCCACAGTATCCCCTTGTTGAAGAATTTTCGGCCCGAAAATTGAATAACGTGGTTAACAAGTTGATCACAAAGGAAGGAAAAAAAATTTCTCAGTCGTCACATCATCCCCTTGTTGAAGAATTTTCGTCCCGAAAATTTAAGTCGGTAATAATTGATTGAAGAATCGAATTGACGGCAACATAACGAAAGAATCCAAGTTCCCTACTCCAAAAGGAGTCAAGAATGTTATGATCACGAATGTGTACCCGATGTTGAGAAAATATCAAATGTTTAGAGGATTTCGAAAAGAATTCGAACCGGAAATATAGAAAAACGATTTTTCTTATCAAGCGTTCTCCTACGAGAAGAGTTAGGCAAATGTAGTACAGGGATCGTGTTGTGTGGCCTGGCCAAACAGAGTGACACGATAACATAAGTATCTAAAATCAAAGTTTCAATACGAAGAAGGATCATAATACGCCTGAGTAGTCTCCAGCTACTGTACCCAATGCTGGCAAGGAGGTTTCCATTTCATGTCTGGTTTTCGGTTAAGACGTTCGCATCCGTCAATAACCTGGATGAGTCGAAGAGAATGGAATTTGAGTATGTGAGAAAATTGTGCTTGCATCAAGTCAATCAGTGTTTAATAAACCATTGTCTAACAAAAACGTAAACGTCTGATCTTACCTACCAATTAGCAATTAGCATAGAATTACACAAGACTGATCAAGTTAACATGAGGTCCCATTGATTGACTTAGTACTTTTATGATCAATTAAGTCACACATGCTTCATAATAACATTAAAATTTACATTTCATGCAATAACGGTTCAAACAGCATACGAGTCTCTACGAAGGTTTCTTTTTAAAGGTTTATTCGGTCAAAGCGTACTAGCATGCAATCTATCATGAAGGTTTCACCATACAACACATACAATTGTCCCAACACCTTATATACTACCATACAACCCTAGCATGGCATATCTCTAGCATATGAGTTCATAAACTAACCAACACAACCCATACGGTGCAAAGTTGACGGGGCAACTTCACACAGTCTTGTCATTCCCACCGAAGTAGGAGACTTAGGACCTTGTATGGTGTACGGTTTTCATACTCAATCAATCCTGACACGTTTCATACACATAACTAATCATGCAATTCTTACGCAACTTATGTTTAAACCAACACTTCAATAATTAACCAGTTTCTATTCCCTAAACATAGGATTAGATTCTCAAATTTAGCATGCATAAACACATATGTTTTGTAAACATTTATCATGAGAAGGTCAAAAGAAAACAAACTATTTATCGTGGTTAAAATGGTTCAACAGTTGCTCACATACTAAAATATAACTGGCAACATACAAAATGACTGAGGTCCAATGAGAAATCCAATCAAGAGCTTACAACCATTTAAAAAAAAGTAACACGTAGTAGTTTGTTTTAGAAAAGAAATACTAAATTCTGTTAAGAACTTTTTATAAAATAACAAAGACAATTAGGTTCAAATTCAAGTTGGAGTTTAGTACAACATATCATCATGCATATTACCTTGCTAAAGATCCAAAAATAAGGGCGAAAGTTCAACAAAACAAAAGCGTAAACTATGAGGTACCGAATATCGAAAGGT
>JBCNJP010000023.1:13884715-13943537 GCA_039602395.1 Deinandra increscens subsp. villosa
CTCCAAATTAGCAAGGTTCTGATCAACAAACTTCACATATGAGTTTTGGATAAATCAGATCTGAAATTACACAGAAGCAATTCAACAAATACATGAACATCAACTAAGAAATTCACACATGTGTAAAATACGTCTTCTTCAACAATGATGATGAGAACTGAACAGAAAGATCAAATAGTGTGTATGATTAAAACCTTTGGATTCGATGACTAAAGTATTATATGAAATCAAATTAGAAATACATAAAATCTATGTAATTGAGGAAATTATAACAAAAACACACGAAATGAGATCCCATTAGCGACATTCTGATTTGATTTCCTATAAATTGAATGACGAAATCGAATAATGGTGTTTGATTAGGAGCGTTCAATTAGAGTTGAAGGAGAAACAGAAGCTAAAATTAATGCGCAAAGACAATCAGAACCTAAAATCAAAATCGTTGGGCGACGATGCTCTTGGATTCCAGATCTAGGGTTCATGCCTTCATGGTTGTGTGCCCGAATCTTCGAATTTCAGAGATGATCTGAGATGAAGTTAATCTAATTCGATGATGGTCGCTGATGAAGCTGGAATGAAGATCGAGGAGCGGTGAGGAGCGATGAGTAGATGAATCCCTTGATGAAGATGAGTAGTAGCGCTGGAAGAGATTTAGTATAGATGTACAAAATTACCCTTGGAAAGAAAAAACAAGGAGCAAAAAACTTGTGGCTGAGATTAGTTCTTTTTAGTTCTCAAATCAAATTGGTTCTCAAATGATCCTCTCCCTATATATATATCCCTATATAATATATATATATATATATATATATATATATATATATATATATATATATAATCATAGCAATATAGACTCTCATCACATCCCCACACTTATCTTTTTTCGTCTTGGAAAAACTGTCATGGAATCATAATCAGGAAATAGGATTCAAAAGTTTTTCAAATTATATTTCTTTCGATGTAGTTACACGCTAATTGCAATTGTCGGTATTTTTGTCCGATTAAACCTAACCCCGACTTCCAAGCCCCAAAGTGTCTATTATTTATATTTCTTTTATAGCATCAATCAACCTTAGGGTCCCACACTTAAAAAATCCTGTTCCACCTAATCTCATATCAAGCATTTCAAGGCAAATGTTAAACCATTTAGATTCCCTAACCACCCTAACCTAGAAACTAGCATGTCTTAAGGATAATGGATAATTGATGGATGATGGATGAATTTGAGCATTTATTTATTTATTACTACTATCCTAATTTCAGAATTTTGCTTCTTATGCATCCTTCAAGTCACTATCACAGAGGGTAGCACATCAGCTAATTCTTACTTATTTATATATTTTTAGCGCACCTCATCTAGTGGTGCGTCCTCCAAATGGCCATCTCGAAGGGAAACACATAGAGTCTTGGCTCATTTTTTAATTTTTTTTAATTTTTTTCTTAGATTATACATATAAAAATCTCATTAAGAGGCGCATCATGCAAGTCGCGATCCCACAGGGAAACACATGGGTATCGATATACTATTATTTAATATTAACTATTACCTAATTAAATAAACGCTCAAAGTGGGTGAATGGAATATGGGATGCCATCATTGCTAGTGTGTCGAGTAATTTTCAAGATATACAAACTTCTAACCTAGCTAGGGCAGTCCTATCATTCTATCAACAGTTTTAGTTTCCCAGTTACTCCTAAGATAGGAACCCACTAAGTATCATGATTTCTTTATTATATAGCATTGATTTTCAACAAACTGGGACAATTAAGCTTGCTAAATCGGTTGGCCTTACCAACACATCACAATAAACGTGTTTTTCATCTTTTTTAATCATTTATATTTTTTATTTGGAAAACCAATTCCCAAATTTACTATCATTTTCCATGACTTTGCAATTAATTCAAAGAAATGATTATCAAAAATATTTTAAAAAAAAATTTGGATTTTTAATTTTTTTTATTTTTATATATTACACACACTAAAATAAAAAACAAAACGCGTTATTTCTCATCCCCACACTTGAGTTCAACATTGTCCTCAACGTGAAAAATTAAAAGAAAATAAAATTAGGAAACATACCTGTATTCGGAGAAACGAAAAAGACAAAATATACCGGCTGGGTGTCCAAGGCGTACTGCACAAAAGAACCCAATGGGGATGCGCGTACCGCCTAAAGGTGAAAATGACATAACGTTTTGAATCTTTTCGACTTGTCAAATTCGCCACCCAAATCACACTGGAAAGATTTGATAGATTTATTAAATTGGGTTTGAATGAGTTTATAGAATTTATGAATGTGAAAAATGTATCATATTTAAATTTGAGGGGTGAAAATTATCTACTAAAACCATGTAATATTTATAACCGTTATTTCTTAAAATGGGAGATGTCCAGAGATCACAATGTATTATCAAACGTGTAAAAGTAACGGATACATAATCGGAAAATGAAAGTCGTTTACTATTAGATAATTTACATGAATGACAAACGTCAAAATATTTTTTTTTATTACAAGAAATAAATTTGCGATTAGATAGAAAAACTAAAACGTGGGATCGAGCCCGGGTGACCAAGACGGTTGTGCCAAAGATGTGGAGAGTGAGTAGTCAAGCAAGCAAACACACTATTTAATGGAGATGTGAATGGATAGAGGTCGCCCGAACTATTATGGCGGGAAAGGAGCCGACCAGTTATAGATCCTTTATAGAAAAACCAAGTTGGTCAAATTCAATTGCAACTTGGTTGTCACAAGATAATTGATGATCAAAAATAAGATTTTTAATGATGTCGGGACTAAAAGAACATTGTTTAATTTATAAGTCTGGTTTGGGAGATGATGTAAAGCATTACCCGAATCCTCAATCGGCAACGTATTGATGAATTAATTAATGGGAGAACTTGCTACTAGAGCATTAACAACAGGTTCCTTATAATTATGTGAGTGTAGACCCTATAATTTAATGTTTGGTTACGAGTGGTTGTGAGTAGAGGAGAGAGAAAAAGTTACTGTTCATCTGTAAATTTGATAAAAAAAATTGTTGATTTTATAAAATTTAAGGTTTGATGTGATAGAAAGAGAGAGAAAATGTAATGATAAGGGTATAAAAAGTATTATTTAATTGTGGTTGTGAGTGAAAGAGAGAGAAAAAATAATGATAAAAGTATAAATTATAGGAATAAGGATAAGAATCTTGTTGTAAATGCTCTAACCACACCTTTTCTGTGTATTGAATTAACGGCAATTGCCAAACAATCGATTAGAGTATAAATATATATTTTCTCTTTTCTCCATAATTCAAGCTGCCGGAAGTCAAGTAAGCCGGTAAGAAGCCGCTCGTAACCGCTGGCGTGAAGGAGATCGATGACGGCTAAAAGAAAAATTTAGGGTTTTAGATCTTTAGGCACTGATGCCATAAAGGTTGATGAGAGTTTTTGTATATAATGATTACTCAATAATGAGAACAATAGACCCTATATATAGATCTATAAAATACACTAAATATCATTCTACAATAGTTAACGTGACTAATATATCTATAACTAATAAGCTTAAGTGGTAGCTAGGCAAGCTAACCGTTGAGAGCATTGGCGAAGCATAGTGGAGACACCGGGGGGGGGGGGGACCGCCCCCTGTTTTTTTTGGGCCGAAGTGCTAATTTTTATGATTTTTGAATTTTTTATATATATTAAGAACCCCCCTCCCCTCCCCCCCCCCCCCCTAAACTTTTCGGTGAAGCTTCGCTAGTGGTTGAGAGCAGATTTTTTTTATCAGAAGTGGGTATTTTAGCTAAAAACTTATCAAAAATGGGGGTTCAATTTTTATTTTCAGAAAAGGGATTTTCGCACCTCCTAAGTGCGAAATTCGCCTTGGGATCAGGTTCAGTGGATAATCGCCAAGCTCGTGTCCGACGAGTCAGCTATGGTGGGCACATTTCGCATCTCCAAAATGCGAGATTCCCTTTCCAAGCCCTATTTCGCATCTCCCAAATGCGAAATATCATAAAGATTTTTTTTTACGAAAACCTACCATCCAACATAATTATTGTCTCCAATACAAACAATAACCTGCAAAATTAAAGCTTTAAAGTTTTTGACAAGATTACACTCTAAAAACTGCAAACACTATACATGCATTCATTATAATTACAGAATTGATTGATCATATACATTTATTAAAGTTTATCACATGCATACAGTATACATTTTGGCAATCCCTGTAAAGCTTGTTTGAAAGCTAACAGACACCAACTACTTATATCTCTATAAATGAGGAATATGGAGACACAAGCAAATTCACAAACCATTTCAGTCTGAACCAGTTCCAAAGCTATCTAGCTCTTTCACTCATTTTTCTCATCTTAATATTTTGAGTATTTCATAATGTCTTCATTCACTCCGTTTCTATTAAGAATATTTTGGGGTGGTGAAATTTAGTACAACCATGCTGTTGTTTCGTCTGATGAATCAACCAAAATGTCCTCATTTCCTATTCGTGAAAGATTCTCATTTGAACAACTTGTTGAAAAAATATATAGCCTGGTTGGTGTAGTTAGTCAAGAGTTTAGTGTGTCCATGTTGTTGTCCTACGAGTTTAATGTGGTAAGTGAAGCTTCACACATCCACGATGACGGCAATTTAGAGATGTTGTTTTTCTTGGCTGAAAGAGGACCATGTTACAGGGGTAACATTTATGTTAAAATGGAGGCGGTAATTCCAGCTGGTGATTCTGGTTATATTAACCAGAAACCCGAATACGAGACATATTCAGCCAACCAAGACGAAGATGGTGGCTTTGATGTCTCTGATGAATACAACTCTGAATCAACGTCTGTAGATGATATTGAAGACATCTGGTTCGAAGAAAATTCCAGCGATGAAGACGGGTACACTGAACCGGCTGCAGAATTCCAAGTGAGAATTAATGTTAGAACAAGTTTCTGTGTGTGGTCGTTACTGTGCGAATATATTAGAAGATTAGAGTTTAAATGTATGTTTGGTTGGCAACTAAGCAAATAACGTACCAGTTGGGATGGATTTCATTCTGAGGGGGAATATTCGTGATTGAAGATTCTGGTCGTGTTGGTTTTCACAAAGATCAGAGTGTATTACAATTCGGTGAAGATTAAAGATTATTGTCAAAATGTGGTGATGTTCGGGTGTCTTTACAATTTCTGGATACAACTTATGAAGTGAACCGTTATCATATTCCTGATGTGGATGTGCTTGAAGCTAGGGGGAAATTTATTGGTTGTGGCGATTGTACAAGATTCTGAACTGTTTCCTGCATACCTAAATTTTCAGTCAAGGGGAGTTTGCTAAAGATAGAGGCGTCTACAGCAAGCTAACTGAAGATTGCTAGAAGTTAAAGATCTACATACGACAGTAACGTCCAAGGGGGAATTTGTTAGAACAAATTTCTGTGTGTGGTTTTTACTGTGCGAATAGATTAGAAGATTAGAGTTTAAATGTATGTTTGGTTGGAAACTAACCAAACAGCGTACCATTTGGTACACTGGGGCCAACGTATCAGTTGGTCTGCCAGCTTAATTGGTACGCTGGACAGCACCTATAAATAGGTTGGTTAAGTTGTTTAATCTTCAAGTTTGTTCATTTCATTCTGTGTGATCTGTGTGAGAGAGGAGGTTCTGTCCAAACCTCCTCCAGAGCTCCAAACGATGTATACTCTCTCGGTTTGTAATCATTTGACTATAATTGAATGACAAACTTCCGTCTCTATCATTCTATGATCTGGAAACGATCCATACATGGTTTTACAATTAATGAAAGTCTATCACAAGTACCAGTGAATCAAGATATTGACACTTCGGTGTTAGAGAACTAGAAGATCATGATTTTCAAGAGGAGGAGTACATGCTCTTTTGGAACGAACAAACAAATGACATTCGAGCAGGTATGTGTTTTAAATCGAAGAAGGATGTTAACTATGTTGTTCGCCAATTGAACATTAAAAATGGTAAGGAGATCTATGTTGAAGAAAGCAGACCTAAGAGATTCAAAGCAATATGCAAGACAAATTCTCATGACTATGTGAGTGCTACCCCAAACACTCAACCATGTAACTGGATGGTCTCCGCAACAAGGAAGGGAAATTTAAGTTCAAGTTTGTGGAGGATTGTTAAATGGGTTGGTGGACACAACTGTTATGGGTCAGCCATTCGTAACAACAACAACAGTCTTACAGCAAAGACTTAAGCAACGTACATACACCATGCAATTGTTGCTGATATTACATATCCTATTAAGCAGATTCAGGCTTATTGTAAGGAGACATTGAGTGTTGATGTTACTTACATAAGGCATGGAGAGCTCGCAAAAAAGCAATTAATAATATCTATGGAAATTGGGAGTCCAACTTCCAAGAGCTGCCTAAGTATATCAATGCATTGAAACGGGCAAATCCACGTACTGTTGTTGAGTGGCGTCATCAAGCGGATGGGTTATCTAGTTCATTTGTATTTAAGTATGTATTTTGGGCGTTTGGGCCATCCATAGAAGCATTGATGTAGACCCGTTATAAGTATTGATGGCACACATCTGAAGGGTTCTTATAAGGGAAAAATACTTATTGCTCATTTGAAGGATGCCAATGGGTACATACTTCCGGTAGCGTACGCTATCGTTGACGAAGAGACGAATGAAAGTTGGAGTTGGTTTCTTCAACAGTTTGGAAGGCATGTAAGATCAGATGCTGCCTATAAGAGTCTTTTTGTAATTTCAGACAGACATAAGGGCATTATAAATGCTATGACTAACCTTGAAGGCTGGAGGGAGCCAGATGCATATCATCGTTATTGCCTACGTCACATTTGTAGCAACTTTATGTCTAAGTTCAAGTCAGTTGAACTTAAGCGGCTATGCTGGGGAATTGGCTCCACGTCACAGCCAAGAAAGTATCAGGTTTTGGTGAGAGAGATGAAAAGTAAGAATCCAAAAGCTTGGAACTACCTTTATAAAATTGGTTTAGACAAGTCGAGTTTGTATCATGACGATGGGCACCGCCGTTGGGGTAACCTCACAACCAACATCTCTGAGAGCATGAACAACGCCTTAAGGGGTGGTCGGTTGCTATGAATAAGGGCTATTATTCTATACACCTTTGACAAGACAACCAACCACTTTCGAAAGCACAGACAAATAGCTGTTTGTTGCAGTACTCACTTGACCCCTCGCATCTGAGGCTCTTTCTTGATGAGCAGTGTGAAGGCTAGGGAGCACTTTGTGACCGAGTTTAACCTTGATCTTGGTACTTATAGGTTCACGTCAAAGGTGCACCCAAACGACGACAGTGGCAATGACTACACAGTCGCATACAGGAAAAAAGCATGCAATTGCTTCAAGTGGCAAACACAAAGACTTCCATGTTCACATGCAATTGCAGTGTGTAATTACAAAGGTGAAGGTGCCGATGTGTCTAAAATTATCCATAAGGTGCATAAGACTGCAACTTATCGCCAACAATACCAGAGTAATTTTTTTCCACTTGCACACCCAGATACATGGAGTGATCCCACTTGGAGCATTAGAGCAAACCCCAATAAGTTGATTAATTCTAGGGGAATAAAGAGATCAACAAGGTTTCACAGTGAGATGGATGCTCACCACCCCGAAGAAGCTGTAACACCTTGTAAATTTCGCTAAAATCAGAGGGACATTTTTGCGGTTATGAATTGGATCCAGTAAGCCCAGTTAGGCCCAACAGGCCCATTAAGGAATTCGTGGCCCAATAAAAGCCCAATCATCATAAACAATGTTCGGGTAAGTTGATTCACCGACCTTGTGGAGTTATAAAATATTTTTATGAGTATACACAAAGAATTACAGTCGTGGAAGTATGCTCGGTTAGCAAAACGGAGATGTACGGGATTCGCGTCAGAAACGCGCTCTATACCGCACATTCGACTGAATAATTAACAGATTATATATAATCTGATGTTTTAATTGTTCTGAGGTCATTTACGAGGAATTTATAATATTTTAGACATGACGGGAATCATCATGAATTATTTACTAGACGTTCTGTATTTTTAACGTGTTCGGAGATGACGGTATAATACCCGTTAATTCAATTTTGTTTTCTCAAGTTATCTCTAAATAATAAAAGAAGGGTTTTAACCCATTCCCCCTTATTAGAAAATGCAGCCACCAAAAACACACATGTGTGTGTGTTCGAGAACGAGAGAGGAGAAGAGAGCCCTGAGGCTCTCCCCGTTTTTCCGGCAAGCCAAGCCGGCCGACCACGGCGGCGGTCCGGCGATTCCACGGCGGTGACCTCAGGTTCCGACCCCCTTCCTTCTTCTCCGCTGTTCCTGAGTTCAAATCAGTGGCCCCCCAGGTCCGAATCCGGTCACAAAAGAAAGAACAGGCGGCGGCAGTAGCACGCGACGGCTAGGGTTCCGCCGCTGCAGCGGCGGCGCCCCTTTTCTGTCTGTTTCGCGATACAGAGGAGCAGAACCGCGGCGGCAGCTGCTCGTCGCAGCTGTGGTTACGCCGCCAGCGACGGCGCTGCTTTCCTCTCGTACTCCGGCGACCTAAGACCCATTAATGGGTAAGCTTTTGGTTCGATTTTCATGTTTCTCTTTTACTTCAGTGAGTAATCTTCTTCTTATGTTCCGATTTCCTCATGCATGTACAGATCTGTGAATGTTGTTGACATCTGGGTGGTGTTTCGCGGCTGTAATGAGCTGACCGGCGGCGGCCATGGCCTCCGGCCGCCGGAAATGATTCAAATAATGATGATGGGTGATGATTTTGGTCTAGAAAAGCCTTGGGGAATGTCTAGATCTGATTTGGGGAATGAGTTAGGTGAAATGAGTTAACTCGGTACCGAGTCAACTGAGTCGACTCGGTGAACGATTCTGGTCAACGTTTTTATATGGTCAAACGAAGTCAAATCTGAAAACTGAGCACGGATTATTACTCGTGGCGAAATTCTAAGCGGAATGGACTGCTCATTCATCAAAATCGGACATGTTTCACGATTTATGGTTAACCGGGTTCGAGTCACGTACCGACCGGAAGGTATACCGTGTTCTGATATCTCATAATTATTATGATAACCTTGTACGCGAGTATCACGACCCGCGAAGACTGTTATGAAAACTAAAATGTTGTATGAGCCGCAAAAACATTATGAAACAAGAATACTCGTCGTTATTTACAAACTTTCCCATGAAAACTAAACTAGTTATTACCAGTTTAATACAAAAGTTATGCTTAAGTCTTTGTAAAAATGTAAATGAGATAACATTTACTTGAGATTAAAAGTTTAAATATTATAGATGTTTAATGTTGCATCATGCAACAATACTTAGAAACAGAAAATTTGAGTTAAATAAATATAAAGCGGTTCATGACACACACTTTTCCAGAGTATGATTAAACAATACACACAAATCACGAATATCAGAAAAACTTAGTATTGCATTATGCAACATTAGTATTGCATTATGCAACAGTTTAGAAACAGAATATATAAAAACATAATTGACATATAATGTCATGAAGAGTAATGATTATAAATATTTGTTTAGGTTGCTTTGCTAGTAACGCTATTGCTGCAAATATACCATCAAGTTGAGCTTGCCAGATTAATCATGTGAGTTCCGTAATCATCCCTACCAGGAAATATTTTATGACACGCTCAATTTGATATTGAGGTGAAACACTTTATGACACGCTCAATTTAATATTGAGGTGAAACACTTTATGACACGCTCAATTAAATATTGAGGTGCAACAGATACGTGCTTTACTAGTTGCCAAACCTACTTATTGCATGAATTGTGTAAATACTAGATACATTTGGTGCATGTGTTGTACTCCGTAATATGTATACGTCTTATTGGTTGTGCCTAGTCAATTCATGTAAGAAGACACCGGGACTAGTAACGCAGTACATCAGTTTAAACACAGGCTAGGGTACGGCTCACCAACAACTTCATTGTTGTTGATATCAGTGGTTTATAAATTTTGCAGGAAATCAGTAAGGATCATCCAAGTAGGTGACTCTACAGGGAATCAAGTAAATATGTTCAATAAGATTTCAAGAACCTTCGGGCCCAGTGACCTAGTACTCTGCTTAGATACTAGAAACAAATTTATTATTATTATCATCAAGTAATTGTAAAACTTATCAGGCTGTCTGTAAATATTGTGGGTTGTTTATAATACATTATCTGTTGCTTCCGCGTGTGTCTGATATTGACAGCCTGTTTTCCACAACACCTCCCCCGTGCCTGACTGGGTGACAGGTGGTGCGGGCGGGGTGTGACAGGTTGGTATCAGAGCCACAGGTTCCAGCAGATTAGGTGTTCTTGTAGAGCCCCTAAGCTCGAACCTAGATCGGACTTTAAGACCAAATCTCGTTGTTAAGCCTTGACTTAGGCTGAGATTTGTGCATTAGGAAGCTATCGAAGTTTAGTGTAAGGTCGGTAGTAGTTTCAGCCTGGCCAACTGCAATTACTACCCACAGGTGCACTAAAGTTCGGTGAACCCTAGTGGGCACATTAAAGCTGATAGTCTTCCTCAATATGTGTTAAAGCTCTAAGTTATGACCATTCTTGTGTAAGTAGGGTTCTGTACCCTAGGTTTTCATTGGGAATTTGATATTCTAGTTATATACTAACATTGTTTTAAGTATGCACCCAACACAAACATTTGGATCTGGCAAGTCTTCTTCTGCAAATAGTAAAGGCCACAATTGATGTGATAACAAACGTTGACAAGAATTCCCAAGAGGAGAAACCTGAAAAGGAGAAGTCAAAAGTCTTGACCGCGCGTCTGTGATAGATATTTCAGAAATCTTCAGCTGA
Source organism: Deinandra increscens subsp. villosa (assembly GCA_039602395.1). Classification (NCBI taxonomy): domain Eukaryota; kingdom Viridiplantae; phylum Streptophyta; class Magnoliopsida; order Asterales; family Asteraceae; genus Deinandra; species Deinandra increscens. Next base: position 13,895,549 of record JBCNJP010000023.1, read on the forward strand.
ACTAGAGATAGAGAAGACAACGATTGATACAACACAAGACAACAAGGAAGAGCCTCAAAATGAGGAGGATGTCTTACAACCACAACGATCACCAAAGCGTGTTAAGGAAGTAATGTCAGCTTGGACACACTGGTAACTACCCCTCCGAATGTCATTCACATCACGTCTACGCATCATCAGCTTAAGCAGGCATTAAAGGTGGAACGGATGAGTCAACTCATATGCAACTGAAACTAGTTATCAGTTTACCATTGATGGGCAACTTCATGGATGTGACGGTTGACGATCAAAACACTGTTTTAGCTGACAACCTCATGAATATTTATCATTCACTACGATTTTTAAGCCAAATATGGATGACGGGTGTCTAACAGTTATAGTTTTCCATGTCCACAAGGAATCGACAATTTGCATATTTCAGCAAATCCCCTACTTATTTGAATCATATATGATTGGTCTAATATCTTAACCACATCAGTCTCATCAGCAGCAGTCACAGCAGTTCAGTCGCTTCAACATTTACAACCTCAGTCACTACACCTTATTCAACCACAACAACATATTTTTCATCATAATCACTGTATGTGGAACCTTACCTCTCATCATTCCCTGGTCTTAGCCCACTGAATTCACGCATTCTTTACAAGGAACCGGTAGAATCTAGTACAAAACCTCTAGTTGCAAGTGCGCTAAGGGAGGAAAACTGCGTGTTGACAAGTAATGTAATAGAGTACAAGAAGAATAAAAGAAAAATGGCGAAGGCACGCAAGGAGACAATATATACATTGGTGAATTGGCTCCAATTAAGAAGAGGCAAAAAGCTTTGTATGGCGATACATTCATGATGGGAAAGGAAAGTTTTTACTACACGACTAGTTGCTATAGGTTTATGACTAATCATTTCATGTTTCAAATTTGCTTGTTTGCATCTTATTTGATAATTGTGCTATGCGAGACCATATTTGTTCTCCCAATATCTGCATTATGTGAAACCATCTCTTTAACAATAGTTAGTTATGACCAAAGTTAATGTTGTTATAATAGCTATGAGGTTGCAAATAGGTGTCAAAATATGCATTTAAACACTTATTATATATTTATATGACTAGAGTCTAGACATAGACTATGGCCTTAGGAGCCTAAGTGATTGCCTGAAATTAGGATCCAATTAAAATTTCGCACGCCTGTGCGTTTATCTTCATAAAAAAAAATTGTCTTGTGCAAACCGGCATAAGATCGGCGTGACAAGTCAATTTTAAAAAAAAAAATTAAATAAAAATAAAAAAAATAACACAAAGAACACATGATCTTTACAGCAGTGATAAGGAAAGTTTTGGTCCACATTTGAGATACAAGAAAACAAATCCTGATAAATATTCCTAATATTGTTCGCCATTGTGGCAAATTGCTTAACTCTCCACTGAAGACAAAAAGCTATGACAAATAACCACAATGATTAAATAACCCATTTAGTACAAATAAGACTTCAATTTATGAACAATTACGTCAGAAGACGGAGGATGGTGGTAATTGTAAGATTGGTAGCAGTTGTACTAGCTATGGCGATAGTTTTTAATTTTAAAGCTAAGAAGAAAGAAGCAAAGCAAGACTTAAGATTATTGTGAGAAATCAAGATTGTATGAGTGCAATCGGAATTAGTATTAGCCATTCGAAGAAAGTTACTATGAAGGATTACTCTAGTTCCACTAAATATACTGCCAGCTTTAGGAGCAAGACTAGAAAAGTCTATCAAAGTTGAGGCTTTTGACAACGTTTTGAGGATTCTGACTAGAAGGAAAAGAGTTGATTGAATAAAGAAAAAGAGTAGCCGTAAGAAGAAAGGTCGTACAAAGCATTCATGGCTTGCAAATCTGGTAACTTCAGGGATGGTGTGAGATAATCCCAATTCAATCAAGTCCAACACAATTTGATAATTATTTTCAGGGATGGTGTGAGTGAATCCCAGTTCAATCAAGCCTAGCTTGATCAAATAATTATTTTCAAAGATGATGAGATAGTTGATTGTCTTTAAGGATGGTAATAATGCAACTGGAACACTCAATAGTTTGGAAGAGGTTAAAGCCAACTAGAATTGTTGAATCACAAATACTTCTCGGTTGATGAGAAATAATAAAATTGGCTGATGTTATGACTATACTAAGTAGTATGGATGTCGTAGTAGGGAAAAAGTTGACTATTAAATATGGAAATTAATACATCAAAAGTACAAATGGAGAGCAAATTGAAGAACGACCTTGAAAATTTTAAGTACCCGTCCGAGTCGAAAGAGCTCGAGGATTCAGAAGTGAAAGAAATCATTTTATCTACTAGTGTGAACACCAGCGATCACCTTGAAGAGGTTAAGATCCGATTTGTATCCAGACCTTTAAAGGACTCTTTATGACATAACAGAAAACGATAGCGCATACCCAAGAAAGAGAAAGGAATTCTGAAATAGAAATGGAATTGACTTACACTATTTAATGGTTGAGGAAATTTATCTATGAAAATAAATCGGAGGAGCCAGAAGAATTCCGTGGAGTGCATGACGTGTTCCACGTCTCAAATGGAGGAAAATTTTCAATATCAAGTGGTAAAATGAGCTTCTTATTTTGGTGCTTTACTTGACGAATATTAAGAAGAGATAGATTAAGAGAGATACTTAAGGCATGGATTCAACACTTGGAGCAGAATTGAGATCAACAAGGCCGAGGACTTTGAAGATCGCAATGGACATAATTCATATCCTAAGCAAAGATTAGACTAGGATTCTCCTCCTGGTTAATTTTCTTAATCATCAAATTGTGAACTTCGTTCGTTTTAACCTGTTGGAAGGTCTCTTCACCGTCATTCGTGTTCCCTCGTTCGTTTATGTAATGACCTATATTTCTTTGTTCTTTTGGTGAATTGGCCTAATCATTATAATAAATGAAGGGAGAACTTATAGGGCATATTTGTAAAGCAAATAGACGATTACGGTTCTAGAACGTAATCGTGAATTTGCAGGTACATATGTGCGCTTTTGGAATCCTATCATGTTGATTAATATCCCTTGAAATTTTAAAAGTTTTCATTCACAACTTCTCCACAACATGTTTGATTGCTCAGTTTCGGTTCTATGAACCTACAATCTAGCCATCTCATCATCATGATATGAGTTAATGTCATATCCTTCGCGTTTTGTTTGAAATCCATAATCCCTCAAATTTTCAGTGTCATCATGTCTTGTTTAGAAATCTAAAATACCTTAAACTTTTCTGTCAAAAGGCTTAAGAATCTAAGCTTTCTATCACATGGTTATCCAAATTCCAAGATCCAATAAATTCTCTATTTTTATAAGATATTCGATTATTCGTCTGTCAATTTCAAGCAATTTGAAATACAAGAGTTGAAGAATTAGCTACAGGAGCAATATGACAAGGATTTTATAAGGCCCAACACATTGCTATGGAAAGTGTCTGTACACAATGAAAATAAGTATATGGATTGATGCAAATGTATACTGATTTTCATAACCTTGATCGTGTAACGATCAAGAACCGATATCCCTTACTTAGGATCGAAGAATTATTTGATCAATAGCAAGGAACTAGCTACCTCATTAATTGATGAATACGAAGATTTCATGATAAACTTTGACACATCAACTAATGGATTTGGTTGTATATTCATGCGATGTGACAAAGTAATTGTGTATGCCATCAAGCAACTTACGATACACTGAAAGAATTACATCATACATGGTCTGGAATTGGGTATAGAAGTATACGTTCCGAAAAAAAATATGGAGATATTAGTTGTGCGAAAGAAACTGTGGTGTAATATGTTCATGAGAGTTTATAATGCATCATAAGTCACAAAGAGCAGAATATGCGTCAAGGACGTTGGATTAAGATATTAGGTGATCGTAATTGTAAGATTAAATACCATCCGGGGGAAAAGCTAAAAATAGTGGCTGACGTTCTAAGTAGTAAAGAGATACCAAAATCGATCTAAGTAAGAGCAATGAGGATTGATATAAAAGTAAGTCTAACTTATGAGATTAGAGAAGTCCATGAGGAAAACATTGGATGTGACATAATACAAAGCTATATGGTTACTCCTCCGATTAGGCGTTGCGAATTTCGGGACGAAATTCCTTTGAGGAGGGGAGAGTTGTAACACCTTGTAAATTTCGCTAAAATCAGAGGGACATTTTTGCGGTTATGAATTGGATCCAGTAAGCCCAGTTAGGCCCAACAGGCCCATTAAGGAATTCGTGGCCCAATAAAAGCCCAATCATCATAAACAATGTTCGGGTAAGTTGATTCACCGACCTTGTGGAGTTATAAAATATTTTTATGAGTATACACAAAGAATTACAGTCGTGGAAGTATGCTCGGTTAGCAAAACGGAGATGTACGGGATTCGCGTCAGAAACACGCTCTATACCGCACATTCGACTGAATAATTAACAGATTATATATAATCTGATGTTTTAATTGTTCTGAGGTCATTTACGAGGCATTTATAATATTTTAGACATGACGGGAATCATCATGAATTATTTACTAGACGTTCTGTATTTTTAACGTGTTCGGAGATGACGGTATAATACCCGTTAATTCAATTTTGTTTTCTCAAGTTATCTCTAAATAATAAAAGAAGGGTTTTAACCCATTCCCCCTTATTAGAAAATGCAGCCACCAAAAACACACATGTGTGTGTGTTCGAGAACGAGAGAGGAGAAGAGAGCCCTGAGGCTCTCCCCGTTTTTCCGGCAAGCCAAGCCGGCCGACCACGGCGGCGGTCCGGCGATTCCACGGCGGTGACCTCAGGTTCCGACCCCCTTCCTTCTTCTCCGCTGTTCCTGAGTTCAAATCAGTGGCCCCCCAGGTCCGAATCCGGTCACAAAAGAAAGAACAGGCGGCGGCAGTAGCACGCGACGGCTAGGGTTCCGCCGCTGCAGCGGCGGCGCCCCTTTTCTGTCTGTTTCGCGATACAGAGGAGCAGAACCGCGGCGGCAGCTGCTCGTCGCAGCTGTGGTTACGCCGCCAGCGACGGCGCTGCTTTCCTCTCGTACTCCGGCGACCTAAGACCCATTAATGGGTAAGCTTTTGGTTCGATTTTCATGTTTCTCTTTTACTTCAGTGAGTAATCTTCTTCTTATGTTCCGATTTCCTCATGCATGTACAGATCTGTGAATGTTGTTGACATCTGGGTGGTGTTTCGCGGCTGTAATGAGCTGACCGGCGGCGGCCATGGCCTCCGGCCGCCGGAAATGATTCAAATAATGATGATGGGTGATGATTTTGGTCTAGAAAAGCCTTGGGGAATGTCTAGATCTGATTTGGGGAATGAGTTAGGTGAAATGAGTTAACTCGGTACCGAGTCAACTGAGTCGACTCGGTGAACGATTCTGGTCAACGTTTTTATATGGTCAAACGAAGTCAAATCTGAAAACTGAGCACGGATTATTACTCGTGGCGAAATTCTAAGCGGAATGGACTGCTCATTCATCAAAATCGGACATGTTTCACGATTTATGGTTAACCGGGTTCGAGTCACGTACCGACCGGAAGGTATACCGTGTTCTGATATCTCATAATTATTATGATAACCTTGTACGCGAGTATCACGACCCGCGAAGACTGTTATGAAAACTAAAATGTTGTATGAGCCGCAAAAACATTATGAAACAAGAATACTCGTCGTTATTTACAAACTTTCCCATGAAAACTAAACTAGTTATTACCAGTTTAATACAAAAGTTATGCTTAAGTCTTTGTAAAAATGTAAATGAGATAACATTTACTTGAGATTAAAAGTTTAAATATTATAGATGTTTAATGTTGCATCATGCAACAATACTTAGAAACAGAAAATTTGAGTTAAATAAATATAAAGCGGTTCATGACACACACTTTTCCAGAGTATGATTAAACAATACACACAAATCACGAATATCAGAAAAACTTAGTATTGCATTATGCAACATTAGTATTGCATTATGCAACAGTTTAGAAACAGAATATATAAAAACATAATTGACATATAATGTCATGAAGAGTAATGATTATAAATATTTGTTTAGGTTGCTTTGCTAGTAACGCTATTGCTGCAAATATACCATCAAGTTGAGCTTGCCAGATTAATCATGTGAGTTCCGTAATCATCCCTACCAGGAAATATTTTATGACACGCTCAATTTGATATTGAGGTGAAACACTTTATGACACGCTCAATTTAATATTGAGGTGAAACACTTTATGACACGCTCAATTAAATATTGAGGTGCAACAGATACGTGCTTTACTAGTTGCCAAACCTACTTATTGCATGAATTGTGTAAATACTAGATACATTTGGTGCATGTGTTGTACTCCGTAATATGCATACGTCTTATTGGTTGTGCCTAGTCAATTCATGTAAGAAGACACCGGGACTAGTAACGCAGTACATCAGTTTAAACACAGGCTAGGGTACGGCTCACCAACAACTTCATTGTTGTTGATATCAGTGGTTTATAAATTTTGCAGGAAATCAGTAAGGATCATCCAAGTAGGTGACTCTACAGGGAATCAAGTAAATATGTTCAATAAGATTTCAAGAACCTTCGGGCCCAGTGACCTAGTACTCTGCTTAGATACTAGAAACAAATTTATTATTATTATCATCAAGTAATTGTAAAACTTATCAGGCTGTTTGTAAATATTGTGGGTTGTTTATAATACATTATCTGTTGCTTCCGCGTGTGTCTGATATTGACAGCCTGTTTTCCACAACACCTCCCCCGTGCCTGACTGGGTGACAGGTGGTGCGGGCGGGGTGTGACAGAAGCCGTCCTAGAAATTGTTCGATTTGTAGGCTTCCTGGGCACAACATGTGCTTAATATGTATGATCGAGTTAATCAGTTAATCATTCATATGAAATCTATTAATGACAAATGCCCATCTTAACGTGTCGTGTTCACCCATTATACATCGTATTTAGTTTTTATAAAATGAAACATAGTACTTATAACAAGCTTTTCATTCATATATCATACATGCTAAACGGATGTACGAGTGATAATATACAAGAGGTACAAAACAGCCAAACAACAAGATTTTCAATATTTTTAGGTTTAAATGACCATCTTAACGTGTCGTTTTCACCCATTATACATCGTATTTAGTTTTATATTTCAAACATGAAACATAGTACTTATAACAAGCTTTTCATTCATATATCATACATGCTAAACGGAGGTACGAGTGATAATATACAAGAGGTACAAAATAGCCAAACAACAAGATTTTCAATATTTTTAGGTTTAAATGGCCATCTTAACGTGTCGTTTTCACCCATTATACATTGTATTTAGTTTTTAAATTTCAAACATGAAATAAAGTACTTATAACAAGCTTTTCATTCATATATCATACATGCTAAACGGAGGTACGAGTGATAATATACAAGAGGTACAAAACAGCCACACAATAAGATTTTCAACATTTTTAGGTTTAAACGGCCATCTTAACGTGCCGTTTTCACCCATTATACATCGTATTTAGTTTTTACATTTCAAACATGAAACATAGTACTTATAACAAGATTTTCATTCTTATATCATACATGCTAAATGGAGGTACGAGTGATAATATACAAGAGGTACAAAACAGCTAAACAACAAGATTTTCAAAAGCAACAAAGTTGAGTACATTAGTTTTGATAACGATACTGATAAAATTGATCCGCCATGTATTTACGGTACCTCCCACACATGGATTTGAATTCATTATCCATGACTAATGTCTTCCCCTGCACTAGCATTTGCATTAACAAACAGACAAAAACTCCCGATTCAGGATTGAGGTCACCACCATCCTTAGGCAAATACTCTTCACAAACAACGTGTGTTAGTTCCTTTTCATTTGCCTTTCTAACTAGGGGATCAGAGTACCTTTTATACTAGTAACCAACTCAGTGCAACAAATTATCCATATGAAATGGAATGGGTGCTATGAATTTGGTGTACACCAGTTCTTGATACATCTCACGGTATATGTGGTTAGTCCAATACTGAACCATCTCCATTGTATCTAGGTCGATTCGGATAAGTATCTAGTCATCCATGGAATCGATATGTAATGGGAAATAAACATACCGAACCTCCCAAAATAGAGGGTAAAGTTCGTCTTTTCCATTAGCATATGTCACAGGCATGTCCTCCCATTTATGAATGGGCAGTTCAGCTGGAAATCTTGGTGGTAAGATTGTCCATTTCAGCCCTACCGTACCCCTTTTTGCTATCTTTTCAAGTCTCATGCGCATCATTCGTCTAACCCATCCTGTAACATGTTGTTCATACAATAAACTATAATCAAATAATCTGGAATAACATATACTAGGGGAAACTAAATATTATATTATTCATACCATTTTGAATAGACGGCCATCGTTTTCATAACCCAAGAGAGATCCCCAAAAACTCTTGTTAAGTTTTTGTTTCTCTACGAGAATCGATTGTCAGAATGTTGCATCACCATTGAAGTAGAACTCAAAGGCATTTGGGGACCAAAGGTAAGATGTAATATCATCTGCTAACACGAAAACAGTTCTATCAATCAAACCAAAAGAGGTTAAATTCTTTTCGCCATCCACCTTTATATTAAATTATAACGTATTTTAATTGAATCAACTAACTAGGTAAAAAGCGACCCTGATAAATTCTATCTTCCATGTGCGGTCGAAATCGCAGGCACCTTTCTTTAAAATCTCCCTACATATTAAAAGTTTTATTACGAACTAGATTATGCATTAACAAATACATTAGAACTCCTGAATCACCCCCGAGTTCAACACCGCCCAGAGGAAGATACTCTTCATTAGCAACATGCACGTTAAGATTTTTGTTTTTGGAACGCAGACGTGATCCCTTATAATGATTGCAGTAGTGTATCTCCTCCAACAACCACCGGAAACCTAACTGAAATGTATCTAATATTGGCGAATGAATCAACTTGCTATATTCATTTGAATATCTATGGTTGGTCCACTATTGAACCATCTCCATCGTATACAAGTCGATACGAGCAAGAAACCACTCATCAATTGCTGTAACATATAAAGGAAAATAAACATACCGGACCTCCCAGAATGGAGGATATAATTCATTACTTCCGTCAGCATACATGGCACCATGCTTGGTGTTTACATCTAATATACCGTTACGAAACTGTGGTGGTAGAATGGTCCATTCAAGCCCCAAGGACCCGTTCCTCCTTACTTGGTCAAGTCTACATTCCATCATTCTCTTGACCCAACCTTCAATATGCTGTAATTTTAAATATTATTATATAACAACCAATTATGAGCAAGGTAAAACATGAGAGAGAAAAAACATGAAAAAACAAAAATTATATTACCAATGTTGAAAGGCGCCCATCAGACTCGTATCCCAAAAGGGTCCCCCAAAAATGTTTGTCAAGGGGGTTCAAGTCCAAATAACGGGAGAATCAACATACAACATCCCCATTGTTATAGAACTCAATAGCATTAGCAGACCAACTACCGTCGACCCCCTCCTTCACAACTTCCGGCATACCCTCCAGGACATCCTTCGTCGAAAGATCAACCACATCTTCAAGGATAGCTTCCGACACAGCTTCAGTTGTATTTTCCAGCATAGCATCTGGGACAACTTCAACATCGGCTTTCTTTGTAGACGATGAAGATGCAGAATGTTTTAAACTCATACGTCTCCATTTCATAGGAACCCAGCTAGTAGTTTTATTAGTTGGTTGTGAATGGTATTCTTGATCAGCCAAATCTTTGCCTTTTTTGTCTGACATTGTATTTTTGAAGATGATTAAGGTTGATGTGTGACAACCAGCAACTTCCCAAGTTTACCCCGTTAATAACTTGTGTTATATTTCAATAACGTCCGTTACATTAGTTAACTAGAATAGTTACACGAGCATTGCACATGAGTCTAGATGTCGGTTAACTTACTTGAATAATTATATTTATGATTTTATGTGAATTATATTTTATGATTTCACGAAAACATTTTGTCATTTTATGTGGCAAATATATTTATTATTTTTACGTGGTATATATGTATGTATATATATATATATACGCACGTCGTTTCATGATTTTATGTGACGATGTGTCGCGCAATAATACGAACCGTTTCTATAATTTTATAGGAATTTAAAAACAAATGGTTATTGGTTATATAACTATGATTTTATGCTAGGTATGTATATGTTATATATTTTTACAAAACTTTGTTCGTTAAATACGTTGTGGCGTACACAAATTATCATCGCAAAGTTACTCTTCGTTAGACCTCGTTAGTGTTCGTTAGACGTTCCTAAACTTTGGGGGGCCTAGATTGAAATTTTCTGAACTTGGTTTATATTTTATAACCTGGAGGGACCTAAGTGTCAATATCCAAAACTTACTTTCCTTAATGGTAAATAAGAGAAGGACCTATTTTGCCAATATGGCAAAGTATTGATTGAAGCAAAGAGAAACCGTCGACCGACGGTGACCACGTAACATTTAAATCTCGACCGATTGTCGGAACCCGTAACCCCCTTCAAATTAATGTCCCGAATTAACTCCTTATGTTCGGTGATCATTATTTTGAAACCACGAATTGTTTCTGTAATTATTTGATAATATCTCTCCCACTCTCGCTCTCTCGTTTTTTTTTCTTTTCTTTCTACTTTCCGGCGAACTCGAAATTTCTGACCAACCAAGCACTGCCTCACCCTCGTTTGCGCATCACCGTGATCGCGGTTCTCTGCTGATAGTAGCAACGGATTTAGAAAAAGGGCACCATCAGGAGATCCGTATCGAGACTTTCGATTTCGTTTCAGCTTCAAAAACGTGTCAAAACCCATCTTCGATTCGAGGTAAGCACATCCTTATGTTAGTCGCACGTTTCTCTTCAGTTTGGTTCTAGATTCACGATTTTCCGGTGACAAGAATAGTACACCGGCCACCGGAGTTTTGGGGAAGAAAGGGATGACAGGTTAGCAAGAATTATGTATTTTAGAAACTGGTTAACAACATAATGAGGCAAGTAGCATAGTTGGTTAGCGCCTGACTTGGAGACCTAAAGGTCTCGAGTTCGAAACTCCCCAGCCCCATATCCTTTATTCTTTTTCTTCCCTGATCCGGGTTTCTCTCTCTCTCTGCATGAATAAGTTCCGCAGGTCGCGATCTGTTAACAAAACCCAGCCCTAGCCTAGTGGTTAGGGCGTTGTACTACAACCTCCAGGTCACGGGTTCGAGTCTCGTGACCCCTATTTTTGTGGTTTTATTTCTTTTTAATGATTTTAAGCATTATTTGTTCCAAAACCCAAAACTACTAATACATGTCTATTAAATTTCGCCCCGTGAAGTTTTCATAGACCCCGTTAGGGTTCACGTTGAATTTTTATATAATGAAAATATTATGATTTAAATGAATTAAAATTCGATGGTCTCGTTATTATTAATATAAATTGTTTGAAACATAGAAATATTTGTATTTATATATATATATATATATATATATATATATATTTGATTTATTGTCATGCGAACGTTTTAAAGATTTTCTTTAAACTCTTGAATTTTGACACGGTATATAAATATATATTTAGGACGTTTATTTTTCCACACTTTTAACTACGTCCATATATTTATATATATAAATTTAAGAACACATATACGTTTACCCGATCATCTCCCTATTCGTTATTTGAAATAACATACTCACATTAATTTCCGTAAATCCTCGTGTCCTTGATTTAATGCCACTTTTGACTGCTTTCGAACAAGCGATTTTATCACGAATTGAAATTGTCACCTACGTCATAATTGGAATTACTTGATTTCGTACCGTCGTCTAGGCTATGTTACTCATGTGCGGAGACACACTTACGTATGTAAAATCGATAGGTGCTCAGTAGTTACGCGAGGCTCGAGGTCTTACCAAATTGTAGCAGCGCACCCTAAGGTGAGTTACACAACCTTTTTACGTTACGTCCGGGTTTAGACGATAACACACGCAAACACATTACACCCGGGTTAGGGTTATAACACGACAACTATTAGGTATGATTAAAGTAGAAATCCAGTATATATCACATGTTCACGCAAAATGCTTTATCTTTCAAGTCCTTACTTATCGAACCGTTAATAGCATATAGCGAGGGGATATTGGGTAGTACTACTGGGGTCTGACAAACCCCACTCAGCGGGCACGAGATGCACCACCCAACTGGCGGTCGGACTAAGGACAATGTCAGCCTAACTTACCGTGATCGAGTAGACATGGGGAAGGCAAAACACGTAAGGAATTATTTACAACTAATTGGTCAGCTTCGGTTGCGAACGTTTTAGTGACATGAACTTAGGCTCGCTACCTACGATATGGATTGTACTTGTAATATACATACTTTCATACAAATAAAGACTATTGTATTCGTACTGCATATTTATACTAGTTATACTTATGTGCTTATGTAAACTCACCAACATTAGTTGACACATGCTTGTTGTGCATGCTTTGCAGGACGCTAGGAGTATCGTACTTTTAGGCACGTACGTTGGTTAAAACCTCTATTTTTTGGAACTTGCTTTTAAAACCTTCTCAACTTGAACTATTATTTACTTAATGGGCGCTTGTTTTGCGCAACATAACTTTTATGAGCTTCCGCTAGACTTTAACTCTGGTTTTGATATTTCCCCGTTTGGAAATATATTTACATTTTGAACCCTTAACTTATGTTTGATGTAACTAATGACTCAGGTCCTGGTCTAGTTCACACCCCACACGGTAAAACTCCATTAGTAGAAATTGGGGGTGTGACATGATGAGTGGTGATGGAAGATGCATGGTGAACCTTTAAGAGGTATTTATAGGGAGTAATGAGAGTTATGGTCAATAAAGTAATGAATATTTAGCATGTGATTTTCCAGCCTGTTTTTCCACGCTGTTTGAATGAAGCCAAAATTTTACAGGGTGCTTTTTCCAGCCTGTTTTTTGCAGGTTGCTTTTTCCAGCCTGTTTTTGCAGGTATACGTTTTCTTTTGCAGGTTGATCACATGTTACACCATAAAAAATATATAATATTTATTAATATTAAAGATAATATTTAAACATAAAAGCTACCTAGTTAATTTATTAAACAAATACCACAAATACCATATAATTTAATTAAACATAGTTACTCGAATCTAATACGCCCACAGACAATCTGAATCGTATTCGGAATCAGATTCAAATGGCCCCAATGGAGTTCTTAGGGGCGTCCTTGCTAGTTGTTCCTCCTCCAATAGTTCACGAAGCGCAGCTTCATCCTCCAAGTATTTTTCTTCTTATTCTTCCTCCAGCGGCTGTTGTTCTGGGTTTTCATGCAACCAATAAGGTGGAGGTGGAGGTAGAACAACCGGTGGAGGTAGAACAACGGGCGGTGGAGTTGGAGGCAGAGGTGGAGGTTAAAGATAAACAACAGGTGGCGGTAGAGCTGGAACCAGAATACCTTGTTGTGGAGGTGGAGGTTGGGGTTCCCGACGTCGTAAATGATTGTAGCGTGCCGACCTAGTTCCATGGTATTCGACTGAGTCTCTCGGAGGTGTTGACATCGGGGAAATAATGGAATTTTTCGAGTGTTTCAAATATATTGACTCTGGTTTGTGAACTAAAATGTAGGTGCTTACACTCTATTTATAAGTGAAATGTCCCAACTGCTATATTAACGTCATTTTTTTCAAACGGTAAATGTAACGGCTATAAATTTTGAATGGTCAAATTTATTTTTTAATTATTTATTAATTTTTTATTTAATAATTATTTATTTATTACTTATTTATTTATTAATTATTTATTTATTGATAGAAAATAATTGTGTCCCAACCAAAGGCTATATTCATCATTTCAAACGGTAATATATAACGGTCACAAATTTTGAAATGTCAATAATTATTTATTTATTAATTATTTATTTATTAAGTATTTATTTATTAGTAATAAAACAAACACTAAATAACAATAATAAATTATTATTAAAAAACATTTAATTTTTTTTGTCATACATTAAAATAACAACAATACAAAATACAAACATTTAGTGACCATGACCACGCCCTTGAGGATTATATAGTGGCCCACCAGATACCAGACATCTAGTTGGAACCCTCATTGACGACCACGTCCTAATTGTTCAGCGCCATCGTCCGGTTGTTCTCAGATGTGGACTCATCGTTTCCTCTGTAAGTTATTGGTGTTAAATCCCCCCTGTAAGGTGGGCCATTGTAGTCCTCTTGGTGAAATCCCTCTTGGTGGTAGTTGGGAGTATCAAATAAATTAAAAAATTCATTTGAATACTCTGGCTAAGTCTGGGTTGGCTCTGGTGGTTGGGGTGTGTAATAGTCTTGATTATCCGAAAAAGTAAAATTGATGGGCCACCTTCGTTTGATAATTGTTGAGAGAATACATAAGGTTCAAACATTGAACTACTAGATTCTGAATTTTCCGTATCGTTAAAATTTTGTTCATTTCCTGCAAGTGGTTGACGAAAATCATAATAATGATCCTCGTTCCTAAAAAGGTCTTGCCTTGTAGCCGGTCGCTCGATATTATAAGGAGGTTGCGTCGGAAAATAATACGGGCTCCATTGGCTAGCCAAATGGGACGTTTGATAATCCAAGTGACGTTGCGCACCGTCAAGATTCAAATATTGTGCCTCCAGCTGTTGAATTCCACCCAGTTGATCAATAAGATTATACGCGTTATCTTGGCTGGACATTTGATGTATCTCACCAAGGGTCTAACCCTACAATGTTATCCAAGTAAACAGGTTATACTTTTTTTAAAAATAATATATATATAAATATATATATAAATATATATATATATATATATATATAGGGAGAGGATCATTTGAGAACCAATTGGGTTTGAGAACTAAAAAGAACCATTCTAAGCCACTAGTTTATATATATGGAAAACCCCCCCATGAATTATAATGGCCCCCACCTGAAATTAGTGGTTGAGATTTAGTTCTCAAAAGTTCTCAAAAGAAAAAGTTCTCATTTGAACCTAACCCTATATATATATATATATATATATATATATATATATATATATATATATAGGAAAATGATCATTGGAAAACCCTCTAAATATTGGAAAACCTGGAAAACCTTTTTCAACCAATCACATTATTTCTTTCTTTTTTAATTTTTCTTTTATTTAAAGGGGCAATATGGTAACATGACATAATCTATTTTAGTAAACTATATTTAATAAATGTTTAAATTAATTTTCTCTCTCCTAACTCCTCTTTCTTAAAATCGCATCTCTCTCCTTTAATTTTAAATTTCTAGGCCAAATAAAAAAAACAAACCTGATTTACATATGAAAAAATCGTTGATCAGCAGTTCATCACCAACACAACGATTGTTACATCGTTGTAACAATAATTTTAGGTATTTTTTCAAGAAAATAAAACTATGGTTACATAGGTGTAACCATTCAGAAAGTTACCTAGAAAGAAAGAAGTTGATAGGAGATTACTACTTACATTTATCTAATAACTATCATATGCGTAATCACGTGAAACATTTTTATAACGTTCTAGAAAGAAAATACATGGTGTCACATTCGTGTACCATCAATTAAAAACTTGTGAAATAAAAGTGTTACATACGTGTAATAACTACTTACATTTATGTAATAACTATCATATGTGTAATCACGTGAAATACTTTCATAACGTTGTAGAAAGAAAATACATGGTGTTACATTCATGTAACATCAACTAAAAATGTGTGTAATAAAAGTGTTATATACGTGTAATCAGATCTAGAAACAATAGAACCACGAACACAATTTACAAACTTTTCTGAATGGTTACACCTATGTAACCATCGTTTATTTTCTTGAAAAAAAAACCTAAAATTATTGTTACAACGATGTAACAATCGTTACACTGGTGATGAACTAATGATCAACTATTTTTTTCTTTTGTAAATTAGGTTTTTTTTTTTTAAATTGGCCTGAAAATTTGAAATTAAATGAGAGAGAGTTTAGGAAAGAGGAGATGTGAGAGAGAAAATTGATTTAAACATTTATTAATAAAAATATGGTTTGTCTATTATGCCCTTGGTGCATTAAATAAATTTCAAATTATTTTCAAAAATGACACATTTATTTTTAACCATAGATTAACTAATCAATGGTGTAAGATGGGTTTTCTAGGTTTTCCAAAAAGATAAGGTTTTCCATTGAACCTTACCCTATATATATATATATAGGTCTCTCTCTCTCTCTATATATATATATAAAAGAAACAATAAAGACATACCAACATTTCAAATCTACCACCAATATTCCCGTTCCTCGTGGAGGTTCCAATTTGGGCACATGGATTTTGAACAAAAAAAAAGCGGTTCTCTCCAAGAACCATGACATGTGCTCCGGGCTAGCCTTGTATTCACCACCACATGCTGATCCCGTTACAATGTTGGCCATACGATTAACCCAGTGAGCCATAAAATGTACATGGTGTTCCTTCCAGTCTTTTAGACCGGATCTTCCCGAATAACTATGTAATGCTCTGTGTTTCTCGGGTGTTAGGAGAAGGTTTGTGGGGACTGTTTGAAACAGTCCAAACTGTCTCATAACCATGCTGGATACGTATGGCTCAACAGCCTCAAAATATATAAGATACGTGTCACAGTTCCAGCACACACTTCCCTTTTTGTATCTTCGTTTAATTTAGGCTTGAGCATTTACATATGGCATCCAAATAAACTATTCAAAAAAAATATTAAAGTTAATATAGAATAAAATAATTTGTAGTATAATTTATTTTTTATATTTTTTATAAATAACCTGGTCGGTGTTTAGACACTAAAACACTGGACGATAATGATCCATTGAATGCTTTGCTATGCCAGACCAACTTAGGCTACCACGCCACCTACAAACCATTAATATGAAAGTCTTAAACGGTTTGTCAGGCCGTTTCAAATCCCCAAATTAGATTAAATTTGTAGTAGTGGAAGCTAGGGTTATCGAACCAAGGGAATATGTGGAAATTGATTAACTGATTAACTAAATTAACTAAAATTACTGATTAACCTAAAATTACTTACTTTGCCACTTAGCTGTTTTGAATTGTTGAGGTGAATTAACTAACAAATTAACTAACTTTGAACTAAAAACTTAATTGAACTATCAAATGAGACAAAGCTAATCACTTTTGGATCATGGTTGGCTACCGATCTAGGCAAAACCTAATTACTTGCTAGTGACACATAGACATGCCCCCCAATTGCCTCCTTGACCTAATAACCTAAATTCCTAATGGGCTGATTAGTCCTGCCGCAAGAAAATGCTAAATCATGTCAGGGGACGACTAAAACCCTAGGTTACTAGTTAGATTAAACAATTTAGCATGCGGGTGTTCAACGGTTGCAAGGATTCCGGAACAACTAGTTAAGTAATCGATTAGGAATAGAACGATTTTACCAACCAATGACCAAAAGCAGTTAGAGGTGATTAGCCGGACATAGCTAATGAAACAGACAAAGACATAATGAAAGATTGCATTAAACTAACGTACCGAATGATTAAAAAACTTCAAAATCCTCAACAATGGTGAAAAAGTCGAAAACCCTAAAGCTCTGGTCGCACAATAATGATGATGATAACTCTAATAACTTCACAAACAAGTTTAAATAATAAACCCTAAATTTTCTTCTGCCGACCAATTCGGGGCGTACCGCCCCAAATTGTGGGATTCTGGGCGTACCGCCCGGGTTGGAAACTGCGGCTGCTTCTCTAGACTTTAGGGCGTACCGCCCTGATCTCTGCTTCACTGGGCGTACCGCCCTGAATTGAAACTCAGGAAATTTTCTTGATTTTCTTCTAAGTCTTCACTCGTTCCGGTTACTTCTCAGCTACTGTACCGATCAGCTTCAGGCTTCTTCATAAAACTTCACTTTTAGCACATTAAGCTCACGGTACCTCAAAACACAAAACTCGTGAAAATGCCATGTAATCCAACCATTATTATAAATAAATATGACAAATTAAGAACAATAATGACGACACATTGGACTAACATCAGCCACCTACAAACCATTAATATGAAAGTCTTAAACGTTAATAGTAGACTAAAATGTAAAATATTTTTATACAAGTTGTGGTTAAATTACCATCCACCAAATGGTCCATCAAATTCGAACTTCTCTTTAATTTTTTGTGCAATTTGGGGTATTCTTTTCCATGCCCAAAATTGCAACAACATTAAAGCGCCACTAATCTCTTTGGTTGCGGGCTCTGCAGCTTTGTATAAATTCCTATAAAGAAAGGCGACAGTTGCACTACCCAAGCTGAGCTGTCCACACTCTTCCAAATTTTCCAAGTTTTGCAAATGGTAATAATACGAGGTACTCCCTGAATGGTCAGCAAGAAGAGTACCACCTATTAGGTGGAGTACAATGCATCTTGTCATTTTCAAGCACTCTTCATCTCCAGCGCCGTTTCCTGGCCAATCATTCTCTATTTTTCTAATAGAGAAGACAACCTAAGAGTGTTGTTGGTAAGGTCTATCCCCTCCAGTGACAGCCCAAGTAGACGTTGACAACGTTGTTGTTTATCTTGTACATCCCACTTGTAATTTGTACCAGAAATTACCTGGTCACCAAGAGGTATAACCCACAACATCTGAACATCTTGCAGGGTTACTGTGGCTTCACCAAACGGCAAGTGAAACGTGTGTGTTTCGGGACGCCAGCGCTCCACAAGTGTTGTTACAAGATGTTGGTCTATCTTGTCATAATAACATTGTAACAACCCTCCAAACCCGGATTTTTTGATGTATTTCATCAACTTTTTCTGGAAATTATTATTTTTAATTTTTTTTGATCAAAAAATTCCAAAAAGTTTGATCACACCGTCTAACTTTTAGAGGAATATCTCTAAAAGTTATAGAGTAATATAGATGGTAGGCTCGGTGATTAGTGCCAAAAATAACAACTCGTTATTTTGGGGACCAGGATATATTTGTGCTCTTGCCATTGATGATAGATTGGATTGAATATTTGGATTTCGAATTGTTTGAAAATATTAGGAGAAAGATGAATGAAAGGTGAAGATGAATGAAATATGGAAATTTAAATGTGAAGTAAATGGGGGAGAAAGATGTCGGTTTTATAAAAAGTTTGAATGAATGGGGGTAAAGTAATTAAAGTTGGGTTGGTGTGTGGTTATTGTGGCATGCATGACATGCATTCATGTCCGTTCGGTGACAAAATAAAGGATTCTGACATTTCGCATGTGGGAGATGCGAAATAGGGCTTGGAAAAGGAATCTCGCATTTGCGAGATGCGAAATGAGCCCACCACAGTTGACTCGTCAAACCCGAGCCTGGCGATCGTCCACCGAACCTGGTCCCAAGGCGAATTTCGCACTTGGGAGGTGTGAAAATCCCTTTTCTGAAGAAAAAAAATTTTACCCCATTTTTGATAATTTTTTGGATAAAATACCCACTTCTGAAAAAAAATTCTTGAGAGCAACAGCAATCAGTAAATGAGCATGTGTACATAAAATACAATTAGAACATAGAATGTGTACAACAATACAAATAAAAACATGCACGACGGAAATGAAGAATGATCTCTAGCTTCTTTTAGATGATAACTCACATCGTGTATTTGTAGGGTGGCTCCAAAACTTGCTTCCTTTCTAAGTGAAGATTTATGTAAATTCAATTAATGGCAAATTGACTCTTTGAGCATGTGATAAATGGAAATATCAATGAAGAATTCATCAAAAGCCAATTCATTTATAACCTTATACCATATTGCATGTAACAAAAACAACTTTAATTAAGACAAAACAAAAGACCAAATCAAGCACAACTCAGTACAGGATAGATCCATGGATATATAATCTTCATGTTGAACTCGATCATTTTGACCAGTTGAGAGGGAGAAACACCATAAAGGACGTAAAGAACCTGCATGTGTTCCAAAGATTAAGGATCACCCGTGGACATGTAAAATGTCAATGAAAAAATAAGGTAACCACATACAGTGTTAAGAAAAACATGGTCTAAAGTCTAAACCAAACCTCACTCATAGAGTAAATTACTGATGAAATCTTTCAACCTAATCTGACGTGTTTAACCAATATATATCAAAAGTTCACTCACCGGTTATCCAATAAATATACATTGGTACAATTTGCAGCAATATCATATCTAATAATTAATAAGCTACAAAATTTTTAACTTCAAATCTCCAATAATATGATGATAGTCACGCATATATAAACCATGTGAGATCAATTTAGCGTTATAACGTAACTTTAAAGTAAATAACTTTTTTTTGAACGACAGTAAATTATATTAAAAGCTCAAAAGAGCAAACAAATTACAAATGAAGTAAGGGATTAATCATCCAATATGTCCACTGGATCATCACCTTGTTGTTTCTAGAGAAAAACCACGAAAAAGAATACAAAATAATTGAATCAACTATACTACTGTTCCAATCTTTGTCCAATTGAAAAATCATGTTGTTGCGAATCTTCCAAAGCATCCACCACGAGCAGAAAATAATCGTATGGATCACGTCTTTCTTCAGTCTTGAAACTTTTGAATTTTCGATGGCTTTGAACATGATGTGGGGAGGAGCCGGGTCAAGGCAATCAACGTCAAGCCAAGCTTGAATACGGGATATGATTCTAGTGAAAATATTACATTCTCCAAATAGATGATTAATCGTTTCAGGACGAGCGTTACAAATGGGGCATAAAATAGTCTCGATCTCCACACCACGTTTGGATAAGTTTAAGCGGGTTGGTAAACAGTCTAGAAAAATTCTCCAAACGGCGATGTTAACTTTTTTAGGAACATATAGCAACCACCTAGTTTCGAACTCGCCAACGGGAGATAAAGGTTGTCGATGTGCCTTCTAATTGCTTTAACTGAAAGTTCCACTTCATCATCAAGGCGCCATTCCCATTTATCTTCAACGCTACGGATCGAGACACTTGAAATTTTTTCCACAAGAGCATCGAGCTGGACACCTTTGGCCCCGTCACGAACTTCTCTACGCCATGGGAGATTCCAACTGTTGTTCACTTGAAACTCACAAACAAAACCGTCTTTTCTCGAGGAAAGGGCGCCGTAAAGACGAGGGAATTCTTTCAACAACGGGCGGTCTAGTAACTAGATGTCGCTCCAGAATTTCTGTCTCGTTACCCTTTCCCACTTTTTTTCTCATCACATCATTAGGAATATAATTCATGTTATGACACAAATTCCAAGCTTTAACGATACGAGACCAACAAGAAAAACGATTACCTTTTTGCCTAGTAGCAAGGAACTCGCCATGTATAGCTTTAATGATCTGAGTCCATAACGCCTCCTTATTATTGTAAAATCTCCATCGCCACTTTTATAAGAGCGCCATGTTCATCGCAAAAAGACTACAAATTCCTAGGCCACGTTTTCTTTTTTGGCCATCACGAGATCCCTTTTTGACCCAAGGAGTCTTCTTATCATTGTCCTTAAAACCCCAAAAGAATCTAGCACGAATCATCTCCAACGTTTTGATAATTTTTTTCAGGACCGGAAACAAAGAAAAATAGTATGAGCCGATGGAACCCAACGGATGTGACAAGAGTAGCTCTACCTCCTATAGAAAGAATGTTTCTTTTCCAGTTGTTAAGCTTCTTTTTTTCACTTCTCGAGCACCACCTCCCAGTTTGCAATACGAGCCATGTTTCTTCCAACTGGAAGACCAAGATAAG
The DNA here is from genome assembly GCA_039602395.1 of Deinandra increscens subsp. villosa. Classification (NCBI taxonomy): domain Eukaryota; kingdom Viridiplantae; phylum Streptophyta; class Magnoliopsida; order Asterales; family Asteraceae; genus Deinandra; species Deinandra increscens. The sequence goes on from JBCNJP010000023.1 coordinate 13,917,346, forward strand.
TAAAAGGTAGAACATCACATTTGCATCCTACAATGTTAGCCATCCTTGAGGAATCCTCACTAGATACCCAAATGCCGAAAATGGAGGATTTCTGAAGATTTATTGAGAGCCCCGAAGCTTTGTGAAACATCTTAAGAATTTCCACGATATTCTGCACATTCTCCACTGACCATTGACCAAAAACAATGGCATCATCCGCGTAAAAAGAAGACAAATGTTAACATCTTTAATACGGATGCCTCTAAATAAACCTACATCAATGGCGTCTTCAATAAAGACGTGTAACCCTTCCATAACAAGGATGAAAAGAAAAGGAGCCATCGGGTCTCCCTGTCAAAGACCTTTACCGATATTAAACTCCTCCATTGGGCTACCATTAATTAAAACCGAGGATCTAGTCGATGACAAGCAAATTCTAACCCAATTTCTCCATTTAATTCCAAATCCCATGAACTTCGTCATAGTATCTAGATAATCCCACGTATAAACTTTTGCGAAATCAATTTTGAATAAAAGAAGCCTTTTTTTCTTCGAAAATTATGAATGGAAAAAAAGGATGTATGCGTTAGTAAAATGTACATAATAGTCCATTTGACCCATTTTAATAAAACTAAAAAAGTAGACAATCCTTGGTAGTGTTTTAACAAGTTGAAGGTAAGTACTATTGTTAATTATACAAGTTGAAGGTACGTACTATTGTTAAGTTCGTATAATCTGTTTCGTCCATCAAAAATATATAAAATTCATGTAAACGTAGAATATTGGAGAGCTGGTAAAAAAAAAGTAAAGTATTTGTGAGAGACCACATTGACCACTTTGAAAAATCGTGTCATTATGTTTTTCTAATGTGGAAACATATTGTAGGTCCGAAAATAAACCAAACACACGATATACTTAATCAAACACGAGTGCGGAATCCTCGTGAGAGATCGATTCAAGAAAAAAGATGAAGAGAACACAAGAAAACGATGATTAAACAATCAAAACCAGATATTGCACACAAGAGAACTTGTCGGGTACAAAGTCTTGTAATCGTAATCTCCTCTCTATCGAGTTTATGATCGTAAACACCAAAGGCAGCTCCCAAAATCGTAAACAAGCACCCCGAATGAGGAGGTCTTGAGTGGTTTATATAGCCACCCCATTGGGTTTACTATTGGGCCCCTTGTGGATCATAAACCCAATAGTAAACCCAAGCCCAATCATAAACTAGCCTAAATACAATAATCAAACTAGCCTATGATCCTAATTAAACCCTCTAAGCCCAGCCCAACTTATTTAATATTACAAGCCTCATAATCTAGCCTCTACAATCTTCCCCTAGGCTTGTGATATTAAATGTCTTCGATCTTTGAAATTCTTCTTCTTGAGTGGCTGGCATAGATGCTGATGAAGATTCTTTCCGCAGAAATCTTCAATGGGTTTCATGACGGGCACTTGGGACTTCCTTTTGATCAGCATCCGCTTGAACTTCTTGAAATGAACAAGCAATGAAATGGAGGACTCTCATTGACTTGCTTCTTGAAAGAACTGGTTCTTGCTGTATCTTCGGTAACTGTCTTGAACCTTCAAAAATTTGAGGGTTGAAATTTTGAAAACCCCTAACTTTGAAGAATTTGATTGTTGAACTTGGATCTTCAAACTTCATGATCTCTGACTGCTATCTGCATCATTTTCTTCATCAAAGATCGACTTGAAAACTTCAGTAATGAGTATTATCCGAGTCTTTTCAAACACGAGTCTTTTCGGGTTTGTATTCGAGTTTTTGTTGAAGATTTGAAGAATTTTGGAGTTTACGATCGCTGCTGCTGCTGTGTTCTTCGTGTTCTGGGCGTTTACGACTGAAAGTTCTGGGTTTTGGTTGAAGATTGCCTGTTTACGACCCGGAGAAAGGTGTTCACGATTGTACTTGTTGGTCGTACTTATGTTTACGACTTTGCAGAATCGTAAAGGGTGTTTACGACTTTGTTTTATCGGGAACAGGTGTTTACGACTCCGTGATCGTAATCATTGAATTGTAATCGAGTTTACGATTTTTAAAGGCGGTTAAGTGTTTACGATTAGTGGGTTGATCGGAAACGGCGTTCACGATCGTAATCGGGCGTTTACGATCGGAAACTCATTATTTTGCGGCAAAAAGTCACTATTTCACACTTTCACGGAAACGGGCGTAACTTTTGACTCGTTTGGAGTTAGAGGCTCAAATTTGAACACGACGTTCGTGACATCAAGCCCCAGAATTACCCCAGACTAACGTCCAGGGGAGCTCGTTTGGACCCCCAAATTCCACTCCGAAGGCCTCCGTTTTTCAGTTTTAAGTTTTTGACACTATTCTTTGAATAGTACTTTTGCCGTTTTTGCCGTTTTTGCAGATTTTTCAAGATTTTCAGAAGCTGCAAAATGAGTTCAGTGGTTGAAGAAAAGAATATACTTGAGGACGATGATGCTGAGATATGCCCCAATCCTACTTGTGCTCGTATAATTCCTGAACTTAGGCAAATCTGTAAAAATTTTCAGTCAGAATTGTTTGAGACAAAATGCGAGAAGAGCTCATTTAAGGGTAGATGGCAAAAGAACGAAGAGAAGGTTAAAGCTCAAAAATTAGATATAACAAAATATAAGAACCTTGCAACTGAGAACGCCTATTTGTATGACAACGCTAAGTTAGAGATAGCTGAGCTAAGTAAGCAGATAGATGACCTGAAGCACAAGAACAATGAGATGCAGGTTAAGCTTGATATGAATCAAATGAGGAGCAAAAGAATGCTTGAAGCTGGAAAGGAATTGTCACATGTTGTTGTGACTGGTCAAGTTGGGAAACACACACCTGGATTTGGATCAGAAAAGACTGATAAGGCCTTGGCTGCAAACAGCATTATTCCTCCACCAGTTCCCAGAGACATTATAGGAATACTTCTTAGTGAGGATCAAGTTGAACGAACCAAGTCAGATTATAAAGAAGCTGCTCCTCCTATTGATAGTGTCTTGGTTGGAACTACACCATTGACTCAAGAGGAAATAGACAACGAGGCAAACATGACATATGGTGAAAGGAGAATAGAGGACGTATCAAGAGATGATGCTAAGTGCCAGGAGTATAACAGATGTCATAATTCCAAGTCTGATGATGTTGGGGTAGAGTTGAAACCATACCCTAAAATTGAAACCGCATGCTTGAAAGTTGTTGACGAAGTCAAAAGGGAAAAGGTGATCTTGACAACACGGCCTGAGGGGAAGATCTTTATGACATCTGGATCTATGTTTGACCAAGAACCAGATGTTGGGTATGACTTACCATCCTTCTCCTCCAAGTTCAAGGGACTAACTGATGGAGTGATCAGTGAAGCTAAAGATGAGAAGCCAAAGATCACCATTAAGCATCCGAGTATGAAGCCAACAGCTGGAGTGAAGAATGAAAAACTCAAGGGAGTAGTTGTGTCTCCCATTTCTTCAGTTGGATCATGCAGTTGTTGTTGTAATTGCAAGAATGGTGCTTCAACGTCAACGAATCAAGGAAGCACAAAGACGGTTAAGACAGGTTCGACACAGGCTTCGAGGAACCAGCCAAGAGTCAATCTTGGATCAGCAAATGGACCAAAGAAGCAGACACAGAGCAAACCAGCTCCATATCAGCCACCAAAGACAAATGGGTACACGTCTGACTTCTATCTAAAGAAGCAGACTTGCTTTAATTGTGGCATCGCTGGTCATATTGCTAGAAACTGTCTTTATCGCCCCTATGAACCCTACTTTCCAAAAAGTCAAAGGGTTTCATCTCAGGAGTCTGTAAAGTCTAAGTCGATGATGGTGCAGGAACCTAAGGCAATGAAGATTGTTACTCCTAAGGTTAAACCCTCTGATCAACATTGGGGCGCTGCCAAAGCTGAAAGAAAATCTTTAAATCAAAACAACAGTTTTCCAAGTTACCAAAATTTTCAGAAAAAGGTGATGAAACCAGTTTCAAAGCAATCAAAACTTGAAATAACCCAAAGTTACCCCTCCCAAGGTAACTAAAACTGTTTTAAAAAATGAATCTAAAACGAAGAAGGTTGAAATACCTAAAGTCGCAACTCAAAAGGTGACTAAAAGAAAAATTGTTTTGAAAAATGAATCCAAAACGAAGAAGGTTGAAATACCTAAGGTCACAACTCCAAAGGTGACTAAAACAAATGTTAAATCACCTGGAACTTGGAAACCAAAAATCAAAGCTGCTCCATCCCAAATTCCTGATTTCTCAAAGGGGATGTTCTTAGAAGAAGTATCTTTTATTGATTCCTCAGGTGTACCCAGAAAAACAATGGCCTGGGTACCAATGGCTAACTAATCTCTCACTATGTGCAGGAACAGTCAAGGAGGATTATCATTAACATTTTTATTATTAATTTGTTTGTTGATAAGTGATTGTTCCAGGCACATTTTAGGAGACGTGTCTTCAAATCTTCACAAGTAAGTTATACATTGGAGGATATGTCTCTTTGAGAGGTAAAAGGTAAAATTCAGCATGAAAGGTACTGTTCTTAACTTGGTTGTTTGTCTGATGAAGTGGTAAAGGGTGTTTTGGGTCAAATCTTTTTCTTAAAATTTTCACTTGAATGATTAAGTGTTTGACTTCAAATGCAATGAAGTGTGCATGTCATGAAACCCAATTTTCTAAAATTTTCAAGTCAATACTTTGAAAGTTAGCTTGGCCAGATATCTTCAAAATTTTGTGTTTTGTTGTTAGTTAGTGTGTTTATGTGTTTTATTTTTTTATTATTTAAAAAAAAAAATTGATGTTCACAAGATTGTGACATTAAAAATCAAAAAGCAAGGGGAAGAAATGTAAAGAGGATGAAAATGTTGACCCCTCAAAAAATAGTGTGCTTTTCAATTTTTAATTGTTTGTGTTTTGTTTTTGAGAAGTTTAGGGGAAGTAAAATGAATGACCGGGTTGGAGATGGCTGACACGCATAAGGCGGAAGTGAAAGGCAAGCTCCACGGTGATATGCTCGGTAGGCTCGACCTAAACTTATGACCTCCAATGAAAGTGCAGTGAACTTAAAAGATATATATGTTTAGTTTCCCATCCTAGGTTGCATGGTTTAAAAGACTGAGTCCCGACAAAAATGGGTTGAGAGTGGTAATTACCTAGTATTCACTCTCTCACACGCCATGTCTCTGCTGTCATGACTACACCACATAATAAAAAGAAAAGAAAAAGAAAAGAAAAAGAAATAAAAAAAATGAAAAAGAAAAGAAAATGAAAAATAATCACTCAGTTGGTCTTCTTTGCGTGCTTAGCAGCCGACCTGATCACTAACTGATGGTTAATGAAAATAAGTGGTAGTCATAACGGTGTTGCATGGTTCCTCAAGTTGGGGGTTTGTGAATCCTCAATAAACTCTGAGGTTGGGTAGGTTTTGCTGTGTACGCTTGGGTGTGGGGACAATTAAACATGACGGTAATAATGTACTATATTAAGCATGACGCATTCGGTTGAGATTAAACGGGTTTGAGTTTAAAGCGGACAAACATACCGGCAATCACCTGGACTAGTTAAGTAACTGAAGCTGAAAAGGGTTCCTCAGTCAGATTCATATGGTTTGATCCCTTGTAAACTTTCGCATGTTTGATATTGGTAAGTATTTGTTTGTTTTTATCTTTCATGTGTGAGTCGTTAAGTTCTTTTTGGTGTGTTTTTGTCTTGGCCAGGTTGATTTGAGAAGTCAAAATATGTTTTTCAAGGGTTTTAATGCATGACAATGTGCCCCCGACAGATCTTGACAAATTTTTAGGGGAAGGAGTATGGGATAATAAGTATTATCCGAAGGGAACTCGAGGATGATACTTATTATCTAATGGAAAAGACTTCCTCCGTCAGATCTTGACAAATTTTTAAGGGAAGGAGGGAGGATAATGAGTATTATCCGAAAAGACTTCCATAATACATAGTATCCGAAGGGAACTCGAGGATAATATGTATTATCTCAGGGGAAGTTATCAGCTAAGGGGAAGTCTTTAGAGGTCTTTGGGTTCAGGGGAAGTTTTATAGAAAACCCGTAATCTATATTAGGGTTTTTGGTTAAAATGATGTTAATTTGAATCAACTGAACAGATGATAATTACCTCCTAACCCAAAGACCAATCTTCAATTGTCTGGTGGAGTATATTTTTTCAAATGTGTGTCAGACAGGTTGATGATAGAAAGATGTTGCTACTGCTCAAGTTAAAGAACCAACCGGACAAGACTTCCATCTGAAAAGCAACTGTTCAGGGGAAGTTGTTGGTATCTTTACAAGTATCCAAAAGCTTCAAAAGTTTTTTTTCAAAGAAAATGCTCACAAGTTTAGGGGAAGCTGAAGATTTCAAGTCAATCTTTGAAAAAGAAAGTGATGCAGAGAGCAGTCAGAGTTCATGAAGTTTGAAGTTCAACAATCAAGGTCTTCACAGTTAGAGGTTTTTCAAAATTTAACCTCTAATTGTTTTGAAGATTCAAGACAGTTACCGAAGACTCAGCAAGAACCAATTCTTTCAATTGTAGCAAGTCAATGAGAATCCTCCTCTTGTTAACTTGTTCATTTCAAGAAGTTCAAACTGATGCTGATCAAGAGGAAGTCCCAAGTGCCCGTCATGAAACCCGTTGAAGATTTCTGCGGAAAGAATCTTCATCAGCATCTATGCCAGCCAGTCAAGAAGAAGTTTTTTTCAAAGATCGAAGACATTTAATATCACAAGCCTAGGGGAAGATTGTAGAGGCTAGATTATGAGGCTTGTAATATTAAATAAGTTGGGCTGGGCTTAGAGGGTTTAATTAGGATCATAGGCTAGTTTGATTATTGTATTTAGGCTAGTTTATGATTGGGCTTGGGTTTACTATTGGGTTTATGATCCACAAGGGGCCCAATAGTAAACCCAATGGGGTGGCTATATAAACCACTCAAGACCTCCTCATTCGGGGTGCTTGTTTACGATTTTGGGAGCTGCCTTTGGTGTTTACGATCATAAACTCGATAGAGAGGAGATTACGATTACAAGACTTTGTACCCAACAAGTTCTCTTGTGTGCAATATCTGGTTTTGATTGTTTAATCATCGTTTTCTTGTGTTCTCTTCATCTTTTTTCTTGAATCGATCTCTCACGAGGATTCCGCACTCGTGTTTGATTAAGTATATCGTGTGTTTGGTTTATTTTCGGACCTACACATATGTATGGTTTTTTTAAGTGATCTAATGGTGAATCCATATTTAGAATCTGGGAGAAAATATGAACAATTAAATCTTCTTTCCCATTGGTTACTTTGTATGATGTGATGCGCGATTCTTTAACTTCCCTTGTTTGATCTTTAGACAGATCGTAGTGGGGCGTTACCCTCCCCCCCCCCCCCCCACACCCCCCACCCCATAGGGCCCCATGACCACCCCCGTGTCAAGGGGCGTTGCCTGCATCACGTTGTCAAAGGGAGGAAGGAGTAGATTTTGTAAAAATTATGGGGTTTTATGGGGGCTTTATCCACTACACCATATTTTACAAGGGCATTATAGGACTTTACGTTTGATAACCACAACACATAGCCTTATAGAAAGCTAACTTTTTGTTGGTTTTTTTGTTTAAACTCAAAATTTGAAACACTTCGGCCTGCGAGTGCGACCCCTTCTTAACTTTCTTTTGATTATTGGTTCTCTCCCAATTAAAACCTAGAAGCCCAAATCTAATACTCTAAAGAAGCCCAAATATAATGCTCCAAAATCCAAATCCAGTACAATTAAACATATACCAAAAACCAAAGAATTAAACATGATCACATCTCAACTTTTAAACTAAGGGTGTTTACGGTTCGGCTTTAAACCGTGAAACCGTACAAACCGTTACGAACGGTTGTAATGGTTTGATTCGGTTCGGTTTAAAATTTTAATGGCTTGCTTTCTGTTTTTTAATATTAATAAACCGTAATGAACGGTTTGGCTAAATAACTAAATTATGTTTAGTCTGATAGTTACTATGAAGAACTATTTGGAGCATTAACGGCAGGTTTACCATCCTCATCTCTATAATTTATACTTTTATTATTACATTTCTCTCTCTTTCACCTACAACCATAATTAAATGATACTTTTTATACATTTATCATTAAATTTTTTATCTCTTCTAAACCCTAAATTTTAGCAATATCACCAGTTTTTGTCAAATATGCAGATTTGCTCAAATTTTCCTCTCTCCTCTACTCACAACTACTCACTACCAAACCTCAAATTTTATAGATTTACACTCACATATTTTTTAGGTAACCTACCGTGAATGCTCTTAGATGAGACTGTTTTCTTAAAATTCATTATGTGGTGTATTTTGGACTACTTTGGACTGATTTAGCATCGTCATTTTATGATATATTTTGGGCTAGTTGTTTTGTACGTGTATTTTGACAGGCATTTGCAAGACTACAACTTCTGATTTGTATTTTGAAGCTTCTCTATGGTTTGTTGTTTTCGTGACTTTTTGTTTAATAGCCCAAAAGGATCCAAAAGCTCAACCATGAAACCAAACCGAACCAACCCAAACCAAACCAAAACATTGCTAGCCGTTTGGTTTGGTTCGGTTTGAAATTTTATTGGTTCGGTTTTGGTTTTTAATACTAAAAAAACCCCTTACCAACGGTTTGGCTTCGGTTTGACCTAAAAACCATTCAAACTGGACCGCGAACACCCCTATTTTAAACCTGTTGTGCGGAATTTTTTTTCTCCTTTTTAAATTTAAATTGACTGTGATGTTGTGCCACTCGTATAAAACTAACTATAAGATAATTTTAATTTATGAAGATTATTGTATCTATATTATGTATTTTTAAAATTCTAATGATAATGTTCTTTTATTATTATTGCATCGTATTTTTATTATGTGACCGACTCGACCTGGACCGATAATATATTTTTTTATTGTAAGCTTATAGAAAATTGATATAAAAATAGTGACTACATTGAGAAAAAAAATCTGGATCGAACACTGAACCTTCATCAACCCGATTATAACTTGTCAACCTACTAATCTGTTTTATATTATATATATATACATATATATATAGGGTGGAGATATAATGAAAACCACCTTGAGTATGGAAAACCTAGAAAACCAATCCCTTGGCTCTCATTCTTCCACATCACTAGTTAATCATTAATACAAAAGGGCATAATGGTCAATTCACCTATTACCACTTTCTGGATTCTGACACCCCTCTTACACACTTTCTGCAACATTCTCTCTCTTACTTTTTCAATTCTCAAGACAGATTGGTTACATATGTAACTTTGTTAAATATGTAACATAATATTCACTGCGTGTTACATACGTAAATTCGTAAGGATATGTATAACCAAAAAATATAACAAAATAAATTTTATTAACTTATAAACAAACAATTACAATCAACAATAAACGTTACAAAATATTTTATACAAACCGGCATATCTAAAAAATTATCAAAAGAATAAACTAGCTAACAAAACAAATATAACAACCTAACAAAAATATATATAAAACCCTAATTATGCTTCAGATCTTGATAATAATCTTCAATTTTTACGCAAAATCCATTCACCTACGAAAAGAAAACAAATCCATCAGTTGATGATGTTTATTATCAGAAGTGTTACATATGGAACCCAAAACTTGCATATGTAAACCAGTAGTTACAAATGTAAACGAAAGTGTTACATATGAAACCCAAGACTTGCATATGTAAACCAGTAGTTACATATGTAAACCAACACTTAAAATATATAAACAATAAGTTACATATGTAAACCAAAAGTTACATATTTAACATAATTAAATTTACAGTTGTGTTTTGAAACAAAGACTTACATATGTAAACGAAAACTTACATATGTAAACCAAGAGTTACGTATTTAACACAGTTGTTGATGTTTATTATAGAAGTGTTACATATGAAACGCAAGACTTGCATATGTAAACTAGTAGTTACATATGTAAACCAACACTTAAAATATGTAAACAGTGAGATACATATGTAAACCAAGAGTTACATATTTAACACAATTAAACTTACAATTGTGTTTTGAAACAAAGAGTTACATATGTAAACGAAGACTTACATATGTAAACCAACACTTAAAATATGTAAAAAGTGAGTTACATATGCAAAATCCATTCACCTACGAAAAGAAAACAAATCCATCAATTGCTGATGTTTATAATAGAAGTGTTACATATGAAACCCAAGACTTGCATATGTAAACCATTAGTTACATATGTAAACCAATACTTAAAATATGTAAACAATGAGTTACATATGTAAACCAAGAGTTACATATTTAACACAATTAAATTTACAATAAACTTTATTTTGACGCAAAATCCATTCACCTACGAAAAAAAACAAATCTATCAATTGATGATGTTTATTATAGAAGTGTTACATATGAACCCAAGACTTGCATATGTAAACCAACACTTAAAATATGTAAACAGTAAGTTACATATGTAAACCAAGATTTACATATTTAACACCATTAAATTTACAATTGTGTTTTGAAACAAAGACTTACATATGTAAACGAAGACTTACATGATGCAACGGGCAAGAGTCCGGCTAACAAGAGAACCTCCGACGAAGTAACAACACAAGTCCGGTGAACTAAAACCACCGTGAATCAACCCTACTTCATCGCTAACTGCCCCGGCTAACAAAAGAACTTCCGGCGAGTTTTTAAAATTTCGTACCGCCATAACTTGATCAAAACACAACGAAAATCAATTCTGAAAGTTGCCTTGGATTCGTCTTGACTAGGAGAACAATTATAGCACCATTGTTGATATGTTTTGGAATCATTTTTCAGGTCCAAAAATTCAGACCGACGAAGAAGATGACCGGAAAAACGGAAAACAACTCAAACGTTAGCGAAACTCAAAAATTGTTGTTGCATTACCTTTTGTATAATCATTTACAACTTGTAGCAACTGACTTTGATAAAAACAACATGATATCGCAGTTTCGCCATGGATGAACTCGGATGAACACGTTTCATCCAGATTTGACATTCCGTCAACCGGATCTGGAGGGGGTTTGTGGTGGCGATGGCGGTGGAAGGAGATGGCAGAGGTGGTATGTGGTCGAGATGGTGTGGTGGTGGCGGTGTTGGGAGGTGATGACAATGTGGTACGATGGAGGCGATAGTGAAGATGGGTAGAAGAAAAGTGGGTTTGAAAGATAGAATGAGCTTGAATGATGAAGAAGAATAGAGAAATTCTGGGAAATGGAAATTTTGAATTGGGGAAGATGAATAAAGGGGAGAGATGAGTGAGAGATTGATTTGATGTGGATAAAGGTGTAAGAAAAAGTAGGTGTGTACTATAAAGATACTCTACCAAAACTACCCTTTACATTAAAAAGAAAAGGAGAAAGAGTGATATAATATAATTAAAATAAACAAAAATGGATGGAAAAATAACAACCATTAGATCATGAAAATCAATGGCTTAGAAGGGGTTTCCCAAGTTTTCCAAACTCAACATGGTTTTCACTTTATCCTTCCTCTATATAGGGTTATATATATAGGGTGAGGTTCATTGTAGACACTTTCACATGTGAAATAGCTCTTTTTCACATGTGAAATGCTCTGAACAATTAGAAAAAGGAAAAAAAGGAAAAAAGGAAATTATCACAACCACTAGATCAAGAGATCTAATGGTGAAATAGGGTGTCTACATGTCTACACTTATGAGGGTGTCTACAATGAACTTTTCACTATATATATATATATATATATATATATATATATATATATATATATATATATATATACAATGGAAATTGAGAAAGGCATAGTAAACTTTTCTCATGGTTTGGTCACGAGAGTATGGCATATTGATATTTTTCTACCCTAAACTTTAACATTTTGTTTTTTTCTTTAATGGAGTTTGGCATATTGACATTTTCTACCCTAAGAGTATTTGCAATGGTCTCACCTTGGGGTGTGGGGAGGGTGAGCTGGACGCGGTGGGCCGAATGGCCACCATTGCACACGGTGCGGTGGGTGGTGCAGTGGAAAAACCACGGTAGCCTTGCGCCATGGTTTCTTCTTGTGGTGGATGCTTCAAATGGTGGGCCATACCCCCCCCCCCCCAACGGTCATATAACTGTTACAAAAAAATTATTATTTTTTACCTATTTTAACACACACACATTCAACTATTTTTACACCATTTCTACACACTTCACCTTCTAATTCACACCTCTACTACAACCCAAAAAAATAGAAAATGTCTTCTTCGGACAACTCATCAACGTTTTCTTCTGACGATGAAGCGAGTACGTTTTTCGTGGAGGCGATGTTCGTTGCGGCACAAGAAGAGGGTCAAAGTTCTAAACCGTATTATACGCGGAAGACGACCAAAAGGGAACGACATAAGGCCCATAAACGACTTGTCGGGGACTACTTCTTCGACAACGCACAGTTCAAGGATAATTTTCATCCTCGATTCCGTATGCGTAAATCTCTTTTTTTACGTATTGTTAATGATTTATCGCAACGTAAAAAAATATTTTCATCTAAGGTGGGATGCTAGGGGCAGGGTAGGTTTGAGTCCTTTCCAAAAATGTGTAGCCACCATACGCCAACTAGCTTATGGCATTACATCCGATGCTTTTGATGAATATTTGCATATCGGAGAGACTACAGCGCATGAATGTTTTTACAAATTCTGCAAATATGTTCGTCAAATATATAGTGAACGTTATTTGCGCAAGCCTACATGGAGTGATATTTTAAAGCTTTACGAGTTTCATGAAAACAAACATGGTTTTCCTCGTATGTTGTGTAGCATAGATTGCATGCATTGGGAGTGGTCTAGTTGCCCAAATGCTTGGCGTGGCCAATTCATGCGAGGCGATCATGCACATCCCACGATTATGCTAGAGGCGGTTGCCTCACAAGATTTATGGTTTTGGCATGCATTCTTCGGAGTGGCTGGCTCCAAAAACGACATCAGTGTGCTTTAGCAATCTCACTTACTAAATGATTTTGTTAACAACAAGGCATTTGAGTAGTCGTTTGAAGTGAACTGCACCTTTTACGCGGTTATTATCTTGCTGATGGCATATACCCGGAATGGTCCGTCTTTGCAAAAACTTTAACAGCCCCAACGATAGAAAAACGAAAAAAATATATGCTAAAGCTCAGGAGGGGGCAAGGAAGGATGTTGAATGAGCGTTCTGCTTACTCCAAAAAAATGGAAATGTATTGAAAGTTCGACAAGAACTTGGAAACTTAACAAGATCACATTTGTCATATTCGCTTGCATGATTTTGCATAACATGACTAAGGAAGACGAGGGTTTTGCAATATGTGAGTACGATCCCAACAATGTCCAACCCGATCAGGGAGAAACTCTACAAGAGATCATCAATGCAAATGTTTTGGAAATTCGTAACCGTGAAACACATCATAATCTGAAATCGGATTTGATCAAACACATTGATCGTGTTCTGTCACACCCTCAAAAATCCACGCGCGGAATACCACCGCAGGGAGCGTGACAAACCAGGATCGCCGTCCATTAGTTACACCAAACGACTAGTAATTAATAAAAACGTTTCGTATTTCATTAAAATATAAATTCAGAGTTTTACAAATGCGGAAGCGTAAATACAATGAAAGTATTAATGTAAAAACACCGCCACACAAGGTGACGTGGCTTGTTCAAAGACAGTAAAAGGGTTTTCAAATACTCATGCATGCGCACTCATGATACTCGAACATCCGCAACCTGAGAAATAACATGCTAAAAACTGTCAACACAAAGGTTGGTGAGTTCACAGGTTTATCAGTTCAAAAACAGTTCCAGTTAATGTAAATCGACTGTTCAACAACAGTCCCAGTTCAGTGTAAATCAAGTGTTCATCGACAGTTCAAGTTTAAGTTCACGGTTAACTGTTCAACAACAGTCAGGTTCATGTTTAAAATCCAGATAATATATCAATAGCTAGCTAGGCTATTTTCAAGAAATCAGTGCACGTTTGACTAGGTAAACTAGCTATCCAGTTACTGAAGCTCGACAGTTCAATTGTGCCTCGTTAAGACTAAGAAGTATATAACACCCGTTCGATATCCAATCGAGCCAGCGCGAATGACCCGGGTGGGGCTTGTCAGGCCCAGTAGATCTACCAAATAAGTTCCCGCTGATGTCACATTGACAGTAACTATAAAGTGAGGGCTTTATCATAAGTGTGCCACTATCATTCAGGTGATATATATCTAACAGTTCAAGTGTTTGCATGTTAATCTCCCCCAACAGGATTAAAATAAGTAAAATGGGGCCGTGAAACTCACCTTAGGTTGCACAGCAAAAGTTTCCAGATAAACAGTTAATCACGTAGCAAAAACGAGTCTTGTGAAAGCAATCAATCACCTAACGAGCATACGAGTATAAATGTGTGTTCAAGTAAAACGGCTAAGTCTAATGTAAATGATAAAAATGATTTATCGTGGAGTCCGAAACAAGTCGAGGATGGCACGTGTGCCAAATCCGAGCGATTATCGAAATAACGCGAGAAAATACAATATATATCAATATTATATATTTTCTAAGTTCAAATGTTCTAAAAATAAATATATATAATATATGTATTTACTAAACGTTCCAGCTACGTTAATAACGAATTTGCGAGGACAATATATATTTATATATATTAAAGGTTATCATAAAATATCCGGTCATTTCAATAAAAATCCAACGGCATAAGTTTATATATTATTCTACCCAATATATATATATATATACATATATTTTTAACCAAAACGTTATATCAATATATATATTTTTGTATAGATGTTGGAAATATATTTTAATTTAGAAAAATAAGTTAAACATGATTTACGGGGTTTTAATAGTTCCAAATATGATTTTGCGGTTTTTAGATACGTCAAGGAACAATTTTGGTACAAGTTATAGTGATCTAAATGCTCAAATATGCAATATATAAAAAAAACAGCAAACATGAAGGCCCTCAGGTTCGAACCCGCGACCTCCATGTCGAAATGCAGTGACCAAGCCACTCGGCCAAAGGGTCGTTGGTGTCCAGAATCCGATCACGTATATTTTATACACGCGCAGCGACCAGGAATTCGATCCAGATTACAAAAGAGAAAAAGAATCAGCGGCCAAGGGACTCGAACCCGTGACCTCGCGGATGACAGGCGCGTGCCTGAGCCACCAGGCCAGCGCCGCGTTTTAGTCTTCAACCAGGTTTTATAACTTTTAACTAGTACCGCGACAATTACCTTCTTCTTCCTCACAACTCCGGTGGCCGGAGTTTTATTCCGGTCACCGGAAAATCGCGAAAATACAGAGTAACACAAAAAAAATATGCGATTAACATAGAGAATGAGTTACCTTGAATCGGATATGAGATACGACGAGTTTTAGACACCGAAACCGAGCCCGAAAGTTCCGACAACAACTCACGCTTGTTGCTCCGATTCCAAAATCGATGGTCCCTGCTTGCTCAGCGTCGAAAGGCGATCTCAGTGGTGTGCTAATGGTGGTAAAACGGTGTGAACTTGGCCGGAAATCTTTGGTTATGGTGGTGGTTTTGTCGGGAAGAAACAGAGACGAGAGAAGCTTGAGAGAAGGGGGTTTTGGAATTGTGCAAATGGAATAGAATGATGTTGATTTATCATTGAATTGAGTCTTGATTGCCAAGGGAAACGATCGCACACTGATAGTCGGAGCGATGATCGGGTGGAGTGAAACAGACGTACTCTTTGAAGAATGTCGTAAATGACATTTAATGTACTTTGGTCAATTGGCAATTCTAGTCCCTCAACTATTTACAACATAAAGAATGAGTTTTAGTAATTACAGGAATAACCCTCATAATGTTTCCTAATAGGAAAAAGGTTTGGGATTTGGCAAAAAGGGTCCTTCAAGGTTTTAAAGTTTTAATGAGGTCCTAACGATGCTAACGGGGATTAACGGAGGAATATTTAAACAATGAATATACAATGAATGTCGAAGTATATAAATCACATAACGTCTATAAAATATATAAATCTCGTCTTATCCACATAAAATCATAGAATATAATTTTAAAATTATTTATTTAAGTTGTAACCTATATCATTAAAGTCTCATTAAGTTATGACTAAAAGTTTATAGGTATATACTTTAGGTTTACATAAAATCATAATTATAAATATATGATTCAATAATTAAAACTCACATGGAATGATAAAATAACATGTGAATATATACAAATATATCACATAGAATCATAAAGTAAAATCATGGATTATCAAACGTTTGAACTTAGTGCATGCTCGTATAGTGATGATCACACAAAACCCTAATTTGCTAAAGTCAACAAAGTCAACACATAAATGTTCACACAACATTTAATACGGTTTAAAGTCGTACAAACTGCTTATCTCACCGCAAACATACTTTTTTTTTCTTTTTCTTCTTCTCTAATGGAGTAATGTTTGTGGAAAGCCTTCCTGATTTTCAAACTAATAACTTCCAATTTTAACGTAATGACTACTCCGATTAACCTTTTGAACCTGTGTGACTGACTTTGTCTGCATCATTCGAACCTTTTACGGTTTAACAACCAACAATTTCTGATTCTCGCACTTTTGTAATCCTTTATGCCCTGGATGAGCTTTCAAGCTTTGAATCGGAAAGTCCTACACTTTTAGTTTGCTTTTCAGCTAGTTAACACCATTGCTGATGAGACTACCTTTTGCCTAAATTACAGTAGCAATACAAAGCTTTTTATGGAAACCCTATTTACACCCATCAAGCGTGAACTTCTTGTTACCTACAGCTAATTATACCATCGACCTGCATTTTCCCTTCTTACGCAATGAGTACACCAAGTTATGCGTACATTTGTATATTTCTAAATGCTCATGTACTAACAGCTAGCGATAAATTCCTGCTACACGAATCCTCCTCGTCCTTTTAAAAAAAATTCATTGATGAACCCCCAGCTTGAACTTAAACCTTGTGGCCTATTTAAATTTTGATCGTCTTGAAATCCGAAGCCTTATGATCTTCTCACTGTGCATTCCAAACTCTCGATGATCTTCGCTAGAATGGAAAACCTTATCCATCTTACTGATATTGTGAATGCTAAATACCTACACCTTTTGTTTGTACAACGTATTGAGGCTTTAATCTCCCGCCCCTTTTACATTCAAGCGTATGAGAGAAACTTAAAGTCATCTTATTCCGATGAAGATATCCAGTGTGGTCTGACTAATAGCTACTAATGGTAGGTTGTTAGCACACTTTCAAGGTGCTGGTAGTGTGGTGGGTTAGCTGCGGTACACCCTATATATAAACATTAGTGGCACGTTGAATGTGAGATCGGTAACGGGCCAATGATTGACTTTAGAGTCATACGCAAGAGCCTCATCTTAAGAAACTCCATCTAACTGGACTATGTCCTCGACAAAAATGCTTAATGCTACTTTCTCCGATATTACAAATATCCCTTACGTATTTCTACCAAAAGGGACATACGCGAAATAATCAAACTCTATGCTTTCAAATTGTCCGAGTCTAGAAGAAAACTCTCCTAAAGCGAATTTCCTCAGACGTGAGTTCTGACTCAGATGAACATTAATGTTTTGAAAACAAGAGATTTTCCCTTATGAATGAAAAACTGCATGATCGAATGGATAACTCCGATTTTTAGAGCATGTGTTAAGAAAGTAGATCGACTTTCGTTTAAGGGACACTATTTTTGTGTCTACTGTTTTGTTTTAATAAACTCTCTGGCATTCACTGAAGTGATGTCCCCAATCCTTTTCTATGGAACACCATATTTGATCTTTTGATTCGCGGTAAACCTGCATTAAACCCTAGCAAAAAACGCATATGTCCATGCAACCCAAGCCAAAGCCACTTTTGAACACCCTGATGTTTTGTGTTTCGCAGACACATAACACTTTCATACCTTACCTTACTTTTGAAGAGCGTTTGAACCTATGTTTTGATAAGAAATGAAGCATGACTTATTAAGCGCAAGAACACCAAGGAGATTGGGCACACTGGTGAGCTTAAACAAGGAAGATTTCCATAACAAGTCGTTTACTCTATTGGATTATATAACCGTTGACACGTTCATTTCGATTTCTATTTACGCGAATTCCTTGCCAAATCCTGTCGAGCACGCTATATATTTCTCTCCGAATTTTATACTATCTATTGCGTTATTTTCATCCTCCCTGCTAATAACTTCACCACTGCCAGTTCAAACTCACATGTCGCTCTTTGAATATGTAGTTGTGACTACCATAAGCTTCGCCTACTTGAATTCACGAACTAAGCCATTGGCGCTCTTCATCTTAAATTTTCTATTCTCATGCTTGACGAGCACCTTTCGATATTCGGTACCTCATAGTTTACGCTTTTGTTTTGTTGAACTTTCGCCCTTATTTTTGGATCTTTAGCAAGGTAATATGCATGATGATATGTTGTACTAAACTCCAACTTGAATTTGAACCTAATTGTCTTTGTTATTTTATAAAAAGTTCTTAACAGAATTTAGTAATTCTTTTCTAAAACAAACTACTACGTGTTACTTTTTTTTAAATGGTTGTAAGCTCTTGATTGGATTTCTCATTGGACCTCAGTCATTTTGTATGTTGCCAGTTATATTTTAGTATGTGAGCAACTGTTGAACCATTTTAACCACGATAAATAGTTTGTTTTCTTTTGACCTTCTCATGATAAATGTTTACAAAACATATGTGTTTATGCATGCTAAATTTGAGAATCTAATCCTATGTTTAGGGAATAGAAACTGGTTAATTATTGAAGTGTTGGTTTAAACATAAGTTGCGTAAGAATTGCATGATTAGTTATGTGTATGAAACGTGTCAGGATTGATTGAGTATGAAAACCGTACACCATACAAGGTCCTAAGTCTCCTACTTCGGTGGGAATGACAAGACTGTGTGAAGTTGCCCCGTCAACTTTGCACCGTATGGGTTGTGTTGGTTAGTTTATGAACTCATATGCTAGAGATATGCCATGCTAGGGTTGTATGGTAGTATATAAGGTGTTGGGACAATTGTATGTGTTGTATGGTGAAACCTTCATGATAGATTGCATGCTAGTACGCTTTGACCGAATAAACCTTTAAAAAGAAACCTTCGTAGAGACTCGTATGCTGTTTGAACCGTTATTGCATGAAATGTAAATTTTAATGTTATTATGAAGCATGTGTGACTTAATTGATCATAAAAGTACTAAGTCAATCAATGGGACCTCATGTTAACTTGATCAGTCTTGTGTAATTCTATGCTAATTGCTAATTGGTAGGTAAGATCAGACGTTTACGTTTTTGTTAGACAATGGTTTATTAAACACTGATTGACTTGATGCAAGCACAATTTTCTCACATACTCAAATTCCATTCTCTTCGACTCATCCAGGTTATTGACGGATGCGAACGTCTTAACCGAAAACCAGACATGAAATGGAAACCTCCTTGCCAGCATTGGGTACAGTAGCTGGAGACTACTCAGGCGTATTATGATCCTTCTTCGTATTGAAACTTTGATTTTAGATACTTATGTTATCGTGTCACTCTGTTTGGCCAGGCCACACAACACGATCCCTGTACTACATTTGCCTAACTCTTCTCGTAGGAGAACGCTTGATAAGAAAAATCGTTTTTCTATATTTCCGGTTCGAATTCTTTTCGAAATCCTCTAAACATTTGATATTTTCTCAACATCGGGTACACATTCGTGATCATAACATTCTTGACTCCTTTTGGAGTAGGGAACTTGGATTCTTTCGTTATGTTGCCGTCAATTCGATTCTTCAATCAATTATTACCGACTTAAATTTTCGGGACGAAAATTCTTCAACAAGGGGATGATGTGACGACTGAGAAATTTTTTTTCCTTCCTTTGTGATCAACTTGTTAACCACGTTATTCAATTTTCGGGACGAAAATTCTTCAACAAGGGGATACTGTGACAATCCGTCTTTTTAAGACTTTTCCTGATTTAAATAAACTTAAAAGTATATAATTGTTGTAAGAATATTTACTTTAACCACTATAAATGTGTGTGAACATTTATGTGATTGACTGGTGTTGACCTTAGTAATTAGGGTTTGTATAACCGTCACTATACGAGCATACACTTGATCGAGTCTAGACGTTTTATATTTTATGATTTTATGTAAATCATATTCTATAATCTTATGTGAACACCTTGTCATTTTATGTGACAATTATTCTTATGATTTTATGTGATATATATATATATATATATATATATGTACGTATGTATATGCACATTATATTCTATGATTTTATGTGACAAGGTGTCACGTAGTTACACGTAAAGTTTTTATGATTTTATGTGAAGTTATATACGTATCGTTATGATTTCAGGTTTATAATTTCATGTGAACTCAATATATATTTATGAGCTTATAGCTATGATTTTATGTGAGCGAACCAATGTTTACATTTTATAAACGATATACATTGATTATACGCATGTATATATATCGTTAAAGTTATTCTACGTTAACCCCGTTAGGACTAATTAACGACTGTCAACATCGAGGGGTTATTATTGCCATTTCTTAAAACTAAACACCATTTCACAAACCCTGAGGGACTTACTCTGTAATTATGGAAACCTATGTTCATATTATGTAAAAATCACAAGGACTAGAGCTGTCATTTTTACTAAGTCGATTTGGATGTAAAGAAAACTGTCACCGACGGTGACTCTCCATGTTTGGTAACCGACACATTCAAGTTGGATTATAAGCCATCGGTTACATTCTTAATTCACAGTTAACTAGTCCCTCAATCATTCGAGCATCCTTTTTGAGCCACACACATTCTAGGGATCATCCCGCTTAGTCTCGGATGAGCCACCGCAAAGAAGAACCGCAACCAACACAGCTTTCGGATTTCATTCGTTCACCACCACTACACCACCACCGCAGAACCGTGTGCACACCTGGTAACGAGCATCATCCGCAGTCGAGCAATCAGGAGCAATCCGCTTCGTGTTCGGTTCGAGTTCGGGTTCGATTCTCATCATCGAATGCATCGTTTGTCATCCCCAACTCAAGGTAACACAATCTCCATGTAAATCGCACATTTCCCCATGTCTCGTTTGTGTTTTTATGATTTTCCGGCAACCGGAATAAAGGTCCGGCGAGTTTAGGGTTATATGGGGAAGAAGGTGACGAGTCGGGATAATATAAAAGATTTATTTTCGGAATGAAACACATCCGCAAGCCTAGCGCAGTGGCTAAGGCTTTGGTTTGGTGCTCAGAGGTCGCGGGTTCGACACCCGGCATCTCAAAACTTTTCTTGATTTTTATAAAAACTCGATTCTGCATATAGTTAGTGATCAAAACCCCCTTCTAACGAAATATTAACCATCCAGACTCCTTAGCCTAGTGGTTATTGCATTGTTGTGTGAACGAGAGGTCACGAGTTCGACCCCGGTGACCTCCATGTTTTCTGTTTTTTATCATTTTTGTATTCTTTGAGCATTTGATCAATAGATTTTGAATCAAAGGCATCCTTTATCATATTTTCAAACCTGTAAAAACATATTTGGAACCATTAAACCTCGTAAATCGTATTATGAATTGTAAAATATGTTTAGCTTGTCTTGTTAAATTAAAAAAAAAAAAAATTTTAACATCTATGTATAAATATATATATATTGATATAAAACTTTGGGTTTACATAAAAAGAGGAATATATATATATATATATATATATATATATATATATATATTTCATAGATTAGTATTTACGCACCTAGTGGAATTATTAAAACGATTAGATATTTTATGTGAACTTTTAAATCCTGTTTTCGCGAACCCGTTATTAACGTCATAGCACGTTCGGTTTAAATATATATATTATATATATTTATTTTTGAAACCTTTGAACTTAATTAGAAAATATACAATATTGATATATATTGAGTTTCCTCGCGTTATTTCGATAATCGCTCGGATTTGGCACACGTGCCATCCTCGATTTGCTTTGAATTCCACGATCATTCGTTTTTATCGTTTACGTTAGACTTAATAGTTTATAGAACACACACTTATACATTTATGCTCGATAGGTGATTGATTGCTTACACAAGACTCGTTCTTGCTACTTGATTTAACTGTTTATCTGGAACTTTGCTATGCAACCTAAGGTGAGTTTCACGGCCCCATTTTACTGTTTTAAATCCTGTTGGGGGAGATTAACATGCATGATTTACACAACTGAGATAATTAGACTTTTATATATCACACGATTACTGATTACTGAGGCACACTAGACAACAAAGTCCTTCTCATGGTACCGTTAGTATTTGGTGATGATAGCGGGAAATATATTGTAGTACTACTGGGTTTGACAAACCCCACCCGGGTCAGTCGCTCTGGCACGATTGGATATCGAACGGGTGTTATATTCGTCCTCAACGAAACAAGGCAAACTATAAACAACTGTCAGCTTCGGTGACCATCACGTGCAAAGTTTCATGTACATAGCCTAGCTAGCTATCTGATATATATTAGTGATTATGCTCACAACTTGTACTGTTTTGAGAATACTAAACCTGTGAACTCACCAACCTTTGTGTTGACACTTTTTAGCATGTTATTTCTCAGGTTGCAGATGTTCGAGTATCACGAGTACGCATGCATGAGACTTTGAAACCCTTTTTGTGTCTTTGAACAAGCCACGTCACCTTGGGTGACGATGTTTTTTTTACATAAATAATTTAATTGTATTTACGCTTCCGCAATTGTAACACTCTGAATTTATATTTTAATGAAATATACAACTTTTATTATTTACTGGTCGTTTGGTGTAACTAATGGACGGCGATCCTGGTTTGTCACGCTCCCTGCGGCGCGTTATCGCGCGTGGGATTTGTGGGGGTGTGACATACTCCACCCTCAAGCCCAACTCCTGAAACCATTGAACCACCTCCAAAAACCACCCTACCTCCACTCACCATAAGAGAACCTTCTTCCACCACCTTCACCAAACCTACTGAAAATCAGCCTGGTCCCTCGTCATCATCTGCCAAAGGCAAAAGACCTTTTGTGCAAGAATCTGCCAGTGATTCTGATGAAGAGAGGAAGATGAGAAAGAGGAAGATGATGCATGACAAAATCAAAAGAGATCAAAACAAAAGAAGGAAAGGTCCACCCAGAAAGAATAAGATTGTTGGGTGGACGGTAAATGAAGATAATTTTGACTTTTCCTTCAAATTGGCAAATGGTACAACTCAGGTGATAAATGCTCACAAGGCCACTACATTTCTCAGTGCAATGCAAATGACTGACATCATCCTAAAACTCAGAGAAATTATGAATCCTTCAAGGGCAGAGCACATGTTAAGGCTTATCATTGAACCAACTGTGCTGGATTGTGGAATGCTCTATCGAAGTAATTTAAATGATGATTCCGCAGGAGAAGAAGAAGAAGAGCCTACCAGTGAGATCAAATTTATCATCTGGGAAGAAGAAGAGAAGCTCTTCTATGTTCATAGAGCCGATGGCACCTTTACAATCCACGAGTCCATTTCTGTTCAAGAAGAATGGAACGAAACGGACTGGGATTCAATCAAACATGTAAAGGTGACCAAAACAAACATCAAAGAGCTTTCTCAAAACCTTGATGCCAGCATCGGATTTTCCAACAAGTAGGTTGTGGAGAAGAAACTTTTTGGGTACAAGTCAATTTTGAAGATAAACATTGAAGACAATGAATAATTTGACAGCATCAGCTTAGGGGGAGATTGTAAGGAAAAATAGAGCTTGGAAGATTTCCGGCTGAAATGCCAATTTTACTAGTTCCGGCTGAAGTTGAAGTTGAAGCGGAATTCATACTTCAAGCGGAACAGGCAGTTCAAGCGGAAAGAAGCAGTTTTGTTTCTTAGCGAATATTCCGGGTGAACTCGTTTATCCACCAGATAAAGAGTTCAACCTGACTTTTCCTGAGAAGTCTTTTCAGAAGTCCAATCCTGCAAAAGCTTCTCGTATGCTTCTTAATCTGATTCAAGCCGCTCTCCTAAAGTAGATTGTTGCTGCTAACACGCAAGTCATTCCGATTGTCGATGTTTATTCTTTTGGTAGTTTACATTTGACTTTTTGTATTTACGGTCTAGATTAGATCGCATGAGATCAATGGCTGTCATTGATCTCATCAGCACTATATATAGCATGTAATCTTTTAGCTCAACAACAAGTTCATCACTTGTAATAGTGTAGCTTTGAGTTAATGCAAATAGTACCGAATATTCGATATATCGCTGTTTTACTATTCTGCAAATCAAGCATTTACATTATACAAGAACTTAATATCGCTTAAGTAAAGTGAAATATAACTTTAATTCCGCAGGGTTATATTTGCAAGTAAAGGGCTTAGTTTTAGTTCATTCATAACTAATATCGATCCTACAACACGGACCTCGGCACATCAGTGGCACGGGTCGTGTGTGTCAGTATTGCCAAAGTCAACTTCGCTGCAACGGCTAAGGAGGGGGCACGAGCCATACCTGTCTGGGCACGGGTCGTGCTTGGTGTCTTCCATCACTAAACTTGTGTATTTTCTTGTGTTTTTAATTTGTTCTGCTTCTTTTGTGTATTGGGTTGTTTTGTTAATTGTTGGCTTGAATTAACCATAATTGTGATGATAATTTGATATAAAAAATATGTATTTTTAGCGTATATCAGTAAGTATAATAACGTTTACACAAACTGTCAGTTGATTCAAAGACACCACGTCTACTAAACACCAGTAAACTAAGTATACTTCACAAAGGAGGGTTTGAAGGGGGCACTTACCTATCCTCAGGGTCGGTCCTGAGAATTTTGATGCTTAGGGCGCGAGTCGCAAATTTGCCCCCCTGTTAAAAACTTTAACTTGAAATCCTTCTTGAAAAAGAGAATGTTCCAATTTTCATAAAATTTATAATTATCTTGTAAATGATGAAGCTTAACTGGCCTAACCTCAAATAAATTATACAACAAGAAAATTGTTCTGTTTCTCGATTAAATTTGCTTTCTTTTTTATTGGGGATACCTTATTTACTCATCAATTAGAGCAAACAATACAACAAGAAAATCCCAAAAAAAATCAATATCAATATCATAACTTCAATTAACAAATCAAATCATCAAATCTCATCCATTAATGAAACAAATAAGCAAACCCCAGATCAATTTCATGTCAAATAAGTTTAAAAAAATACAATTAAAAGTTTCCTTCCATGCCAATTGAAACCCTAGGAGACCTGCAAGAAAACTACTAGCAATCCAGCACAAGATGCAGAGTAAAGCAGCCAAGGAACCAACTTTAAAATCAAAACAGACATAAGAAACAACGTAGATAGAGTGCAGAAGTGATGATCGACGATCGCATTTCATGTCGTTTCAGTTTCTCCCGTCGTTCCTTATTCCTTGATCGCAAAACCTATCCACATAATGACATAAAACCGATGCCCCTTCTTAATTTGATGCCCTGGGCTGGAGCCCAGTTGGCCCATGCCCAGGGGCTGCCCTGCCTATCCTACAATACTCGACTGTCAAAATTTCCTTTAATACTTGAAGTATAGATCGATATTCATGTGGGGGATTGTTGGAATTTTGAGGGAATAGCTAGTGGAAATTTTTGTTTTTCACAAGTGTGAAAATGAGCTTTTCACCAACTTTGGACATAAATAAGATACAGATAACATAGGTTGTTGGTGTTGTATTTTATGGGTTTGTATAGTACGTTGGGAGAGCTTTCCAATGCACCAAACCGCATCCAAAATAGACTTCGTATGAATGAGTTATCGAAGCTCAAAATTGAGGTCTCATGTGGCGACCCTAAAACTTTTGCTTTCTTTCCCCAGCAACTACAGCAACAACGACAGCTGAAGCTGCGAACGCTGCAACACAAGAATAATTTTCGGGACGAAAATTCCATTTACAAGGGAATGATGTGACATCCGAGAAATTCAAGGTTTACTTCCGTTAGACAATCTCCGTTAGTTACGTTATAAGTGTTAACTTAGTAACTAATGCTTAACTAGGCCGAATACGTCCACGACCTTTGGTTGATCACCGAACCCGCCCATACGTGTTATGTATTTATTTATTTATTGTTATTATCTGCAACGTGATTTAAATGCATGATTATT
>JBCNJP010000023.1:13944037-14139120 GCA_039602395.1 Deinandra increscens subsp. villosa
TCTTTCTTGTTGAGCATCCTTCTCACAACCATCTCAGCATCATATTCGCCAATATAATAGTTTAGGTCCCTTTTGAAGTTCTTACATTCAACCACAGTCGCGCCAACGTTTTCAAAACCTCCATATTTTTTCCTTATCACGTTAAACGCTTTAACTGGACCAAGGTTCAATAGCGCCAGGTCATAAATCAATGATTCTTAAACTGCTGATAAACTCCTATTTGAACGAAGAAAATGAATGTCTTCTTATCCAACAAGATAGTGATTATGCGCCTCCACGAATTTATGCACTTTGTATGTTAAACCATCACTTGGAGTGAACACAATATGTGCTAGGCAACCAGTCCGCGTAGAAAACTTTTTCGTAGGTTTTACCTTATTTAATTTTACCCTTACCGGAAACACTACTTGAATGGCTTATTTCCTTCTTTGGACACTTAAAATGTTTACCCTTTATAACACCAGAAATTGGTACCCTCTCCTAACACAGAATCCTGACTGTTTGGCATACTCATAATAGAATACCTCAGCTTCTTTTAATCACACAAAAATAATGCCCTCTTCATGTTTGATTGACAATGGAACTAATGGAATAAAACTTTCTTCACGTGAAAAATCTGCATATATGTACATAAACAAATCACGCAAATCATAAAAAGAAATCACGTAACTATAAATATGATTGTGACTGAACCAATTGTAATAGTCACGCATATTAATGATCAAAATCACGCAAACAGTATTGTTAGACATCACTAAAAGCTACCACATAAAACAAATCACGCAAACCATAAAAACAAATAACGTAACTATACATATGATTGTGACTGAAACAATTGTAATAATCACGCACATTAATGATCATGATTAAATGAGCATGATCTATTACACATGAAAACCAGCTTCGAAAATCATTCTAAACGCATTACGTAAGAAACTAATTGTAATAATGACGCATATTGATGATCAAAACACGCAAAAAATTAAAAAGCTGTTATAAATCACGAAAAATTATCTTTCATGATCTCGATCTATCACGCATGGAAACCAGCTTCGAACATCATTCTGAACGCATTACGTAACAAACTACAGAAACACAATTTTTTTTAAATACAGTAATGAACTCGTAGAATCATGATTCAACAATTAAAAAAACTAAAGCACATATAACGATACCGAATAATTGATTAAGATACTAATCAGATCATACGTATCTTTCATGATCTCGTTGTATGCAAACGCTTTAACACTTTAATACGCAATAACTATCGAGATCTTAATATATGATAACGCTTCAACAATTTGAAAAACGCAAAAACCTTTTGCCATTTGTGATAACAATATCGTGATCTCAATCTACTATACTATTTATACATAGGGGAATAAAAATACGCCGATCTAGTCAACTGAACGAAAAAGATAACGGATTCCGAAAAAATAGCGCACTTCAAATCACGCAAGGCTTTACAATTTAAAACACATAAAATGACGAAGAAGCCCCTCGGGGTAAAACTCGCTACAACACGTGTCGGCTTCTCCTCCCTTCGCACGTAATATCCCCTTTATATTTGAACTTTCACATATATATATATATAGGGTGAGGTTCAATGGAAAACCTAAAAAAACCAATTACACCAATGTAACATTAGTTCTAAACAAGAAATTGCACCTGATTTAAACATGTTACACCAAATGTAACATAGTCATTTTTGTTACACAGGTGACAGGTGTAACCATCATCGCTATATTTACATATGTGTACCAATAATAATTAGGTTTTCTTGTGTTATATGTAAAAGAGAGATGAAATAGAGACACAAATAATGAAATTCAAATCAAAGTTGAACAATGAAAAATATTATATAGGTATTTTACTAAAATACCCAGGTTTTCCAGGGTTTTCATTATTTAGGAGGTTTTGCAATGATCATTTTCCTATATATATATATATATATATATATATATATATATATATATATATATATACCCTGAAAACCCTTATGTCCCCTTAGAAAAAAATAAAATGCAAAAAAAAAATTACAATGGTCTACATGTATACCCGGCAAAAGATCTAAAAAATGATGACGATCCAAAGGTTAGTTTTTATTTTTTTTAAAAATAACAAAATCCCGTTCTTGGGAAATACATATGTAACCAGTTTTTTTTACATCTGTAAACACGAAATTACATATGTAAATTTAAAAAAAAAAAACTGCTCGGCGTTTTTTTTTTGTTTTTTTCCATCAAAACTAATAAAACTGAATATAGAATCAATAGAAAAAAAAGAAAAAAATTTGAATTACATATATAACACAGGGTTTTTTAGAATATCTATGCCATATATATATATATATATATATATATATATAGGAATGAGAACAATTAATAACTATTCTTTGGAGCAATAACCAAATAACCACATCCTAGTGGTTTGATGAAAAAACAGGTGCTATGGATTAGTGACATGTGACACTCCTTTTTTTCTTTTTTTTTAACAGAAAGGGTATAAGGGTATTTTACCTAAAAGAAAAAAGCACCCCTCTCATTTTTAAAACGTTTATAACTTTTTTATCCGAAGTCGTTTTTTTATAAAAATTATACCATTGGACTCGTCGCTTTTTTATCTTTAATTCAGATGTGGTCCCGACTTTTTTCGAAGGTTTTTTTCAAATGTCCGTATTAACATCAATGCTACAGAAAAAAGGCACCGGCGCTACCCAAAAAAGGCATCAGTGCTACTTTTTGTAACATTACATGTCAATACGGACGTTTGAAAAAAAGTGTCAAAAAATGTCGGGACCACATCTGAATTAAAGATAAAAATGCGACGAGTCCAACGGTATTTTTTTTATAAAAAACCGACATCGGATAAAAAAGTTATAACCGTTTTAAAATGGAGGAGGTACTTTATTGGTTGAGTTAAATGACTAAAATACTCTTTCTGGAAAAGGAGGGAGAGGGACACTTGTCATAATTTTGGTGGTTCAAATGGGTTATTTGGTTATTCCTCTAAGCAAGGGTTATTAATAGTTCCATACCCTATATATATATATATATATATATATATATATATATAGTAAAACCTCTCTAAATTAATAATGTTGGGACTATGATATTTTATTAATTTAGCGAGATATTATTATATCGATAAATTAATAAATTATTAATTCAAAGAGTTGACTTATATTCGTGAGCAACTCCCAAATTAATGCATCGACCTTTAAATTTTCCATGTCCGTTCACTTTACCTATTTGAATAAAACAGAAACAAGGAGCTTCAAAATTCCCATGTACATTCACACATTAATGAACTTGTCTAGTTCAATGTACATAGATCTAGATTGATCACTATAAAATGTCTAATGATACCATTTAAAATCCGGTTGATGATGATTCAGTACCTTTGGAACCGGTCACTCAGAAAAAAGCATTGCAAGCAGCAACAACTCTTCATAACTTTTTGTTGCAATATGAAATACGGTGCCTCAACTCTTAAGTGCAATGGAGATATTTCAAGATGAACTCAATACAAATTTGAAGTCCCAAAAAAACAAGTGACTACAGATTCATTGTTTAGTATACAATTATAGAATTTTGGAATATTTTAGTAATTATTAATTTATAGTTTCACTGGGGATAATATATTTACATTGGGATTTCAAAAAAAATATTATCTTATTATTTTATCGATTGGTGTACAATTTTGTACTGGTCCCAAGTTGGGACCGAAGAAATTATTAATTTTATTGAGGTTATTAATTTATCGAGTATTAAATTATAGATGTTCTACTGTATATCATATCTTAATCCTAATAAAGCAATAAAATTTTTGTCATATGTCTCATTTATAAATGGTCCACATCACCATCGTCACATGTCAAGCTCACAATCAATTACCCATTTAGTAATCATTAATTAATTTTAATTACCAAATTTATCAAAACTAAAATTTTATTTTAAAATTTTGATAAAATTAATGTAGATTTTATTAATTTTAAATGTTATAAGAATTTTATATCAATCATAATTTTTAAATTTCTTGATCATTATCTTTTTCTTTTGTATTTATCAGATATTATTACTTTTTATTCAGCCCGTGTATTACACAGGTTACTAACCTAGTACTATTATATAAAAGAAAAGATTTGGACACATGTCATTCTCATATTCCATCTCATAACAATTTTCCCTCCCAAATCATCCATCTTATTTTTAATTTTTGTATGTCCATTACAATAAATAAAAAATATTTATTGTATGGATAATCACCACCCTAATTAATCAATTATTTATATTTTCATGGAAAAAAATAAAATATATTTATTATAGGGATAATCAACATCATACTTAATTAATTATATGAAAAAAAAATTCTTATTTCTATTAAAAGAAAAGTTTTGGATATATATATCCAACTTTTTATTTATTGCCTTCTAATTTATTTAATAACCAATTATTACTTTACACTTTAACAGTTCCAGAACAGTTTTATTTACTTTATAGTTTATCAATTATTTACGTTAACAGTTTTTTCTTTTATACAAGTACCATTTTCTGTCCTCTATTACCATTGTTTCTTTTTAACCTCAATCGTGCGATACATATATTTTTTTTAGATCTCAGTCGTGCACCCTAATTAATCAACTATTTGTATTGTCATGACAAAAAATAAAATATATTTTTATAGGGATAATCAACGTCATAATTAATTAATTATATGAAAAAAAATTCTTATTTCTATGACAACTTTAATACATTACTATGTATTTCTATTAAAAAAAGTTTTGGATATATATATCCAACTTTTTATCAAAATTTTAATAAATAACAAGTGGGACGACCCGCGCTTCGTCGCGGAGCCGACCCGTATTTTGTGTTAAATCAATGAAGAGTATGACGAACGTAAGAGACCTATGTTTTGTGGTGCGGCAGCTGCAAGTGACACTAATTAGATACAATCATAACAGAAAACAAACTTTATATTCACATATGTGTGTAAATCACATGATGGTTGTAGTTAAGTTCTTGTCACCAACTTCATCTCGCATCCAGAAAGCAGAACAAACACGTTTAATAAAAGGGATATATAAAATGATAATATTTTCAGTTAAATTGAATCACTTTCGTACTTGTTCAACACAAATCACCACTATATCTAAACTAAACCATAATGTTCTATACTATTAGATGTTTGAGTTGGAAAAAACTATACCTGCAGCCAAATATCTTTGCCCACAACCACAATCAGGAAGTAGAGTGTATGGAGTACCTACATAAATAAATAGATCCAATAAAATATCATTTCAACATATAGCAATGGTAAATTAATAAGAATCGATTAGACGTTTCCTTTACTACCCTTTCGAAGTGTGTATGATGTATAATCAAAGTAATAGGTTGCATTAACATTTCTCTATAATAATAATGTGTGTTTGTGTGTGTATGTATATATCAAACATGAACAAATGAATGTATTTTCCTGCATTCAACATAATATCAGTAAATATTAATTGAAAAAAATGAACAAATCACAGATGCACATATGAAAAAACTGAACAAATTACTACTTTCCTGCATTAAACATGATCCTCAGACGCACATACTATTAGCAAAGAACAAAGCTATCATCAACCCATAATTGAAGTTAAAATCATAGCCAAATAGCAATGTGATAAAAGACGATATTAACCAAATACAGAGGAGCCACAAACCAAGCTCAACAGAAGATAAAAAAAGACCTTCATAGCCAAACAATGTGTACCCCACTAAAAAGACAATGTATTGCCCAGTTGCACAATATGGGTTCATCATATGAAAATACTAAAAAAGTAAAAATGACGGATTCTTCAAGAACCTGTAAGAAAAACTAATATCAAGTAGATATAGGAACCAAGGGCTTAGACCAAATAACAGATTTATAGAACCAAGCTCAACAACAACTAATATCATCAGATTATCAACACGACCAAATTTAACCATGACAATATAAAGGCATGCATACATGTGTTATACAACACGCGATGGAAAGATTAATCTGAATAAAATCCTCATTTGAGTCTCAAATCGACATCTTGCTCCACTTCAAAGAATGCACATCACATTCCAACCTGAAGAGAAATCAAAGTAAGAATGAAAGTAAATCAATAATACAAATACCACAAATAGCACCAACAATATATATATATATATATATATATATATATATATATATATATATAGGAATGAGAACAATTAATAACCCTTCCTTGAAGCAATAACCAAATAACCACATCCTAGTGGCTTAATGAAAAAACATGTGCTATGGATTAGTGACATGTGGCACTCCTTTTTTTTTTAACAAAAAGGGTATAAGGGTATTTTACCCAAAAGAAAAAAGCACCCCCCTCATTTTTAAAACGCTTATAACTTTTTTATCCGAAGTCGTTTTTTTATAAAAATTATACCATTGGACTCGTCGCTTTTTTATCTTTAATTCGGATGTGGTCCCGACTTTTTTCGAAGGTTTTTTTTTTCAAACGTCCGTATTAACATCAATGCTACAGAAAAAAGGCACCGCCGCTACCCAAAAAAGGCATCAGTGCTACTTTTTGTAACATTACATGTCAATACGGACGTTTGAAAAAAAGTGTCAAAAAATGTCGGGACCACATCTGAATTAAAGATAAAAATGCGACGAGACCAACGGTATTTTTTTTAATAAAAAACCGACATCGGATAAAAAAGGTATAGCCGTTTTAAAATGGAGGGGGTACTTTATTGGTTGAGTTAAATGACTAAAATACCCTTTCTGGAAAAAGAGGGAGAGGAACACTTGTCATAATTTTGGTGGTTCAAATGGGTTATTTGGTTATTACTCCAAGCAAAGGTTATTAATAGTTCCATACCCTATATATATATATATATATATATAAATATATATATATATAGGGTTAGGTTCAAATGAGAACCTTTTCTTTTGAGAACTTTTGAGAACCAATTTGGGCCACTAATTTTCAAGGGGGGAGCATTCAAATTCATGGGGGGGTTTTATATATATATAAACTAGTGGCTAAGATTAGTTCTTTTTAGTTCTCAAACCCAATTAGTTCTCAAATGATCCTCTCCCTATATATATATATATATATATATATATATATATATATATATATATATATATATATATATAGGTAGACGCTCAATCGAGAACTGTAAAAATGCGAGAACTGCGAGAACCATTTTTAACCACATGTTTTATTTTTTATTATTTTATATTAACTTTTGTAATAAGGGTAACATTGTAATTTCCATTTATTTAAAATTTACGGATTCCTAAAAATAAGGTAACCGTAAATTCAAATTTCCTAAATTCAAAATTAAATATCCTTTCATTCATGTCACTTCTGAAGAGAGATTCAATTACGCTGTGTTCCCGAGTTCATTTAACGAGGGAAGGGAAAGGAAAGGGAAGTAAGTTTAAAAAAATTTGTGTTCCTAAGTTTTACTTAAGGAGGGAAATGGAAGGAAACAAAAAAAAGTTGTGTTCCCGAGTTTTATTAAAGGAGAGAAAGGGAGGGAAGGGGAGGGAAACTTAGTTCATTTTCTATTGTTTTTCTTTCCTTCCAAATCGGAAGGATTTGAAAGGAAATGAATCCCTCCCCTTCTCTTCCTTTCTCTTCTTTTCCTTTATATTCCTTTCTCTTCCTTTCATTTCTCTTCTCTTCTTTTCCCTCTTTAAGTAAACTCGGGAACACAGCGTTAGAGAGAGAGAGAGGACAAAAGGTAAAAAGATACTAATGCACATAGAGAGGGAAGAGACGATCGGACAATCGGTTGTTGGTGATTCCGCCTCCCGAATGGATGATCTCGGTGTTGATTACCATATTTTTCCGTTGCCTCCATCGGAGACACTAATCACGGCGATGTAGGAGGACGAATGGAAGCCAAAACAACTGTTGGAGCGACGGAGTTCAAGAGGATCATCGAAGAAGAGTGCAATTCGTCGAGTAGTTCGTCGATTGACAACCATAGCGATGATGAAGACGACGGAGATTGCGAAGAGGATTTCAGAGTCCGTAACAATATGATCACGACGACCAAAAATCCAGCAACGGATCTCTCGACGATGCAATTCAAGCCATAGGGGAAGCGCTGCCGATGAGGTTAGTTCCTTTGTTCTCGTTCGTTACCATTTGTGTGTGGAAATTGTGTAAATAGTAGTTGTGCTGGATTTGAATCTGTTCCATGATCAAATCATGCTTCATTTTTTTCGGTGATTGACATTAACTGTTATTGTCGATTATTGTCATGATTGGCATCATTTTAGGCATGAAACAGTTTTGTTCTCTTTATTTTCTTTTTTTTTTAAATTTTAAGGTTAGGTATTGAATTTAATGAAATTGAAACTTGTTGAGTTTGACCAGTTGAAAGTTTGATCAACTTTTGATCTTTTAAGTTATGATCTTGAATTCTGAGAATATTTGGGAACATATGGAGGTTCAGTGATCTTGCTCTTGTGTATTAGCACAATGTGTGCTATCTAGGGTTATCTATAGAATTGAATTAAATCATGCTAGCTTTAGTTAATTTCATCATGGATGGTGACTCAAGTTTCACTTGTATAAATGGCAAAATTAAAAGCTTCAAGGTGTTAAATAATATTAAACTTTCTTTCCTCTATGTTGATTCGTAAAAGAGAATAGCCTTAATGAATATGGGGTTAATTGTTATTCATAGTATCTGCTTAAACTAATATTGAACTTGTGTATGATATTAACTTCTTGGTTTTGTGAAACAGGGTCAAAGACATGAATAGCCTGAGGGTTGTTGAGACTATCCTAGACTTCTTGACCACACCACACTTCTTAGAAGTGTAATTGTGTCTCGTATTCTTCTTGATTGTTTTGTTAATGTACATAAGTTCATTAATTA
This sequence comes from Deinandra increscens subsp. villosa, assembly GCA_039602395.1. Lineage (NCBI taxonomy): Eukaryota > Viridiplantae > Streptophyta > Magnoliopsida > Asterales > Asteraceae > Deinandra > Deinandra increscens. The sequence goes on from JBCNJP010000023.1 coordinate 13,952,944, forward strand.
TTTAGCAAAATAACTCTTTATCTTGTGGATCGAAGTGACTAAGTTATCTCATTTATCTATGATCATATCAATTTGGATGGTGTTTTATGTGTTAATCTCTAATTTTTTGGCACTTCATTTGTCTATTTTTTGCTTATAATCTTAGGTAGAAACAATGTGTTTATGTATATTAGTGTTTAAGAATGCATCGATTTCAAGCAGAAATGCTATAGAACATTAAATCAGAAAAATTCCAATTACTTTGGGTGAGCATTGATTTATACTACAATAGATAATATTTTAATATTTTAGGTTTCTCTTCTTCTTCGATTCAAGCAAGTCGACCATAAGGTGAATCGATTTAATTTTAGCATATTTTTGAACGAGTATATATAATTACTGAACTTAACAATCCCAAAAACTTCTATTTGTTGAATCCAACTGAAATTAGGTTACGTGTTCTTCAGTAATAGATGATGACGGTACTTTTGCCCATGAAACTTACCCCTTTAATAATGAAGATAAAAATATTTATATGCACACATGCACGTATGCATATATGCACATTTTTCCATATGCATATATGCACATTTCTTCCATATGCCTGATAACCAAGATCGGAACACTGATAACCAACCGGCACCTGTTTGGTTAAGTCCGACTTGAGTTCGTCAGTCCGACTGTGTATGATTTCAACCGGCACCTGTTTGGTTAAGTGGGCGAAGGCAAGGGATGCCAACTTGCTCAGTGCGTCGGCTTTTTTATTTTGACTCCTCGGGATTTGGGTGATCTCAAATCCTTCAAACTGGGAAGTGAGTTCTCTGACTTTGTTGGCGCCATCCGCACGGTCCCTCAACTTCCAGAATGCCTGATAACCAAGATCGGAACACTGAAGATAGCTTCATCACCCCGGATGGAAGAAATGCCACCGGATCATCCGGGGTCACCGATCCTCAAAACTTGACACTCACACCGGAACTGGTAAGCCAAAACTTCCTACAGCTTCGGCAGATGATGAACGAACGCGTAGCGGCCGAAAGAGCAAAAGGCATACGTGTACAGCTGTCCTTTGACGAAGAGAACGTCATCATCAACGATGAGATGCCACCACCACTGGGGGGGGTAATGTCAACCAACCAAGGCCGACAACCGTTATGACCAACATCACTACGGTGTCGACTCAGACGTCGGGACCAACGGTGTCAGCATCAACACCAGTCATCAGAACAGGTTCCATGCCGACACACGGAACCTCGGGCCCAATACAGTTCCCATTCAACCAGCAACATCCGATGCAGTTTCCGGCCCAACAGTTTTACCCATACCCACCATTCATGAACCCATACGGGGCACCAGCTTACCAGATGCCGATGTACCCATACGGTATGCCGCTGCAACCACCACCTCCGCCACACGGGACAAACACAAGCACAGGCCCTCGGCCACAGCTAAATGCCAGAGTCGAAACTCCAGCAACACGGGTAGACGAACCAAAGGATGCCAGCACCGATGACTTCTCCCTACCCTACATCCCAGAGGAAGAAAGCAAATTCACTGAGCGAATAGAGAGTTTTGAATGCCCACCAAAGACAAAGCTACCAAGTGCAGTAAAAACATACGACGGCAGCACCGACCCAGAAGACCACCTGCACGCCTTTAAATCGGCTGCCAGCATAGAAAAATGGTCCATCCCCGTGTGGTGCAAAATGTTCGTCCAGACACTCTCAGGTCCAGCCAGACTCTGGTTTAACTCCCTCCCTGACGGCTCGATCGACAGCTATGCACATCTGAAACAACTTTTCTCCAAACACTTTGGCCAGCAGAGGAAATGCACAAAAGACCCAATCGAGCTACACAATATCCGACAGGGAGACCAAGAGTCCCTGCGAACCTTCCTAGAAAGGTACAAAACCGAATCCCTAACCATCGGTCACGCCGATGAAAGACAAAAAATATCCGCCTTCATCCATGGACTAAGGACGAGGCAATTAATTAAGGAGATGAGTGCCAGAGTCCCTACAACGATACAAGAGGCTTTTGATAGAGCCGAAGCCTTCATCAGAGGCGAAGAGGCAGCACAGCTCAGAGACAAGTCGTCTGGCGGACAGCAAAGGTCACAAGGTCGATCACAACACAATAGAGACTCTCGCCGACCCTGGCAGTCGGGGAGCGACAGAGGAAGCCGAGACGATCGTCGACACTCGGGCTTCACGCCTTACGAGCGACCGTCTCCCTCCAACCAGAGGCAAGATAAAAGGGATTACCCCAGCCTGACAAAGACCCCCAGAGAGATCTTGCAAACAGAAGACGCCAGCCGACAATTTGGCAAACCACGTTCGATGGGCTCTAACACAGCCAACCGAAACATGGCCAAATACTGTGATTTCCACCTAGACAGAGGCCACGATACGGATGAGTGCCATCAACTAAAGAAAGAGATCGGCCACGCAGTAAAACCAGGTCAGTTAGCACACCTGTTGAAAGAAATCAAGGAGCAAAAGAACAAGAAAGAAAAGAAAAATGACAATGCACAAATCCTCATGACACATGCCTCTCGCAGCAAAAAACCGAAGCTCAAAAGAGAGAGCTGGGCTAACAAGCCAATCTCTTTCCCAGCACTAGATATGGCCGAGCCGACACTCAGCCCCATGGTCGTCATCGCCAATGTTGCAGACCATGACATCCATAGAATATACATCGATGGAGGGAGCGCCTCGGACATCATGTACAAGACATGTTTCTCCAAACTACCGACTCACATACAGCAGCACCTCCAACTATCAAAAACATCTTTGGTCGGTTTCAGTAGGGACATGGTCTTCCCTGAGGGAGAGATTACACTGTCGGTAACCCTTTCCGACGGATCGTACACAAGAACCGAGGAAGTAACTTTCCTCGTGGTCAACCGACCCTCACGGTACAACATCCTCTTCGGTCGGCCAGCGATCTACCAGTTTGGCTGCGTTGTCTCCACAGCACATGGATTAATGAAGTTCCCAACTAGAAGTGGCATAGCAACTATCCGATCCACCCGGCTGGACTCCAACCTCACAGCCGACGTCACAGAAGAAGCAGCCCAGAACAAGTGGAAAGTCAATGAGAAATACCTCGACCAACTGGTCACCATCGGCCCCGAGCTATCTAATCCGACGCGAGAAAAGTTGTACAACTTGATACGCAATAGCACAGACGTGTTCGCATGGACACCGGCCGACATGACAGGTGTACCAAGAGAGATCACTGAACATCTCTTAAAGGTCGACCCAAAGCAACGACCGGTGGCACAAGCAAAAAGAAGCATGGCTCGAGACCGAAGCAAAGCGGTATGCGAAGAGGTAACAAAGCTGGTTAAAGCAGGGATCTTGAAAGAGGTCAAGTGGCACACCTGGATCGCCAATCCGGTCATGGTAGCTAAATCCGACGGCTCATGGAGAATGTGCGTCGACTTCACCAACCTCAACAATGCATGCCCAAAAGACTGCTACCCCCTGCCGGCCATAGATGCAAAAGTGGATGCCCTATCGGGCTACACATACAAGTGTTTCCTCGACGCTTACAAAGGCTATCATCAGATCAAAATGGCCCGGCAGGATGAAGAAAAAACAGCTTTTCATACAGACAAAGGCATTTTCTGCTACCGAAAGATGCCCTTCGGCCTGAAAAATGCCGGAGCCACTTACCAAAGGCTGATTGACCAAGTCTTCGACCCACAGATCGGCCGAAATATGGAGGCCTACGTCGACGACTTAGTCATTAAAAGTGCGACAGAGGAAGCAATGATTGGCGACATCGAGGAGACATTCGGTCGACTCAGAGCCGTGAACATGAAACTCAATCCAGCCAAGTGCTCTTTCGGAATGAGGCAAGGCAAATTCTTGGGCCACATAGTCACCGACCAGAACATCATGGCCAACCCTGAAAAAATAAAGGCCATAATGCAAATGAAGGCACCACAGAGTCTCAAGGAGCTCCAATGTTTAAATGGTTGACTAGCCGCCCTCCACCGTTTCATCTCCAAGTTGGCAGAGAGGTCGATGCCTTTCTTCCGAACCTTGAAACAAGCAACCGACAAAAAACAATTCCTCTGGACCGAGGAAGCCAATAAAGCGTTCCTGGAACTAAAACAGAGTCTCTCCACTCTCACACCAGTCACTGCTCCAGCAACAGGGGAAGAGGTAATCCTCTACCTCTCTGTCGGCACCGAAGCCATAAGCTCAGTCCTATGCACTGAACGAGCCGATCAACAAGTTCCGGTCTACTTTGTGAGCAGAGCAATGAAAGATCCTGAAACCAGGTACACCAAAATTGAAAAATTATTATTAGCTCTAATCCACACTGCCCGGCGCCTACGCCAATACTTTCAGGCTTACAGGATTACAATACTCACGAACTACCCCCTCCGGGAGGTAATCCAAAGACCGGAAACATCGGGCCGATTCGCAAAATGGGCTATCGAACTCGGCGAACACGAGCTGCACTTTAAACCCCGAACGGCGATTAAAGGGCAGGTGTTAGCCGACTTTATAACAGAATTACAAGTCGACTCCAGCACCGGAAAACAGACAGTCGAAGAGTACAAACCCCCACCACCAATTGTTGGCACCGATGTCTGGACACTATACACAGATGGGGCCAAAAACAGCGAGGGTTCCGGTGCCGGCCTGGTCCTGATCGATCCACACGGAGTCGAAATAACGTACGCCATTCGACTCGACTTCCCGAGTACAAACAATGAGGCCGAGTACGAGGCATTGCTAGCAGGGTTGCGATTGGCAAAAAAGATGACGGTGAAAAAACTCGTTGCGCGAGTCGACTCACTACTGGTTACAAACCAAGTAAATGGCGAGTTCGAAATTCGGGGCGAAGCATTGCAGCGGTACGCCAACAAAGTCAGAGAACTCACTTCCCAGTTTGAAGGATTTGAGATCACCCAAATCCCGAGGAGTCAAAATAAAAAAGCCGACGCACTGAGCAAGTTGGCATCCCTTGCCTTCGCCCACTTAACCAAACAGGTGCCGGTTGAAATCATACACAGTCGGACTGACGAACTCAAGGAGGTGCTAGAAACCGACACGGTAGTCTCGACCAGTTGGATAACACCAATTCGGAACTACTTATCACAAGGCATACTCCCTGAATCGTCACTAGAAGCAGCAAAGCTGAAAGCCCAGGCTCAACAATATACAATTCACAATGACAAACTCTACAAGAAGTCATACCTACAGCCACTGCTAGCATGCTTGACTCCCGAAGAAGGACATTACGTCATAAGGGAGATCCATGAAGGAATCTGCGGCACCCACTCCGGCCCTCGGTCGATAGTCACCCGAATGATGACAATGGGTTATTATTGGCCTACAATGTACACCGACACCGAAAAAGAAATACAAAAATGTCGAGGCTGCCAGATGCACGCAAGTGTGCAACGGGTACCGAAGCATAATCTAATACCGGTAACCTCTCCATGGCCCTTCTACAAATGGGGCATCGACATTGTCGGACCTTTCCCAGAGGCGCCGGGCCGAATCAAATTCCTCATCGTTGCAGTTGACTACTTCACTAAGTGGCCAGAAGTAAAAGTCGTGGCTACCATCACCGGCAAGCAGGTGATCAACTTCGTCTGGGAACAGATAGTCTGCCGATACGGCCTACCAGGGAAGATGGTGTCGGACAACGGAAAGCAGTTCGCCGATAACCCGTTCAAAACATGGTGCCAAGAGTTGCAGATTACACAAGTGTTCACCTCGGTCGCACACCCACAATCAAATGGCCAAGTCGAACGAACAAACAGGTCGATTGTCTCCGGCATCAAGGCTCGACTCGGTGAACAGGGAAAGAATTGGTTGAACGAGTTACCAAATGTCTTGTGGGCCATACGCACCACCGAACGAACCAGCCACGGGCACACTCCCTACAGTTTGACCTTCGGCTCTGAAGCTGTAATACCAGCCGAGATCGGCATGCCGACATATCGAACAGAGAACGTCTCGGAGCTCACCAATGACTCGGAACTGCTGATCAACTTGGCTTTAACACAAGAACGCCGAGACATGGCCGCAATCAACGAAGCACGATACAAAAAGCAGATGGAAAAATACTACAATCAAAAGGTCCGAGAGGTCACATTTCGGCCTGGAGATTACGTATTCCGACATAATGAGGCGAGCAGACAAGAAAACCAAGGCAAACTAGGGCCAAACTGGGAGGGTCCCTACCAGGTCAGTGAGGCACATGCAAAAGGCTCTTACAAACTCGTAACTATGGAAGGCAAAGCCGTTCCCCGACACTGGAACGCAATGCAGCTCAAAAAATGTTATTTGTAAACCGAAACACACTTTGTTCGACGCAATTCTCTTTATATCTAATGAAAGTCGGCACTGAATTTTTCAAATTTTTGTCTCTTTTAAGTATATGATTGCATCTAACTATAATTGCTCGAGCCGACTGGCCAATGTCGGCAAGATTATAATACAGATCAAATACTACATGATTTAGACTCATATCGGTCATATCGGTTATACAACCCTGGCACACGATTTATCTAACTTCATAGCAAGGCCAAAAGGTCCTTGTAGCTGTCACTTTATGGATAGACGGCCGTGCCGGTCGATCACAAATCAGTAATCGACCGACCCGACACCCATCCCATAAGCAACAGCCCTCGTAAGATGGTTATCCGTACCGGGCTATACAGGGAAACGCCTCGTCGTTCATCTCTCACAGCTCTCATTAGTGGGTGACCGACACGCTCCCAATCATTCCAGTCGGCATGTTAACAACCGACGCATGGAAGGTCGGGCAAAGATCGGACCACATAGACCGAAAGACTTCGGTCGAACCTAGGTATAAAAGCGCAAAAAACATATTTTAATACATCCATAACAAGTCTAGTGGAAACACAAGACTACATACACTCGATACCGACACGCTCGTATCACACACAATTGAGGTCGATAGGAAAACATTGACGAATGTTCACCCACTTCCTCACCTTTTTATTTAATAAACTCAAAACATTGAGGTCGATTACCGACGCTACATACACTCGGTCATCACAAAACAGTCATTACATTTATTATAAGTACTTTGAAACAAACACGGCAAACACAATGTACAAAAGATGAATATATTTCATTAATTACAAGCCGACAGGCCTTACATTACAAGCCGACAGGCATTACATCACAACCCAATCGGGTGAAGAAAAACAACATAAAAGGCCCTATCTATACAGGATCAGTACTAGACGAAGCATTCGGCCCACCAGGAGCTGTGACAGTACCAAAAGGCTCCTCGACTGGATAATCCACGTCGGGGTCGACAGCCTGATACTCTGCCCGAGTCTTATTCAAACACTCCGACAGGCTGTCAAGATACTTGTACTCGAGCTTACCATACTCAGCGGCCGCCCTCCTCAGCTGCGCCTCGGTGTCGGGCCTATAATATTTGCCCTCAGCCACAGGCTTCCCGGATGTGGCATGCTCGAAGCCAGCAACGAAGCCTAGGTGGGCCCCCCGCCTCATAACAGCACTCTGAAGATTGCCGAGTCTTGTCTTGAAAGGTCGACTGCCAAGCAGCCGACCAACAACGAACGTCGCCCCCTCTTCGACAAACCACTGTCGGTCGTCACCCAGCTCCTTCGCCTGAGTCTGGACACCCCGGTACAGATCCGACAGCCGATCTTTCTCGATCTTCAGCTTCTCGAGGTCAGCAGTTAACCCTTTCACTTCGGCCGAGTGGCGAGCGGTGTCGTCGTCACAGCGCTTCCGAAGGTCACCAAGGGCAACCTCATGCTCCCTCGCCGACTCCCGGAGGGCAGCAATGGTTTCGGCATCGGCCTGCCTACCAGCTTTGAGATCGGCGACCTCTTTCTCTAAGGCCGAAGCCTTACCAGGATCAACATTAGCATATGTTATCCTCAGGTCACCGATCTCCTTCTTCAATTTCCCAACCTCGGCCCTCTTGGCCGAAACACGAGATTTCAGGTGGGCGACGCTCTTCTCCAACCGTGCGTTACGCCGAATCATGCCAACGCCAGCGGCAAAGGCACGCGTAAACTTAAACGTCGCCCGGCGACGAGCCTCTTCCGGCGTTTCCCTATCCAGCTCGGCACGTGTACCCGCCGGAAGGCTCAGACGAGCAAACTCTCGGCACAGGAAGGTGGTATTCAGACGGGTGCCATTGGTTACTTGCCATTCAGGCGCAAACACTTGCTCAGCAACACTAGGGTCGACCTCGTGAACAGGCGACGAAGCAAAATCACTGTCGTCCACAATATGATCGGCCTCCGGCTCCGGAGTGGGAGCAGTCTTCCTCAGGCGTTCACCAACTACCTTTCGACCGGCTTCGGTAAACTGGGAACCCTTAGCCTGCAAATCAAGGACAAAGCTGTCATAATCATAGGACAGCCGAGAGCCGTGCAGAGGAGAGGGAGAAATACTTACACTAGCCGCAGCGTCATTCATCTTCCTCTTCCCCTTATCAGTAGGAGAAATCTCCCCCTCCTCCGGCCCCTCCTTGTCTCCATCACCGGACGACATAATATCCACCTCAGCGTCAGAAGCCTCATCACGAAGCTTGGTCGGTCGTAGGCCAGACGGACCACTCTTCCGCTTCACCATACGCTTCTGCCGACCCTGGGTCGACTCCATAAAAAAAGCCTTCCTCTTGTGAGACGAAGAATCCTTCTTTGTCTTACCAGTCTCCTCTTCAGCAAGGACGTTAGTCTCACCACCGATGGCAGACCCAATCAAAGTCTTATTACCATCGGTAATAACGAAATCTTCATACCGGCGCCCAGCAGTCTCGTCAACAGGCCCCCTTTCACCTTCACCCAGCGGCTTGCTTCCCTGAATGACATCGGACGGGTCGTCCATAGTGATAAAATCCAGAATGTCCATATCTACACAAGAAAAGAAACAAGTTTAGCAAGATTAACATAAAAGATAACTGACTATACAAAAAAAAAAAAGCAAAGGCCGACAGGGTATTACCCCGACCCTCAAGTGTAAAACACGGTTTCTCCGTTGTCGATAACCAGTTACGACTCAAGCCAGTCAATATCAACACTCTCTCGGGATATCTCCTCAAGGGGAGACTAAGGGCCGACAGACGCCTCACCGTCTCCGCATTAAACTCCAACTCCGGACGTTTCCCCTTCTTGACCTTAGTCGACTTCCAGGGGAGGTCGACACCCATAATCTTATCGGAAACAAAGAAGAATTTATCCTTAAAGTCCTTCAAGTTCGTCGGCACCCAACACAGGTAACATGGGCTAACAGAATCGTCGTCATACCTCTCCCGACGCTGTTCAAAACAAAACCAATCTCCCTGATGGTTTATCCTATAGAACCGGTGGAAGACACCGGATGTCGGCACCCTACCCAGGGCCCAGCAAGTTGCTTCAAAATGGGTTACCCTAAGAATAGCATTGGGATGCAATTGGCTGATGTGGACCATATTATGCTTTAGGATGCTTATGAAGAATCTAGTCAAAGGAATTCTCAACTGACCGGCGCTAAAAGCTTTAGTATAGAGGCCGACCATGTCATCAGGAGGGGTCCTAATGGATTGAGTCGGCGTCGGAAGTCGAGGGTTTCAGTTTGTCGGAGATACCGAAACGCTCACAGTGCTCATCTAACTCCGCTTGGGTAAGCGAAGACGTAAAATCCCTAATCCCTAAGGGAGCCATGAAGAAAGAGAGGAAACTATAAAGAACGAGATCAGAAGAAGGAACGTACCGGCTAAAGAAAGCAAGACGACGACGAACAAATGCGCTAAAAGCGAGACGGAAAAGCAAAGCAGAAGATTCAACCGGAAGAATTTAGGGTAAAAAGGAGAGGTGCGATGGTAAAAAATGAAAGGTAAATGGGGTATTTATAGGCAAAAACCCTAATCGACGGTTGAGTTACCGCCCGTCCCATCACAGGCCGTCACCAGAGCCCACAAAAGGCCCAACACGTGTCCACTAGCTGTCATGCATTAGCATTCGACAGGTGTCGGCAAGGGCACACGACCGACACCAGACGTTCAGAAGCCAAAATAAAGACAATTGTCCCCTTAGTCCGATAGTGATGTCCAGACCACCACATACCGGACTGGGGGGCTGATGACGTATGTCCGTGTCGGATGACGTCACAAGGAAGTAGACACACACATCCGACCCAAAACAACATAAGTCACGAGTGTCGGCCTCGCAGCCTGCCGGCCGACAGACAACACAGGAAAGAGTGTCGACCCTCAACAGGGCCGACACGCAATGAATATCAAGGGTCGACCACAAAGGAGTCGACCAACCATCCGCCCAGTGTCGACCAAATAACACATACGGTAACCGACACTCGGGCACGACAAGTCCGAGACGGACACCACAGACCAATGCTCTCACAACGGCAGGTCGGCGGACCGACGCCCGACCTGACCACACATTTAATGCGATTACCCAAAATGTATACTGCAGGAACTTGGCACAGTCCAAGGCGCAGACCTGCAGCCTACCTCCTTTGGGCAATTAGCATTAATGGCGATACAAGACAAAGGTTGAGGGTTATAAATACACCCCAACCACCAGGTTAGATTCATTCAATGCGCTTAGCTTCGACTTGATTACACTTAATCTCTCGAAACGCATACTTATTCTCACGCCCGAGCTTGGTCGCAGGACACCCTGTCCTGCTCTCCAAGAACAACGGTGTTTCCTTGTTTTGCAGATAACAGCCGAGCCGAGTCCCTCCAAGCCGAAGGCTAGCTGTTTCCTTCCACCTGTAGTCGTCCTATCGGAGTCACTCGTCCTAGACTTCGGTCTATCTAGTCACTCTCGGTAGCCCGATTCTACAATATACATACTTTTGACATTTTTCCATATGCATATATGCATATTTCTTCCATATGCATATATACACAATTTTGAACCATACATGTACATTTTTTCTCTATGCATATATGCATAATTTTGAAGCAAATGGGTTTTCATAATGATGACAATAAATCAACCTAATCCGGATGTTTTTTAGTAATGAAAAATTATAGCAGGTTCTTTGATCTTATAAAACTTTTATAGTTTCAAAATATGGTGATTTGCTGACAAAATTTATGTGGTAAAAGTGGTCGTCAAATGGGGTCAATGACAGTCAAATGAAGATTTAGATGCATATGTGCATATATTTACTTTAGAATAAATTGCACCGGAGGTCCCTGAACTTTGCAAAAATCTCATATTAAGTCCCTGAACTATCATAATTGCTTAATAAGTCCTTAAGTTTTGAACTTTGTATCACCGTTAGTCCTTACACCAAACGCCCGTTAGTTTGGTCCGTTAAAAAAGTCACGTGAATAAAGCATGCGGGGCATTTATGTCTTTTACCTACCAATTAATATCTTCCTTATATATAACCCACACCGAACTCATTCAAAACCATCTTCAAAACCATCGACGGCAATCTCTCTCTCCGATCACATCACATCCATCCATGGCGGTTTGCTACTGTAGACGTGAAGCAACCATTCGAACCAGCTGGACGGAATTGAATCCTGGTCGACGCTTTTACTCCTGTGCTCTAGAGGTACGTTTAAATGTTGACCGATTTTGTTAATTTTGTTTTTGATGCTGATGATTGCTGTAATCTTAATGTTTAGGGTGGAAATTGTGGGTTTTTTGGATGGGTGGATCCACCCATGTGTGCTCGCTCATCTGAGGTGATTCCTGGACTCCTCAGATCCAAGAATGTGCTCGAGAAAGAAGTTAAGAAGCTGAAGGGGGAGTTGAAGAGGAAGAATGCTACTTTGAAGATGATGTTTGTGCTGCTGGTTTGTTATTTGGCTGTCCAAGTCTTCTATTAGGGTTTGGATGCTAGTAGTAGTCTTTTGGAAGTTAGAAGTGGTGGTTTTTGTTGGTGGTTTTTGATGGTGGTTTTTGTTGGTAGCTTTGATGTTGATGGGTTTTGTTTGGTAGTTTGATGTTGGTTGGTTTTGTTTGTAGTTAGAAGGTGTTAATACCTGGCCACATTTTTTGGATGTAATGCTAATGTATGTAAGCACTGTTAAGCCTAATGGAAATGAATTTCGTTGGCCAACTTGTTTTGCCAAATGCTTATTGTTTGTTGTGTGCCAAATCATCAACCAAATCAAACACAAATGATGCCAAATGATGGCAAAAACAAACACAAATGGTCAAAGATATCAAATGATACCAAAACAAACACAAATGATGCCAAATGAAAACAAACAGTTTTGGGCATACCAAATCATAGAATGTGGATTCATTTCCAAATTAGTAGCAAGTACAAAAATCAAGTTCAAGCATACCAAAATAGTAGCAAGTACAAAAGCCAAATGATACCAAAACAAAACATACTATTGTCATAGAAACCAAAATAGTACTAAAACCAAACAGCCATTGTATCCCTTACATTGTATCAGTTTGCACCATTCCTAGCACTGCAGGATCTTTTGTTGTGGCCAGTTTTGTGGCAGATAGAGCATCTGATTGTTTTGCCAAGTTTTGAGAGCTTAAATCCCTTGTCAAATGCAATGTCATCCAACTCAGCTTGATCCTTCCTTCTTTTCTTTTTTGGTCTTCCAATTGGTGTTTTGAAAACTGGTGGCTTAATAGTAGTTGGGCATTGAGACTTTGGCCACATTCTTGGTCCATTTATTGGCCCAATTTTGAATGAATAAACTTCCTTCCATGACTCCAACCAGTAACATTCATGAATCCAAGATTCTGGCCCCCCTTCTATTTCATGGCCAAGTAATGTCATCTCCCAATTTACTGCAACTGCATGCTTGCAAGGTAGTCCTGTGATCTCCCATTTTCTGCAACTGCAACTCTTTTCAGAGACATCAACAACACACTGATCATTCCAAGGTCCAGACACTTGGTATTTGGTTCCTGCATTCCACATGACTCTATAACCTGCTGCCTGAGAATGAATTGCTTCAAACTGTTTTGTTGCTGCTGGAGTCAGAGGCCCATCACAAGCAGCAATCATCTAAGAAAAACCAAGTACATGTTATACAAAGAACATCTGCTAATCTTTCTAGAGACAGAAAATATAAACAAATTACCTTAATAACATTTACATGCCTTCTCATTAAGTATTCCCTCACATAATCCAAAGCTGTTATAATGGGCTTGTCCCTCCCATCTACCAGCTTGCCATTAAACACTTCACACAGGTTATTCAACAGAATACCAGAATGTGCTCTACCTGTGAAATGAGCTCTTGACCAATGCTTTGGTGGGATCTTGGATAACCAGTTATATGCACCAGTATTGTATTTCTTCAAATCATCCATTTTGTTTTCAAATTCCTGAACAGTTGTAGCAGTGGCTGCACCCCACAACAGATCTTTAAAAGCTTTTCCCCTCCACTTCAATTTCATATTCTGGTGTATATGTCTCAAACAAAACCTATGTTCAGCCATAGGAAACACCTTAGCTACTGCTGGGATTATGCCCTACACATCATTAAAGTAAAACACAAAATTTAAACACAAATTTAATACCTTATGCTATGTTAGATTAAAACAAAACAGATATTTTAATACCTTTTGCCTGTCTGAAATAAATGTAAAATTAGCATTGTTTGGTAACTCCAGGTCATCAGCAACACACTGTAAGCAAATGTAAATTCTTTTGAAAACCCTGCTTGGCACATCTGCATTTTGGTCTTCTTGAACCACAAACTTCATAGTGCTTCCAGGATTTGTTGTTTTCAATTCCAAGATATAGTCTCTAAGCCTGGAATATTGCTCTGTATAGCTTCCCCTCAACTGTTTAGTAGCCCTAGATCTTGTTCTAAAAGCTTGGTTTCTAGACAGCCCAAGCTCATACAGCAAATTCCAAAAGTTTACCCTTACAAACTGCCCTAACTCTTTCAGTGTCATTCTTAACAAACACAATGTTCCTCCTAGTCTCAATACCATGTTTGATAATAAGATCTTTAACTTCTGTACTATTCCCAAACACTTGACCAACATAGAATGTGGCTGCACTAGCATCATCCCTGTGTCTTTTCCTCATCATTCTCAAAACTTTATTCCTTCTTGCCTCATTTTCATCTGAACCTAAGTCACTACCACTATCAAACATATCATCATCTAGAGGGACTTCATTTCCATCATCATTGTTGTCATTGTTGGTACTCATAACAGCCTCATCATTTTCATTTTCACTCTTAAGATCATCATCAGACACATCATGATCCACATTCATCATATACTCCCTCATGTCCACATCAACATCTCCCATGTAGTTGTCCTCATCATCCCTATAATCACTGTCATCACCATCAATGTCATTTTCATATTCATGCCCATCCCCCTCTAACTCATTCTCAATCAATGGGAAATCTGTGTCAAATTGCTCAAAATCATATTCAAAATCAACTTTCAAATTTGCAAATTCATCACCCTTGGTCACAGCAACCTTATTTGGTTCATCAACAAGTGGGACTAATTCATTTTGAATTGGTTTGTCCACTATATCATCAGTCCATCCCAATAATCTCATCTTATTTTTCCTAGGTGCTAGTTTCATTGGCCTAAGTTTTTTAGCTACACCATCATCTAATTCTTCAATTACAACCCTGGATTTTGAAGTTTCAAATGGTGAAGAGAGATAAGTTTTTACTTTTGTCTCACCATGTTCAACATATAAGCTAATAAGCTTGTGTTTTGGTGTAAACTTAGAAAGCTCTATTACATCTTGATCACTACCTAAAGCTTGTAGTCCAAAATCCAAATCAGTTTCAGGGATCAGAAAATGATACCAAAGTGGTGTCTGATTATCATGAAACCCTAGTTCTTCAATAACACTATCAAGTTCATGGACAGAAAACTCATCCATGTCAATAAAATCCACATACTTAACCACACCATTCTCATACCTACGACCCGGGAAATTTTTGAAAAAACCCCTACAATGCACTTTTAGAGAAAATAGATTGTCTGCTCCCTCTGTGCAATTGATCAACATAATACGAAGGAAAAATTTAAACTTTATATGTCAGAATGGTATAAATACAAAGATATACATGAAAACTGAAACTAAAAGATTGGATGCTTGGTTTACCATAAAACTTTTCGTAGTTTCGTGAGGTTGATCGCCTCAAATCGTCCATCCCATTGCCGCTTCCTTTCACGTTTAACCACCGTGATCACTGATGTTGGAGATTTCTTCAGTTGCCGGAGGGAGGTCACAGTGAGGAAGACGATACGTCTTGGGTTGTTTATGGGGGGAAATGACGAAGGACCTCTGGTTTAATGAGGATGTGGTGGTCGTCGCCGGCGAAAAGACTTAAATGCCCCGCATGCTTGATCCACGTGACTTTTTTAACGGACCAAACTAACGGGCGTTTGGTGTAAGGACTAACGGTGATACAAAGTTCAAAACTTAAGGACTTATTAAGCAATTATGATAGTTCAGAGACTTAATATGAGATTTTTGCAAAGTTCAGGGACCTCCGGTGCAATTTATTCTTTACTTTATGTGGTTACAGTCGTCAGATTAGTTTCTCTTTTACCTTTTTATTAGGAGTTAATATTTTAGGTACATTTATGTTGGTAAACTGGTAATTGAAAGTGCTGTTCCATAGGAAGAAAAGAAAAGGTTATTTAAAATGAATTTAATTTTTGTAAAATCTGGAGTTAATATTAGGAGTTAATATTTAAGATATATTTAAGGTGGCTTCATCGAGAATTTCGGACCTAAATTACGGAACTCAAATTTATGTTCCAATTTCACCCTTGCAAGCGGTTAAGAAAATTAAATAATAAAAAAATATGATTAAAAAATCTTGTGGCTGATATTGGTTCTCGTAGTTCTCGCATTTTTTTAGTTCTCGATTGAGCGCATATTTATATATATATATATATATATATATATATAGGGTAGAGTTATAATACAAAGTACTTTTTACGTGAGAAGTGTGAGAAGTGGATGATGTGTTAGATTTTAATGCATTGTGTTATCTTTTAGTTATGTTTTTGGTAAATATATAACACTATACATTGTTTTTTCCATATTAGAATGTCATGTTTATTAAAATTAGAGTTAAAGGATAACACAATGTAAACACAGTGTAATAATATCCTAACACAGTGCCCTTTTAATAATTCTAAATAAATGGTGTTTGGTAGTGTTTGGAATTCAATGGATGGTGTATTTATTTTAGGATTGTCATATATTTACCTAAAATATAATAAAAAGACAATATCATGTGTTAAAAATTAACATATCAACCACTTCTCACACTTCTCACGTAAAAAGTACTTTGTATTATAACCCAACTCTATATATATATATATATATATATATATATAAAGCTACAAAACTATTGGTCAAATAACATGATCTGTTCAAAAAGACATCATTTCTGTAAGTTTCATATAAGTTATTGACCATATTTGAGAGGCAAGTTCAATTATGAGTTTCATATAAGTTATTTCCCAGATACTTCCCTTAATCCAAACTCTAAACAATATACAAATCTGGAGATTCAGAACATATTATCATTTCAACTGTAGAAAAGCTAGTTTACCTTCCTGGACTTCTTCACCGGCGGTGCGTTCACTAAACACCTAAGAGAAGTACCGGCATTGGCGTAGCTTTTAAGGGGCGGGAGGGGGCGTCCGACCCCCCGATTTTTTTTTTTGCGATGTAGGGGTATATAATTTTCGTGTAGAAAATTTCGATATACTCCACCCAAAAACTGGCATTAGGAAAAAAAAATTAGATCCCGACCCCCCACTTGATATTTTCAAGCTTCGCCACTGAGTACCCGTCCAGAAATTAGATCAAACTACTTGTTGAAACTACTTATAATAAGAACAAATTTTAGGTTTTAGCAGATCTAAAACAATGAATCAGATTCAAACATCATACCTTAGCAGCAACTATTCGAGAAAGACACATTAAAACGAAGATCGAACAGTAAACAGGACCGGATCTGAAACACAACCACAAACCACTGAATCCAAACACCACCGCCCCTTCTACACCATAGACGGAGCAACAACTGCAACCAAACACCGCCGCCGTCTCGATGCCATAGGCGGAGCAACGGTCGCAACCAAACGTCGTTGCCGTCTCGACGCCATAGGAAAAGAAACCCAACCTCAGATCCATCATTGACCCTCGCCCTGAGGAATGAAATTATAAGGAAATTTCCAATTCATAAAAATCGAACGAACGCCTTTAAAAATCGAACGATGAAAACATGATTCAAATGGAAATTTTGATACAGAGAATCGAAATAATGGAGGAATTATAAGGGAACTACCGATTAACACACGGGGATAAAAAACTAGTGTATATATATATAGGGGAAAGTTATTGTACAAAGAGCAATTTTTGTGCGAAGCGTGCGAAGGGGGGTAAATTTGTCTGTACGCGTTTGATGATAATAATTACAAGTTATATTGATAATGACGCAAGTTATTTTCGATAATCACGCAAGTTATATTCAATAATCACGCAAGTTATATTTCATAATCACGCAAGTTATATTTCATAATCACGCAAGTTATAATTTATAATCATGCAAGTTATACGAGAGCATATAAATGAACTTGAAAAAAAGTTTAAAGAGAATAAATTGCTCGATTTTATGGTAAAAAAAATTTTAAAAAATAATGTCGTATAAAAAAGTTATGGACGTTTAAAAAAACTGGAGGAACTTGAAAAAAGTCAACAATTGTAGGTTCTACCAATTCTACCCCTCCAGATTATTCTCACGCTTATTTCTTTCTTCTTCTTATCTGGACCATTCATCTTCCAAAATCAATGGCTCAAATTACTTCCTACACTTCGCACGTAAATGTTCCTTTGTCTTTGAACTTTTACCTATATATATATATATACATCACAAGTTCTCTCTCATTACTTTTTCATTCACAAACAAAAATCGTTCACAACTATGGTTTAAAAAACTTGCAACATATGAACATTATGACGAGATTTTTTTGTTTGTTTGTTATTATTTCTAATTCAATATTTATTTAGTTATTTTATTTTATAACAAAAATAGATATTTTTTGTTAAATAATATCACGTTTTGGGTTTTGTCCCTTGTTTTAGTTTAATATTTTTAAGAAATTTACTATAAACACTAAGTCTTTTAACTTAAAAATATATTATAAATAATAAACTTATAGTTTATAAAAAACTGATATATGAATTCTTATCCATTTAAGTAGCCAGACTAAACATATTTTAGTCATTTAAATAATATAATAAGAAATTAGACGGTGTTAATAAAAAAGGACTCAAATAGTTAAAAGTTGACAACCTCATACCATGAATTAAAAAAACTGTTAATTAATATCAAATGGTTAAGTTAATCAAACTTCATGGAGCAAAAACAAAATAAAGCTTAGAGATAAAGAGAGGGTAAAATAACCCCTCTCGAGTTTAGAAAACTCGAAAAACTCTCCAAAATTCGGGTAAACAATTAGATTTTTTACACTTTTTTTATTTGTTTTTTAAGAGCATTCACGGTAGGTTTCTTAAAAAATATATAAGTGTACATCTGTATAATTTAATGTTTGGTTGTGAGTAGAGCAGAGAGAAAACTTTACAAAATCTGTATATTTGACAAAAAGTTTGGTGATTTGCTAAAATTTAAAGATTGGAAGAGAGAGAAAATGTAATGATAAAGGTATAAAAAATATTATTTAATTATGGTTGTGAGTGGAAGAGAGAGAAAAAGTAATAATAAAAATATTAATTATAAGGATTAATATAGAAAACCTGCTGTGAATGCTCTAAGATATATATATTCCTCTGATGAAAAAAAAAACAAAAACCGCCAAGTGCTTTTTCTTTTTAAAATAATATCAAAAAATTAAAATTTTATCCGTTCTGCCAGACATGTTACATATGTAACATGATGTAACATGTATGGATACAACGAAGAATGCCGGAAAATATTTTGTTACATACGTAAAACATGTAATTAATTTCTAAAAAAAATCCACTCGACACCTTTTTGTTTTTATTTTTCCATCAAAAATGTTAAAATTGAATATAGATATTTTTAGTTCGATTTACATATATAACATAGGATTTTTATAGTTTTTTAAACTCTAAAGGGTTTTTAATTACTTTACAATTCCCTTAACTCTAAATCTTAGATATATTTCCTTTTGGCAAGTGGTTTTAAAACCTTTTGTGAATAACCCACGTGCTAATCATTTGTCTTGTTACCATGGATGGTGACAATAAAACCACCGTCCAATTCCTCCCGGACGGCTATCGTTCAAACACACGGTGTTTGATTTTATGGTGTTGAATCCCTAAAGGTCAAACAAGACTTTCAAAAAACTAACTACTACGTAAATTAATCAAGGTTCAACACGGAATCGTTCGATTGTTCTTTTGTGAATAATCAATTTGTAATTAATTGATTGTGAGAATAGAAATAGTTTTTAAGATCAAATCCCAAAAATATGTATAAATACAAAAGCTAAATATAATATGCGTAAATACAGATAAACAGAGTTAGAGATAAAGAATAAGATGCGATGGTTTTTATAAAAGCTTTAAATTTTAGAAATATACTACTTTTTAGTTAAATTATGATAAGGAGGATTGTTAGATAAAGGAATAAACTAGTTTTTAGTTAAATTATGATAAGGAGGATTGTTAGATAATGGAATAACTAAATTAGTTATTATTGATAAATAAGGTTACATTATATAGAGAATGAAAATAGATCATAGATATTTAGTGGGTTCGTGGGCTCATACTAATTAACCTTAATTTAATACATTTCAATACTTCTCCGCAGTCGGAGCGGAAAGATAATAGAAGCTCAGACTAGGAAAAAAAAAACTAAACAAAAAACATAATAACAAAAACTTAAAAACTTGCTTCAATCTCGATCCATGACTTCGAATTCTAATCTTCTCCAAGCGGCCCAGAACAGTTGTATCCCTCGAAGTATTGTTAAGTTTACTCGGATTTAGTTCCTTTCACGACTTCATCCGGTTTTGGGTCTTGGTTTCCAGGATAATAAACATAATCGGCTATATCTCAATGAAGCATTGGTTTCATCTTAAACGACAATAACGAGGTAGAAACGAGAAGAGAAGCTGTTGAAAAAGAAGCGACTCGACAACCAGTGACCGTGGTCGTGCGACGGTGTGTCGAGGCTTTCAGGTAGCAGTATCATAGATCTGTAGATCAAGAGATGAGATCCGTAGATCTAAAAAAAAGAGGAAGAAAACAAAAGAAATGCTGGTGACCATGATCAGACGGCAGTCTCTCGAATCCGCAAATCTAAAAAAAAGGAGAAAGAAAGACCGGTGACCGTGGCCAAACGACGATCTTCGATAGAGATGAATTGAGAAGGAAAAGATAGAGACCCAATCAAATCGAAGTAGCATTGACTCAACTGAGATCGGTGATAACAGACCTTGGTCCACGAAAAAGAAGTCTTAAAAGGCATAGCAATAGAAAATGACGGGTAAGATGGTTGATGGGTAACGTGATCTAGCCATATGAAAACTAAGTTATGATTGATCGGACCCTTATCAAACAACATTTGTGTGTCACGAGATACCATTCCCCGAATTTAAAGAAACGATTAGAGACAACAATTTTTTTTTGGAGTTAGATGTAAAACCGTAATATGAGCTAAAACAATTCCAAATGAGAATTTAGAAGTTGCACGTAGATCAAGGTGAACAAAAACTAGTGAAATCTTTTTGAAAGATCAAACTGTTAACCGATAATATATTTGTATATTATTGATTTGTTATAATTGTATTATTTGGTGTATCTCCTAGTTATTTGTAGTTATCTGGTTTCCATATTTTGGTAGGACCTTTGTATTATATATGTGATTGTAATTCTATTATATTGAATGAGAGAATATACACTTTCATGGTATCATACCCATCCTAAAACCCTAACAGGTTCATCCTCTCGAAATCCATCCCTGCTGACATCACGATGTATGACAAAACCACCCTCGACACCACTAAAACCGCCGGCCTCCACCCTGCCTACACCCTCGCTAACATTCTCCATAAAGTACGTGTCATCGATGGCGTTAAGGTCACCTACAACACTTGGGTGAGGCTTTTTCAAAGTAATGCCATCTCCTACGATGTCTTGAACCACATCGACGGTACACCTCCGCCAGATGCCTCCACCGATGAATACTCCTCGTGGAAAAAGATCGACTCCATTGTACTACAATGGATTTACGGGACCCTATCGGACGAACTCTTGGTCCGGGTCTTGGAAATCCCCACTAAGGCTCGCAAGGCTTGGCAAAAAGTTGAGACTATCTTTCTCAACAACAAGGGTTCCCGCGCCGCTGCTTTGGACTACGAACTTAGCAACTTCAGTCTTAAGGTGTTCCTCTCACTTGAGGCATACTGTTAGCGCCTCAAGGATCTCGCTGATCAACTTGACGCGGTTGATTGCCCCGTCTCTGAACAACGGCGCGCTCTTCTTCTGGTCTGTGGTTTACCCCCAGAATACGATGGAGTGGTTTCTTATCCGAACCAGACTCTTCCCTCTTGAGAGACTGCCTGCAACCAATTGCACCTCGAGATGCAATGTCAGCAAGCCCGGGAGCATCTCGCACCCGTCCTTAGTGCCCCTATCGTAGCGGCCGCCACTGACGATCCACCGGCGAACCGTGACAACCGGCGTGCCACGAGTGGCTCTCAAAACTGGCGCCCTCAGCCTCGCCGTGACACCAACAGCGGCCGGAACAACAGGCCCTCCAATGGCCCTCGTCAGCCTGGTCAGCGGAACACGAGCAGAAACATGGGCCACCCGCCCGGTTATCCTCCCAACTTCTCGTTTTGGGCCCCTTCGCCTTATTGGGCTCCCCCGCCATGTCCGTTCCCAACCCAGGCAGTTGGGCTCCATGGCAACAGCCCAATTCTCAATGGTAGCAGCCATCCACCGGTTTCGGGCAGTCATCTCAGTCCGCTACGGCTAACGTGAACCTAGCCGATTGTGATCCTTTGGAACCTAATCAGTTGGAAAACGCCTTCCAGGGTCTCTCGATGCGTTAGGACGACGACAGTTGGCACATGGACACCGGTGCTTCTAATCATGTCACTTACGATCAAGGTAAATCAACCAACTTTTCATCGTATTCGCCAATACCGTCAATATTTGTAGGCAATGGTAACAAGGTACCGGTTCATGGATCGGGTCACACTACCCTTCCCTCAACCTTAAAACCTCTTCATCTTAAAACCATTCTGTTTAATCCCAGTATTATCAAGAACATTATATCTGTCCATCAATTTAATATTGATAATTATACTTCCATTGAATTTGATCCCTTTGGATTTTCTGTGAAGGATTTCAAGGATGGCAAGGTCCTCAATCGCCATAACAGTTCCGGCTCTCTCTACCCGCTCACCAACACTGCTTCCGCAACCGCATGCTTCTCCACCACTCAAGCCTCCAACTTTTGGCATAATCGTCTCGGTCACCCGGGACATACTATCCTAGGTTTTTTTGCGTTCTCGTCAATTTATTTCTTTTAATAAACCTTGCAATGATACAATTTGCCATTCTTGTCAATTATCGAAAAATAAAAGATTGCCTTTTACATATTCCACTACTCACACTTCAAAACCATTTAGTATAATTCATTGTGATTTGTGGACTTCGCCCGTCATAAGCCATAACGGCTATAAATACTACATGGTTTTGATTGACGACTTTTCCCAATTTACTTGGGTTTATCCCCTCAAATTTAAGTCGGAAATTTTCACCAAATTTTCCGCCTTTCATTCATATATTCACACCCAATTTAACATAAAAATCCAATATTTTCAATGTGATATGGGCGGAGAATTTGACAATCATCATTTTAAAATTTTTGCCCCACAACACAGTATTCACCTTCGTTTTTCTTGCCCTCATACCTCTCAACAAAACGGCAAGTCCGAACGAATGAACCGCCGTTTGAACGAAATAATGTTCACCCTTCTCACCCACGCTTCTCTCCCAAACAACTTTTGGGTGGAAGCTCTTCACACTGCCTCCTACCTCCACAATATTCTACCTACAAAACTTCATCATCACCTCACCCCTACTGCCATTCCACCTCCGCGTGTTTGGTTGTGCGTGTTACCCAAACACCACGGCTACTCGATCTCACAAGCTCGACACACGCTCGATATTGTGTGCCTTCCTCGGTTACCTCGCCAACACTCATGGCTACCGGTGTCTTAACCTCTCCACCGGAAAGATAATCTTTTCTCGTCATGTTATATTCGACGAGTCAAAATTCCCTTTCACTGACAAACTTCCATCACCCCCAGACCATTCCTTTTTAGATACCCCATCACCCATTTTCCCTAATCCTCACACTCATTTTCCCTCTGCCACCTCAACCCAACAACCGCCACCAACCCCTCCCCATAGCCCACAATCCCCAAATCCCAGCCCACCACCCTCACATTCGGCCAGACCCCTCCGCCTCACCATACTAGCCCATCACCCTCCCCCTCGGTCTAGAACCATCACCCACTCCCGAGCCCACTACTCATTCCACCACCACTGCGTCGCCTACCCCGCCACCTCCACCCCCCCCGTACCCATCACATGGTCACCCGTACCAAAACCGGTTCTCTTAGGCCTCATGTCCCTTTCAACCTTTATGCCCAAACGTCCCCCTCCATCTCTCCACTTCCCAAATCTCACCTTGCCGCTTTAAATGATCCGAACTGGAAAAGTGCCATGGTAAACGAATATGAAGCTCTATTGGCTAACAATACATGGGAATTGGTTCCTCTTCCAGATACTGCTCCGGTCATCCGGTGCATGTGGCTCTTCAAGCATAAGTTTCACACAAATGAGACATTGGAACGGTATAAGGCTCGCTTAGTCGTGAATGGAAAAAGTCAAACTGTGGGGGTGGATTGCGAGGATACTTTTATCCATGTAGTCAAACCGACTACCATACGCATAGTTCTTAGCCTTGCTATATCTCAGTCATGGCCTATACATCAGTTGGATGTAAAGAATGTGTTCCTTCATGGGAACCTAAAGGAGACCGTGTATATGTTTCAACCGCTGAGGTTCACAGATGCCAACCATCCGAAATTTGTTTATAAGTCGAATAAATCTCTGTACGCTTTGAAACAGGCTCCCAGAGCATGGTACCATAGGTTTGCAAGTTTCATCACTATATGTGGTTTTAAGAGTAGCATAAGCGATTCGTCCTTGTTTATTTATCAGCGTGGATCGCAAATTGCGTATTTATTACTATACGTTGATGACATTGTGCTTACAACTTCCACAGATGAACTCCTTCGGGATATTATTCGCACTCTGTCTATAGAATTCAAAATGACTGATTTAGGGAAACTTCATCATTTTTTGGGGATTCATGTTGAAACTCGTAACAAGGGGATTATTCTTTCACAATCAACGTATGCTACGGAGATACTCTCGCGGGCAAACATGCTTAATTGCAACACTGTTAGTACACCGGTTGAGATCAGGTTGAAGCTTAGTACCGCTGTTGGCCCCCCTGTTGTCGATGCTACATTATATAGGAGTTTGGTCAGGGCTTTACAATATTTAACTATAAAGAGGCCTGATATTTCCTATGCGGTTCAACAGATTTGTCTCTTCATGCACGATCCTCGTGAGCCGCATCTTCAGCTTCTTAAGCGTATATTGCGCTATGTTAAAGGTACGCTTCATCTTGGACTACAACTTACCCCTTCCACCTCCACTCGACTGACTGCGTACTCTGATGCGGATTGGGATGGTTGCCCGGATTCACGTCGATCTACATCCGGGTTTTGTGTTTTTCTTGGTAATAACTTAATCTCTTGGTCTTCCAAACGCCAACCAACTATTTCCCGCTCGAGCACTGAAGCCGAATATCGCGGCGTTGCTAATGCGGTGGCCGAGACGAGTTGGATTCACAATTTACTTCTTGAGCTTCATGTTCCCACTCGGCATGCCACACTTGTTTATTGTGATAATATTTCTGCCGTGTACCTTTCAGAAAATCCTGTTCAGCACCAACGAACCAAGCACGTGGAAATGGATATACACTTTGTGCGAGACAAGGTTCGTATTGAGGAAGTCAAAGTTCCTCATATCCCGGCTGACTACCAGTATGCCGATATTTTCACCAAAGGACTTCCCAAACATCTCTTTCTCAGGTTTCGGTCCAGTTTGTGCCTTCGATGACTTAAAGCTCAAACTGAGGGGGGCTGTTAACCGATAATATATTTGTATATTATTGGTTTGTTATAATTGTATTATTTGGTGTATCTCCTAGTTATTTGTAGTGATCTAGTTTCCATATTTTGGTAGGACCTTTGTATTATATGTGATTGTAATTCTATTGTATTGAATGAGAGAATATACACTTTCACAAACAAAGGAAGTACGGTAAAAGAAAAAAAATCAATCAAAAGTGCTAAAGGATCTTAAAAAAGGTTTTAAATAATATTATCAATGAAAATCATGAATCAAAACGAAGGTTTATTCGAACGGAACAAGAAACTAGAAGAGAATACTAAAAAAGAAGTTGGGACAGGGCGACGACAGTGGCGGCACACCGTCCCGTCTAGAGTTTGAATTCGGTGGCGGTGAGTAGGTTTGGATCGTTTAGGTTGTGATACCATATAAGATAATTCATATGGTTTAAATTCCTTGCATTTCTCATTGATGCATAACGATATATAGAGATAATATTTACATCTATGACCCTCATAGAATATATATTTACAATTGTATAGTAACATAGTCTAATAAGGATGGAGAAGTCGCTATGAATACTCTTACTTAACCATAAGAAATATTTATGAAGTAGTCATAACATAGACTGACTTAGAGCATTCACAGTAGATTCCCCATCCCCATCCACATCCCTATAAATTATACTTTTATCATTATTTTTCTCTCTATTCCACTCACAACCACAATTAAATAATATTTTTTTTACTCTTATCACATTTTCTCTCTCTTTCACTTACATCAAACATCAAATTTTATAAAATCACCATTTTTGTCATCAAATCTAGGGGTGAACAATAACTTTTTTCTCTATCCTCTACTCACAACATGATGCCATTTTGTGTTTTTCAACACTTAGGATTATGAAATTTAGCCCCTACGAGGATGAACATATCTTTATCCAACCGATCTGTTGTGAAACCCAAGGGAATAGTGAAGAATGTGTTTGTTAAAATATATAAATTTTTGTTCCCTATTGATTTTGTAGTTGTTGACACTGATTATGATGTTAGCTGCCTTCTCATTCTAGGTAGGCATTTCCTTAGGACTGCTAGAGCGTTAGTTGATGTGTATGAAGGTAAAATAACATTGAGGGTTGATGAGGAAAGTATCACATTTAAGGTAGGTAAATCGGGTGATAGTAGCAACGAGTCCGTGTATTTCTTAAAGTCATTTAGATCTTGCATGTATCGTTGTGTAGATTTTGTGACCGGGGCTGATTTAGTTGTGGGTAATAGGCTTGAAGGTGAGGTTGTGGTTGAGAATAAGTGTAGGCCGAGGAAGATCCCGGGGGTTGGAGTGTGAAGGAAAGGTTGTGGTAGTTGAAACTGGAAGTAATAAAGCCACACTTGGGGATTTAGTTGAGGTTAGTGAGGATCCCGAGTCTAGTCCAAGTGTGGGAAGGTTTGTGGTAGTTACTTGTGAAAATGACCCGAAAATGAGCTTCCAAGGAGTAATTCGATTTCTTTTGGGTCAATTTAAGCATTGCAAAATTAAAAGCTTATTATAGTTCATGAGTTTTAATAGTTGGTTAGTGAAGGGAGTAGTTGCAACACCCAAAACCCTCTTATATGATTTTTATATGGAAATGTCTTGTTTTGTATGGGAAGGGTCGGGTTTGTGTGGTTAGTGAACGCACCCCGACGGGTTTAGTAAAATACTAACATAGCTATTAAGTTGTGTTTTGTGACTAGATGAGTTTTTACTAAAAGTTAGAGGTTGAATGGGTAAATATAAAGGTTAGACATGAATTAAATAATATAGTAAGTAAGGGGCTGAATGTGTAACATTGGAATTAAAACAAAACAAAAGAAAAAGTCTGGGGATTTACACCAGACGTGGTTCGCAAACAGGGAGAAAGGGGAGGGAAGAGATTAGGTTCTTGACCCAATTCCATCTTGATTCTTGGAGTGTACGTGAAATTCGACTAAGAAGGAGTCTAGGCTGCGATTCTACCACCTATTTATGATTTCTTGCATCTAAGTAAGTGTGTTTGATGTTAGGTGATTTTATGGAAAGTTAAAGATAGGTCAAATTGATGTTAAAGGATGTTATGTAGGAACTTGTATGCCTAATTGATGCATGATTTTACCCTTGCATGTTATATTTTGTCATGATTGTTAGAAGAATGATAATGGGGTTAAAACCCACCTCATGTGAATCGAAATTATGGATAGATGGGAGGTTGGGTTGGATTTTTAGATCATAAGAGCTTCATTCTTATGAAAGATTAGTAATTCCTCATGAAATTTGATAAATGTATGCATCTATAGTTAATGATGGGTTGAATGGGATGAAGGAATACTTCATACAAGTAAGAATATTAATTGTGCATGCTAAGTGTTCGATGAAATGCCTAGGTGAAGATTTATTAAGCTTAAGGCATGAATTATTGCATAAATTGAAGTGTTGTGTATATGCATATGACAAGAGTCTAGAAATACTTAGACTTTGGTCTTTTTGTAAATATGGCTTGTGTGTGTATATGAGAATTGAAAGTCAAGGTGTGCCAACACTTGACATAGGTTTATTATGCATTAATATTTACAAGAAGGTGGATATTCATGATTTACTAATACTCATGGTAATATAGGTGAATCCGGTGGAAGCTCAAGCCACCAACGTGAAGGAAAAGCTAAAAGTTAAACGCTTGAGGTAACGTAAGATTGTTTAGTTTATGCATATTTACATGAAATTGATCAATGCATTTATATGTGATGTTATATTCATGGTTGGAAAAAATGGGACTTACATGTCCCTAAGGATGGAATAGACTAATGGACTTAAGTAAGTTTGTGCAAAACCTACAAATTGATCCATTTGGGGTATGATAGGAAGAATTGACCCTTTTGGGTAAGAGGTGGAAATCATGTTTTCAAAAGAATGGCCTTCAGGCAAGAATAGGGATTTGTACTCAATGCAAATCGAAGTGCAAATATGAATAAAGTTCTAACATGTGTGTGCTCGTAATAAACTTTGGAAACGGGAGAACGGGTTGGGATTCCATTGATTAGATTCTCACACGTTTGATTCGTAGGATGGTTATGGAAGGCTAATAGGAGAAGTTGTTATTTTGACTAGATAAAAGGATTTGAGGTATAGTGGATGAAACTTTATCATGTGCAGGAAAACTAGAAACTTAGCCAAAATTAGGCTAAGTATGGAAATAGGGGAAAACTGGACGGATCCCTGGAAATCCCTCTCCAAGCGTATAGCTTGGAGAGTTGGAACCAGAAGGCGATACACGTATTAGAGCAGGCGTATCGCCTAAATGGACAGAGGTTCTAGGTGTACAACTGTATATTATGAATTTTTGATGTTTCACTTATTCTATGCAACGATATGTGTTATAATTATATTGGGTTATCTTTTTACTAATACGTTACTGGTAAATGGTGACAGGTAGTAGGAATGAAGTAGGAGCGGGTCCGGATGTAGCATTTTGAAAGAAGAACCGAAAACAAAAAGATGGGTAGTTGTTATTGGAAGCAATCGTCTTCCTATTTTGATTAATCGACTGTGTACTCTGATACGATGTTTTTAAGATAACAAACTTAATACTTTATGAAAGCTAATGGTATGATGGTCAAGTATGGACCCGTTTTTGAGAAAAAAATTTATGGGTCTGCTTTTCTCTTTTGAAACTTTATCAAAGAAGTAATGGGGTGCCACAGTAGTTGTGGCGCATGAAATGAGAAACTAGGAAATTACCGGTGATATGTTGGTTAAAGATGTGAATCTAAGCCTAGTGGTTTGGAGCTAAAATATTATAGTGCCCGGGTTGTAAAGTTTGTATCTTTGGTTTGATTTTGCATTTTTGTGTTTTCGTGCATTTTTCGGTTTGTTTGTTTGTTTGTTTTTTTTTTTTGGTGTTTGCAGGAAATTCGAGAGGTTCAAGATGATGGAATTGTGTTGAAAGGACTCCCATGTATATTTTGATGTTATATGTGCAGGTTGGTAGAAATGTTTTTTGGTTCTAGTGGAAATTTGGTAAAAAGAGATAGAAACATTTTTGTCCAATATTCGAACCTGGATCCTTGAAAATTTCGTTCCAGGAATATCGTCTGGAGTGCAAGTTCCTCCAAGCGATACGCTTGGAGAGGTCCTTCGTCGGCTAAGATGTGAACCAGGCGTATCGCCTGGTAAGACAAATCCCTTAGGTAATACGCCTGGAGGATGAGTAGAAAATTTTTATTACATTTTTATATTAATTTTTGTTCACTAATTTTGTTCCGAGATGGTTGTAATACGCCAAAAACTTGATGTGCTCGGAACGACACTAAAAACACTAATAAAATAAACCTAAACCTAGACCTAAGACACACCTAATTTTACCGAAATAACCTAAACCGAACCGAACCGAACCCTAAGGCAGTGAACCTGTCGGATTATAGTAAAGCTAAGGTAAGACCGGATATCGAGCCTAGGACACTACGAAGACAAAGACTTAACCTAGAACTAGAAAATGGAAATACTGAGTAATTTGGGTTTTGATTTGAGATTTGATTTGAATTAAAATTAACTAAAATTAACAAACGGACAGCAGGAAAAATTCAGGAAACAATCAGATACGAGAAAGACACCACCTAGACCTAGAATCCCAACCAACACCTACAACCTCATCTGGCAATGACAACTCTGATGGCAGCTAATTCACCGATTAAGTCCTTCTTAGCAAATGTTCCTAATGTTCGGATAGGAGTTCACCTTGTGGGTACATCCAACCTCAACTAGACCTAACCACCCTCGAAACAATCTAAGGCACCTTAAGCTAGCAGGAACTACCACTAATCAACACAACTGACACGGAATAGCAAGCTAACTAATTTCCTAGGGCATCCCTCTCCCGATGGCAATGTGATCCTATTCCACTAGTCAACCCGACTATCCGACCTAGCTATCACCTTCCGGCTTGTCTAACTAGAGCAGCACACAAGAATCAGAGAATTCATCAAAATACTAAACTATGATAATCAAGATAGACAATCAAACCAATCGCAAACACACAGTCACGCAACCGATCACCCAACCCAAACCGAAAGACATTCGCAGGCTAAGTAGTTCAGTAAATTAATTTAAACCCTAACTCTAGTGGTCATATGCATACAATCCTGTCAACAATGGAATTTTAAAGATTCATTACCTCAATCAAGTTGTCAAAAGCCAAACAAAGTCATAAATATCAGTTGTTCATCATAACGGTCTAGGCGGTGTTAAACGCCTAGCCTACAATCATGTTCATAGCATAAAAACAAATAAAGTTTGAATCTTTAACAGTGAACATAACTGAAACTAAGAATTCAAAACAAGAAACGAGAAGAACCGAATGATTTGATGATGATTCGATGATCGATTGTTGATTCCATGATAGTTCTCCTTGTTCCCAGCTCTTTCCTGTCTCCAAAAATCACCTTAGTTCGCTCCTCTGCCGTCTGGAAGTCGAGTTATGCCGAATACAAACCCTAAACTTGATTTTATACAAAATTTCCTTTTTCTGCGGGTTTTGAACCTCCAAGCGTATCGCTTGGAGGTGTATTACGGCTAGGCGATACGCCTAGAGCTGATGTCGCGACAAAACAGTCGGTCAAACCGACTTAAGACCCTCGTTGACTTCCCTTTTCCGCGCGTATCGCCTAAGAATCATCAGGTCCCAGGCGATACGCCTGGGACAGCTTGTTCGGCACTTCTCTCTTTCTTTTCTTGTTCTCTTCTCGCTTTCTCTCGTGGCCTCGGGAATTTACTAACACCTGAAAAACTTGTAAAAACATAAATAACTGACTCAAAGACACAACTTAACTAAAACAAACTAAAACTACTAGGAACCGACTCAAATTGACTCAACTATATAATAAAAGACTTAAGAAAACAGGATGTGTTTGCAACACATCAAATATCCCCACACTGACTCTTTTTTCGTTCTCGAAAAATACTGCAATGGAATCATAACCAGGAAATTGACTTCTAAACCATTAGCATTTAAAATTCACAGCCACCATACAATTCCACATTCCATAACGTACTAACACACTAACTACTATTGCCGATATTTCTATCCGACTAAACCCAACCACCAACCTTTTCTTTCGCCCCCATGTGTTTATGAAATTACCAGATATAAGTTCAGTCGCAATGGATCCCACTAAAGAAAGCTCTAGTTCAACCTATTACCGAATCATATTCAGTCAAAGCAAAGGGTATAATTGATTTAAATTTATACAAATTTTTCCAAGTCTTGCAGTAGGGATAGGTCACCCGTCATATGCCTGGAACAACCACTATCAACGTACCATAGGTTGCTGACAGGCCTCCTTGGCTGTTCCTGCATACATAGGAGAAGTTAGTTAGATTTGGGTACCCAGGCCTTAAGTGGTCTGGGTGAGACAGGTCTGTCCTTATTTGGACTGAACATGTGTTGGATGTTGACATTTTGAGAATGATCTTCCTCTCCAACACACTGTTCTTTATTTTTGGTTGACCTTTTTACCTCTTGAAAAGACATGGAGTGCTTCTTATACACTCCGGTAGGTTTAAAGGACAAATTCACCACCTTTGGGACATTCCACCTGTCAGCATTCCCTTGATTGTTTGATTTTGTAGGCCCCAAAGGTTGTGGGTGAAAAGGTTGTTTTGAAAAGGATTTAAAAATGGATTTGAAAATAGGTTTTGGGTGAACCGGAGGTTTTGAACAAGTGTCCCGCTTTAGCCAGGAGACAGAGTTTGAGGATTCCACAGCACTTGATGCCCCAGCTGGCTTAGTCAAATTCTTTGATTTCTTTGAAAATGTCTTAGTTTTTTGACTAACTTTAGTTGTTGCAGGTTTTGGTTCTTGAAAATTGGGTTTAGTGGCTGCCAAGACATTTTTGGGTCAGTCTGGTTTTCTGTCCCTTTGGTTGAGAAACATGTTTCTTCTTCTCACCTTGTGCCTTTGGTCTAAAAGGCACACTATTCTGCACCTTTTGTTTGTGAGGTGCATATTTTTTGGTCATTGTGGGTCCCTTTGGACCTGTTGGTACTTTCAGCTTGGTGTTAGCCTTTTCAGGGACAGGTTTGTTGTTTGTGCCACCATATGATTGCCCATGATTATTTTTAACATGAGTTTTAGGGTTCATATGGCCTATGTAAGCAATTTCTTGCCACATGTCCGGGATTTCCACACACATGGCAGGATTGCTTCTTTGGGTAAGCGGGAGTTTGTGAGTAGATCTTGCCTGTGGATATCCATGAAGGTTTATCATTTTTATTAATCCAACAAACTTTGCCTCTGGGCCTAGTTGTTAAAACATACTCTCGTTGTACCGGCACAAACTGGTCATACACTGAGTTTACCTCAGGATATGGGATAACATCATGTGGTTTGTTCACCTGCACATTCTTAGTATCACAAACATTAGCATTCACCTTCACACTATCACACACAGAGGCATTCAAATTCACACCAACATCAGAATTCATAGGTTTGGAACTAGCAACCCGTGGTTCCTTACCCTTTCTCAATATTCTCACATGTCTTAGAGGTTTGGTAACTTTATCATCACAAGCACCAAATTTAAAATTGTCACACAAAGAAGTTTTATCAAAAACATCAGACTCAGGAAATTTAAGTTTGGACCCATCAACAGGAAAACCAGTTTTATTCCAATCAAATTTTTCAAAAGACTCTTGACTTGAAAGACTTGAAGTTTCTGCCTGTTCACTTCCATTACTACTAACTACATCTGCACAAGAAGTAGAAGTGTTAGTGGAGTTAGAAGTAGGAGATGAGATTTTTATAGGACATTCAGACAGTCTTTTATCTATGTCGCCTAAAGAATCTATTGTCCCCTTTGATGGTGTATGTTCAGAAATCATTTCATGCATGTGGGGCATGGGGACAGTGTGAGTTGATGTTTCTTCTTTGATATCATCCCCAAAACCTAAACCTGAATTTTGTTGAACACACTTCATCCTAACATCAGAGTTATAGAAAAGAGATCTTGCTTCTAGCATTTTTCATTGAATCTTATTATTAGCATCAATTTTACTTTGAGATTTAGCAAGTTGATCTCTCAATTCTTCTACCTCTTTTGTTAGTTTCTCAACTTTTGTGTTAGCAACTCTCAACAGAACTCTAGTGTCACTTAATTGATTGTCAAGATTTGTCACATCAAGCTTAGCTGCTTCATACTTTTCCCTATTTACTTTAGCCATATCTTTGAAATTATTTGATTCTCTAGTGGCGCGTTCACAGTTTAGGGATTCATAATGAAATTTAGATTCATATTCTTTGTAAGCGTTAAATACTTCCACACAATAAGGACAAGAACAGTTGCATACCTGTGTGTTGCTGGATTTGGATTCAGGCCCTGGACCAATATTCACCATGAATGCATGTTGATTCATCTCCAGTGCTTCTCTCTCTGCTTCTTCCTCAGCTAACATTGCGATGTGTGTAAGACTTAGACTGAGATCATCAACCTGAGTAGACCAGTCATAGCTTTCTAGGGTGCTTTGAACAACAAGAGCTCTATCATCGGCTCCTACCTCCCCTTTCTTGACATTCTGTTTTTCATCACCTTTAACACCTCTTTCAACTTTAGGCTTGGTGCACTCTCTGGCATAGTGACCATATTCATTATAGTTGAAGCATCTCAAATTGGCTTTGTTGAAAGATAGCTTTACCCCTTTGCCATCATTCCAAGTTTTGCTCCCAGTTCTTGCCATGTACTGCTTGGCTCTCAGAGCGGATATTCCCATTTGATAAGATATGTCCATCTTTTCAAGGTCGCCTGGGTTCACCTGATTCACATCCTCATGGGACAAGTCATTTGGAAGTAAAGTACCTGCAACCAAAGCTTGATAACAACTCATTATTCCTACTCCCAAGGCAAAACTAGAATCTTTAGCTAAGGTGTTAATATCCAATGTAACCAA
This sequence comes from Deinandra increscens subsp. villosa, assembly GCA_039602395.1. Lineage (NCBI taxonomy): Eukaryota > Viridiplantae > Streptophyta > Magnoliopsida > Asterales > Asteraceae > Deinandra > Deinandra increscens. The sequence continues at coordinate 13,987,076 of JBCNJP010000023.1, forward strand.
GTTAGAGCCATTTGAGGAACTGGATCCACCAGTAGTCTGAGAAATAAAGGCTAGTGGGCTTGATGTCAGATCAACCGTTTGAGTTGCTGGAACACTGGGCTGCGATATAAAGACTTGATTAACTTGTTTGGCTGCTGCGCCAATTCCCTGTTTTCTTGCCCTCTTGAGTTTCTTTTCTTCATAAGCTCAAATTGTAGATATAAGAGAGCTAAGGGTTGCTGTGTTCAAATCCAGAACTCCTTCCATTACCTCCACTGAGCTATCCCAGTTGGGGGGTAAAGAGCTAATCAGCTTCTTGTTGACTTCCTTTTGAGTGTATGTCACATCAGCTTCTTTCATTGCAGTGACGATCTTGATGAACCTTTGCAATTGAGTTTCTATATTCTCACCATGTACGTAGTTGAAGTCATTGAATTGTTCTCTAAGGTTCTCTTTCCTTGACTCCCTCATATCTGAGTTTCCTTCATATGCATCAACTAGAGCATCCCACAAAGTTTTAGCAGACTTGTATTCCTTGATGGCTTCGGCAACCTCAGGTGAGAGTGCCATAGTCAATGCAGCAAGAGCCTTCCTATCCTTTTCCACCTTGTCCCAGTCAGTGTCTGACCATTCATGCTTCTCTTTGATCACATCAGGTTGTCCAGTTGTTTGAGTCTTCGGAACATAATCTCCGGCTTCAATAGATCTCATAATCTTGGGATCATTATAGTTAGCATAATTGACAAACCTGTACTTCCAGCTCATGAAGTCCTTTCCTGAGGTCAATCTTGGTGGTCTTGTTGCGGTATCGATTTGGGCATCCATTTCCAGAGTAGACGAAGAAAGACTAGTCATATCAAATGTCATTGAAAGGGTCAAAAAATACTTTCCGGTTGCACAAGATTTGTATCGAAAAGTGGTTTTCGATCAAGCAGGGACGGATCGAAAAGTGGTTTTCGATCAAGCAGGGACGGATCGAAAAGGGTTTCCGATCAAGCTGGGACGGATCGAAAAGGGTTTCCGATCAAGCAAGGATGAATCGAAAGGAGTTTCCGATCGCAACGTGTTAGATCGAAAAGAGGATTCGATCGAAAAGTCTCGAAAGGGACTTTCCGAAGCGATGAGGCGGAGATCGAAAAGTCACTGGGTACCTTTTCGATTGAGACTTCTGATCGAAAAGTCGCAAGATTGGACTTCTCGATTGAAGACAGCCGATCGAAAAGTCTAAAAGAAGAACTTTTCGACTGAGGCAAGACTGATCGAAAAGACACAAAGGGCCTTTCTCGATCAGCGAAAAGCAGCAGAGGAGGGTTTTCGATCAGAATTACTGATCGAAAAGTCTTGAGGTGGATCGAAAAGTCTTGAAATCGTCTGCTTTAGATTCACAACCTGCAAAAACAACTTCTAACTTTTGCAAACTGCGTGAAACACAAAAACACTCAAACTGTTAGTTACCAAGACTCGAATCTGATATCGCGAGAGCCTCGAAACTTGCGTTTCTTGGATCTGATACCAATTGTAAGGATCAACTAAGTCCCTCACGCGATATCAATGCCTATAGTCACCGTGCGGAATCCGATGACTAGAGGTGATTCTAGATTGAGTCGAAAAGTGTATTAAACAAGAAAGAATAATTAAAGTAAACACCAACCGATTATGAAAGCTTGAATGCAATCCGATTACCACACACTTGAGAATCACGAATTCACACAATGAATTCGGTACACACTGAATCCGCAAAAACACCAAGAAAACCCTAGAGAATCAACAACCCTAAACAACTAGATTAGCTAACCTTATATAGGAAAGCCTAAACTTGTTAACCAAGCAAAACAAATCGGCCCACATGGCCTATTTACGACCGGATCCAAAAACCCACTAAAAACCCATAAACAAATTAGCCCAATTACAATTAGAACTAGCCCACAAATATTTCTAATGCAAAAGCCTCATAAATATGGTCTCTACAGAAACGCACGGTCGAACGACCGTGCAAACAATTAAAATTATTTAAATTTTAACAATTAAAATTATTTATTTTTCAACAATTAAAATATAATCAATAATCTTCTTATTTTTACACCTATAAATACCATACAAACTTCACACATTTACCACATCACTTAAACTCACACAACTCACAACTCTCTATATTTTTTATGTCAAACATGACTCGTTCATCTTCTACCAAAACTAGTATTAACAAAAAACAGCAGACTTTAAATCTTGATTCAAAAGGAAATGTATGTTGTTTTCATGACATTGATGCAGTTTCAAGAGTTGTCGGGGATGGTACTACACGTCCAGGTCATGAATTTTACGGGTGTTCTCTATGGCCTGTAAGTATGAAAATTATTATAAAAAAAATTAAATGTATATATTCATATATATAAATATATATGTTTATAAACTTCAATCTATTCTTAATTTTATAAATTTTCAGGGTAAATCCAATTGTAACTTTTTCATGTGGAAAGATGGTGTTACATTGTCTCATGTTGGTGAGGACTTTCAGGCGAAATCAAAATTATTGGGTATGAAAATTCAAGTACTAGAGTTGAAGATTTCAAATCTAGAAGTGGAGAAGATGATGCTGGAGGAAGAAATTAAAAGTTTGAAACTTAAGTTGAAAAATTCAAACGTCTCAATCAAGAATTATATAATCGGTGTGTTCATCGTGTTGATTGTGTTTCGTTTTTTATTTTGAAAACGAATGTAGATTTATTTTCTCTTTATGAGAAATATCTATGAATTTAGTTTATGTGTTTCGTGTTGATTGCTTTTAATATTTAATAATAATAAATATATTTAGTTATTAAAAATAAATCACAAAATAAATCACAAAAATTTAGAAATTATTTGATTGTCGACCGTCCTCCAGATCGACATGGTGTGTAATAAAAATAAAAACATTTAACCTAAATGATAAAATAGAAAGGGAATCCCAAATAGAAATACATAACATTACATTACACCATAAAAACCAACTAAAACCTTACAATATGGTAAGATCTATATGGGGGTAAAAACAACTATATATAGGTATAATGGAAACTTAAAAGTAAATAATTAAGATAAAAAAAATAAAAAAAAAAATTAAAAAATTAAAATTATTTGATTGTCGACCGTCCTCCAGATCAGGCGACGACCGTTACGGTCGAGACGACCGTCTAGACCGTACAGGTCCCATCAAGTCATGTACGACGGTCGTGGCGACCGTGTATGTGGACGAGACGACCGTGGATCAAAAATTATCCTCTATAAAATACGAATATTTTTGTTCTTAAAATACGATAAGATAATGGAGTTTAACAATGTTGTTGTTTGCTTTGGTGGCAACTGAGAAGAAAGAACCTGTTCACTCGAGTATGTCCCTTTTAATTGTTTTCGACGTGCGATAAGCGTAAACTCAAGCATGCGTTTTTATGAACTTAAATCGTATATTTCTAATCGTTTTCGTCTCTTCAACATTTCACGTCTGTCTTATAAAATGTCAACGTATGCATTTCCGGTTGATATTTATGATGATAATGATATCTCAATATTTTTAAAAATTGTTGAGCAAAATGTAAAAGAAATTATTTACTTGTACGTTGTCGAAGCTTCTATTTCTGGTTGTGATCCAGCTAAACCAGCTTCTTCTCATGGGTCAAATCCAAAAAAAAATTATTCTTCCTGATTTAAATTTAGAAAACGAGTATACTTATGAACCGAAATATGATTTTAAGTATGAAAATAATAGTACCGATGAAACTCTTGAAATTGATGAAACTGAGCGAGTTCCTGATACATTCAACAACCAACCCCAAAGTACTCCTCCATCTTCATCTTCTCATCCTTTTGTTGGAAGAGTGTTTAAAGATAAAGAGGAACTAAAATTGGAGCTTTCGCTGCTTGCTATAAAAGAGTGTTTTGAATTCAAGGTTAAAAGATCTAATAAAGAGAGATATGCTGTAACATGTGCTTCTGAGAATTGTCAGTGGGAATTAAGATCAACTGCATATAAGGGTAGCAAGGCTTTTCATGTTAACCATTTCAACACCGTCCACACATGTTCCAGCACTCAAGTTTATCCGACAAGTCGTAATGCCAACAAAAAGGCCTTGGGTCACATAATTAAAGAGCAGATAAAGAATTGCAATCGTATATACCGTGGTGGTGAAATTGTCAAGGACATCAAACAAAGATTTGGGATAAATATATCCTACAAACAAGGTAACCGTGGTAAGAATTACGCATTAGAACTTATTTGCGGATCACCCGCCGAGTCTTTTGCGAAACTGCCATTGTATTTTTATAATCTTGAAAAACTAAATCCGGGAACTGTTACTGATATCTGGTTGGACGAGGAGTCTCGTTTTGAGATGTGTTATGTTGCCCAACAGTTAAGACCAATAATTGTCATTGATGGGGCACATTTTAAGGGGCAATTTAAAGGTACAATGTTTATAGCTGTTGGGATGGATGGAAACAATCAGATTTTACCTATCGCCTATGTCTTTGGTAAAAGTGAAAGCGGTGAATGTTGGACGTGGTTTCTATAAAAAATGAGCGAGTCCATTGAAGACTGTTCCAATCTTGCATTTATTTCTGATAGAGCCGCCTCTATCGACCTCGCTATAAGAACCGTTTATCCACTAGCTTTTCATGGGCTTTGTTGTCGTCATCTTTTGGGAAATTTACCCTTAAAGGGTAAAGCTGCAGAAACCCTATATTGGCAAACTTGTAAAGCATGGACGCCTGGCGAGTTCAATACGTGTTTCGAGGCTCTCTGCGAGGGTCGACCGAAGGTTCGATATATACTTACCAACGTTGGTTTGAAAGATGGGCAAGAGCTTACTCACCGATTACCAGATATGATTTAATGACATCAAACAGTGCCGAGAGTATGAACGCTTTATCGGTAGAAGCTAGAAAATTACCGATCACCAAACTTATTGATTTTTTTATTGACAGCGTGTCGAAATGGTTCTACGAAAGGCGTCAAGTTGGAGGTATAATATATATTTATTAGATAAGATAAATTGTTTTATATTAATGTAAATAATTGTTATTTATATATTCTTGACATACTTTTTCTTTAATTTATTTATCAGAAAAATATGTTCACCATCTTACAAAAGCAGCGGAGGTCATAGTTTCAAGGAGAATTGTGAAAAGCAGGACATTCAGTGTCAGAGGTATCAACGATCACGAATTCGTTGTTGATGACAACGACCAACTGTGTCGAGTTAATCTACATCAACGAACATGTTGTTGTCGCAAATGGCAACTATCTGGTTTGCCATGCACTCATGTCATTGCGGTAACTCGTTTTTTAAAGCATTCTAATTGTTGTGAGTGGGCTTTGAGGTATTTCAGAACCGACGTTTACATTGCGACTTACGCGGAGTCGATATATCCGGTACTTGACGAAGCAAACTGGGATGTACCCGAGAATTACGATCTGGTAGGAACACCATATGTAACCAAAAGACAGGTTGGCCGGCCTCGTGAAAATAAACGAATTCCATCTCGTGGTGAAGAAGTATTGCCAAAAGTGTGCTCTAGATGTCATGTTAGAGGTCATACCCGAGATACTTGCAAAGCCCGGTTACCTTCGTCACAGACCGCTAGCAGTTCAAGAGGGAGGAAAGGTAAGAAACCCGCCCTTGTTGACGAAGAGGATTTTCGTGACTACGTAGTGGAGACGACCACTCAGAATGAAGAATATTATCAATCTTACGAGTTGGATGAGTTTTAATTTGAATGTTGTAATGTTTATGCATTTTATTGACTATGTTTTTTTTTTTTTTTAAGTCTCCGACCGTCCTACCGTGAACATAGTCGTCCCGACCGTGGCCAGCTTCGTTACGACCGTATACACAGTCGTAACGACCGTTAACCAGGTAATTTTTTTCTTCTAAACTAAGTGTTAGAAACGTAATCGATTCCCACATAAAAAACAACGATTCCCACATAAAAACAACGATTCCCACATAAACAACGATACAAACAACCATTCCCACATAAAAAACTAAGTGTTCAACCATTAACCAAACCAGTCATCATTTCTCCGGCAACAGTTCTCTCGGACGTGTGTCATTTAATCCTTTTATTAACACCCGATAAGTATTCTCGTAGCAGTGTTTGGCAAAATTTACACGCCATTCCATCGCTGCTTCCGCCGGGTCCTCATCGCGTATCAAGTCCACTCCAACCGCCAGACGCTCCAGATTTATACACACCCATGCCCCACAATCTCCTAGCCGACTTGCTTGACGAGTAGCTGGGACCACCACACGCTGAAACGGTGGATCTCTGTATATCGTAAGCAAACGGTATTTGTTCTGGAGCAACCATTGGGGGAAATAGTAATCCAACTTTGTTAGACGCATGTTTGTCTCCTCTATATAAGCACCTGGTAGACTATAAAAAAAACCAACATATTAGTAGTTAACAAGATGTTGATATAATTAAAAAAAATAGTAATTAATACCTGTCATAAATAAACATGGTCCAGTTGATTATATCGATGCATACGAGAAACCAATGTTGGCCCGCAATGTTGACTGGTAAATAAAACTATAACAACATAACTGTTAGTTTTAGTAACAATTTAATTAAAAAATAATATTAAATAAATGATTAGCTACTCTTACTATATCTGCATCATTTATATCAAGATAAGGTGGCATTGCGCTCCTATGATTCCATGAACCAGTAGTGATTACATTATCAAGAAGGTCGGGAGCCAATATTGTCCATCTTTCTTCATCAGGTTTCCTCTCCAACAAAACCCGTGTCCAGGTCATGATATGCTTTTAAATATAAAAAACTATAAATACAATATGGGACTCTTATCTAGGAACAAAAATATCATATATACTTATTAATTAAATAATACCTCATTGGTAAGCCATCCGTCATTTGATTGCCCAAGTAACGTACTCCAAAGAATGTCCGTAAATGCGAACCGAGGATTAACGGTGCTGTAATGCCACATATCTCCCATATTGATCAGTTTATCGGCAGCTTCTTGGGTCCATACGTATTTTTGTTTGCCAGCAGGTAGCTGGCAAACAAAGGGGCTCTGCATCACTTTGGCTAACTTTCTCACACGTTTCCCCCTTCCCAAAGGCTGAAAAAAATCAACATTTTTTAATTTGTTAAAAGAAAAAAAACATTTATATATAATAAAAATAGTTTTTTAATAACCTCTGATTTATGGACGATCTGAACAGATGGTTTAGGAGAGTTATTGACTTGAGCACTTGATGTATCATCAAAAGCATCCATCTGTGGTTGTTCTGGTGTCGAGTAAAATTGATGAAGGTTTTCATTACTTGAACCGGGCTTGTTGAACAACGTTGAACTCTTCTCGATGAACGGGTCGATGCAATCTTGCAAATATTTCTATTAAATAGTTTTAAAAAAATTAGTAACCTGATAAAAATTAGGGCCCTATTAATAATTACAAAACAAATACAATTTAAATAAAAACAGTAACATGATAAATCTTGTGGTAAGATTTACTTTCCGTGCTCAACATATTCATCTTCCCCATCAACTGTTGAAATTGTTCCGTGCTCAAAATCACCGTGTTTTGGGAAGGCACGTTTGCTTCCTCGAGATTTGGACCAACAAATTGATTAACATATTCTTGTTGAATATTGATGTTGGTTTGAAACTCAGCAGTTTGCGCCTTATTCATCGTAGGACTGTTCAAAAAACTCGTAACTCGTGGCTCGCTCGAAGCTCGCTCGGAAAAAACTCGAAATTAGCTCGCTCGAAAATTAGCTCGATTATAAACGAGCCGAGCCAGCTCGGCTCGGTTTCTAAACGAGCCGAGCCCGAGCCAAGGTCAGCTCGGCTCGTGGCTCGCTCGTTAGTTAGCTCGTTGGCTCGCTCGCTTGGCTCGTTTAAATTTAAGCTCAGTTTTTATTATATATACATATATATAACCGAAAATTATGAGTTTATTATTTATAATATAATTTTTAAGTTAATTACTAAGTTTTCTATAGTATTTTACTTAATAAAATATTAAATTAAAATAAGATATAAAACTGATATTATACTTTTTAGTAAGAAATATTAATTTTTATTGAAAAATAAATAAATAAACATCGAATTTTAAAATTTTCATTACGAGTATGTCAAAAGTTATGTTTTAGTCATGTTATATATCAATATGTGTAAATAATATAAATTTTAAAAAATAAACTAACTGGCTCGACGAGCCGGCTCGGCTCGACTTTTAACGAGCCGAGCTTGAGCTCAATATTTTAGCTCGATAAAATAAACGAGCTGGCTCGGCTCAGTTTTTAAACGAGCCGAGCCCGAGCTTACCCTGGCTCGGCTCGACTCGGCTCGTTTACAGCCCTAATTCACCGTTCGAGCTGTGATATTCTTTTTTAACTCGGCGCTGATGTACTCCGCACTGGACACGAACCAGTCATTGCGAGCTTCATCTAGTGTTTCCATTATCCGAATTGGAAAATCTTCTTTAACCTGATATTACAAAAGTAAATTAAATAAAATTACATGTCATAAATATTAAAATAAGTAAAAAGATAAAATTAGATGACATACACGTCCAACATTAAAAACTCTCTCAGCACTGCCTGGTTGCCTTTTGCTGCTATCTTTCCAACCAATAACTCGCGGCGTTTTATCCAATAACTTGTAGCTGCGAATTAAGGACGGAAATGACTCGAACACAAACCACTGTGAAATAGATTATTAAATTAATTTAGTAAATAAATTATAAATTATAATCAAATAAATTAAGTAAATAAATTTATTAATTCAAAATTTACACCTTTGCAATCCACGCAAAGCCCGTGATTGTGTAGTTATTTCCGGTGGCCTTATCCAGCTTGTTCAAAAGTTTGGGGTACGTTAAGCTCCAAATATAAGACCCCCAATAATATTTATCCCATTGTTTAAAATCATCCACCAAAACAAAGTGCCATTCCTCAATTGACTTCGTGGTCTCGACCCCCATGAAGAGTGAATAAAGTAACACCAACAAGCATAGTCGGAAAATGTCATCCTCGACCATGTGTTCGTTTGCATTCCATTGTTTTAAAAAAGATACTAAATCCTTTAGCGTTATACTTTTCCCAATATTATAAGGTGGGGCCCTTAATTTCTTGAGGAATTCAGATTCGCCTTTAATTTCTTTATTTTTTCCGAATCTAAGCCCGGTAATAAGACAAAACTCTCTCGGACCTAATCTATAAAACTCATCGGGAATCATCTCGTATCTGATCCCATCAAACTCGGGATCAGGGTTCTCGGGAGCCTGTCGCATCAACAGCTGATGGATTAACACTCCATCGACGGTATCATTTAAAACAAATAACCATCTGGCAAAAGCCCCTCTCTTTAACCAACGTTCCTTTCGACCCTCAATACCGTCATCCTGTGTCCTTTGACCATCAATAGCCTCATTATTTATTATTTGCCTAACGGTACCTATATACCCCCAATGAATTCTAAGTTTTGCAGAAGCCTATAACATAAACACAACATATATTTAGTTTACTAACAACAATATTGGAGGGAGGCTTACAAGAATATTAATGATAAGATGTCCTAATTGAAGTAATATATCCTAATAGTCCTAATTGAAGTAATATATCCTAATTGTCCTGACGACATATATATAAGGGGAACAAAATCATGCATAAACATATACATTAAGGGAACAAGTTCAACTAAAATATTGAAGAAATACGTCCTACATTAGGGTTGTCTTTTATAAACATATACATAAGGGAACAAGATCATGTATAAACATATACACACGGGAACAAATTCAACTAAAATATAATTAAAAATAATATAAAAAAATTAAAATTACATACATTAGGGTTGTCTTTTAGACGGTTTGCCATGGCCAACAGTTTTCACGACGGTCAACGATGGTCAACGATGATCACCGGTGGAAGCGACGACCGTCAATGGTGAACAGCAGTGATCAAGGGTGGAAGCGACGTCGTTCAACGGTGGTCAGTGATGAGCACAGGTGGAAGCAACGGTCTTTGGCGGTCAGCGACGGTGGACGACGGTGGTTTAAGAAGTGGTCCCCTTCCAGATGGCGGTCAGCGACGCTCGTGCACGGCGGTGGTCCCCTCCTCTTCAACAACAAAACCCCTTTAAATTGTTATTTAAAACATGGAGAGCGACCGTGTAAATGGAAGTCAAAAGGCTGCAACGGTCGGGCCGACGGTCAACACAGTCGTGCGACCGTGCGTATTGATGTGACGGTTTCAAAGGCTGCAACGGTCAGGTCGACCGTCAACACAGGCGTGCGACCGTCGAGAGATATAGAATTTTAATTTTTTAATTTTGTTTTCATTAAAGTACGTATGACTACCTATAAATATAAAATGAGTTATTTGGAACACACATCACCTATGAATTGAATTTGTTTTTTACAATGTCTAACGACGGATATTGTTCTCAACCCGTTAAAAAAAACTCAGACTCTATATTTTTTAAATGGAGGGTCTCCAAAAAAAAACAATACAGGTTCCACATCTTCCGGTGGTGACGATAATGTCAACACTGAGCCTATCGATCCACGGGTCTATGCACAGGATAAACTTCAGCAAAAACAACGTGTCACGGAAGAAACGAGGAAAATTAAATGGGCAATTCCAGACGATGAGTCTGAAAATTGGTCAAGTGACGTGAAGGAATTTTATCTGAAAGGAGACAAACCGTATTGTTATTCAGCATTATTCGTAAAGACCAACCTAAAGCTTGACAACAAATTTTGGGGTCCCTTGTTGGGCTACGGTATTTTAAAATCAATTGTAAGTTTTTCGAAAATTTTATTAAAATTTTTTAATTTACATTATTTCATTTTTCAATAACTCTTAATTCATTATATCTTTTAATATTTGAAGCATATCGAAGGTTGGATCGGAAGACTAATGCATTGGAGACACCGACAAGACAGGGAAATTAACTGGACCATCTTGCCACCAGAATTTTATCAACACTTAATAGATTCTTGTAACAAAAGTGCAATAGCTTATTTATCTGGCGAGTTAACCCCGTTCCCCTCAATCTTCGATGTTCGATATATATACTTTCCAATATGTTTGGAAAGCGATGACTGGTCACTTGTAAGTGTTGATCTGGAGAGTTTTGATCTTTCTGTTTACTACACTAATGAAATCAGCCGTGACAGATACCTAAATAAGGTTTTACCTAAGGTGAAAAAAATTAACGTTTATCTTACTTATCTGCTGGTGAAACTAGGATACTGGAAAAAAAAAGTAAATCAAGAGAAGTTATTTATTCATGGTGTTAATGACGATTATGCTCAGAGAAAAAGTGACGTTGCAGGAAACGAAGCAGTTTACGTTTGTATGTTACTTGAACATTTAGTTACCGGTAAACCACTGGACCGGACCAGTGATTTTAAATTGGCTTGTATGGGTTATCGCAGTTTCATGGCCGACACATTTTACTTCTAGAGATGTTTGCCTCGTCCATGTTAGGAAAGTTTTTCGGTTTATTTTTAAATAGTTTTCATTTTCTATTTCTAATGTACTAGATTAGTTTTAAGTTTTAAGGTACTAGTTTTTTTATAAACATTTTATTATTGTGAAGTTCATATTTTATTTTATTTTCCATTACATATTATGCCTTATAAATATATAATCATGAAAAATTTAAAAAAAATAAAAACACATCCTAAATTATTTTACCATTCCTACAAATTATTTTACACATCTTAAAATTAAAAAAAATAAAAACACATCCTAGACTGAGTTACATTTGAATACAATTAAAACCTCCAGGTTGGATGGTCTTTTAATGATGTTCAAAATGTTTCCCTTCACTGATAAAGTAATTCTGTTTGGTTATTCTTAGAACATCATCGTTGGAATCATGAACAGTGCGTTGGTCTCTAACCTCATTAAAAATATCATTGAACTTCTTCATCTTAGGCCGCATTTTATTCCAGTGTGACACTAGTTCGTGAACTGAACGTCGTCCCGAACCTATGCAACGACAGTGTAACATATCACTGATACGATGCCAAAACCTATTACCGTGGTGTGGAATGTCATTCTCATCGTAAACTCGGAGCCAACAGAAAGCAAGGTCGTCCTCTTCAGCTTCTTCTCGCAGTCATTGTTGTGAAGATAGACATCCTCAACAAATAACTCAATATATATATAGTTGAAGTTTATGGATCCCACATAATATTTTAGATAATATTAATATTTTTATATATAATAAAATGATTATATATGTAAATTGGGAAAAATATTAGGGATATATATTCAATTAAATTAAAAAATATAAATATGGGCGGGACGGTCGTCCCATACTAAATTTTTAAAATTTTTAAAATTTTTAACGGTCTGGCATATTTTGTTATTAATTTTTAAATTTAAATTTTTTTATGAAATTATTATTATCAGTTATAAATAGGGGATCCCTATAAATAGACCATAGAGAACCAAACCATATCTCACTAATGTGACCATGTCAAAAGCAAAAAACAATGAGAAATCACCACCATCTTGTCTACCTGTTGAGAGATCACCACCACCTTGTCTACCTGTTGAGAAATCACCACCACGAGAGGTTTTTCAAGATAACTTCAGCACCCCTACGAAGCAACAAGAGGAAAGTTCCATTACTAAAAACCAACTACCTATATTGCCAAAAACGCCACCACAAGTAGCGTCACCGAATAATGACTACCATGATCCCGAAGAGTACGAGGACCCGGATGTTTTAAAGGATGCTTATAATTACGAGAGTTTCATTGATGACGAACCAACGTATCACAACCCGTATGCGGACGAGCACGAATCAGATTCAGAATGGTCAAATGATGACTGCCACTGGAAATGAGCCTCATGTCGTATTTATTAGAACGTTTTATTTATGTCATCTTTATTATGTAAGCTTTGTACTAAGGCTTTATTGTTTATTATGTAAGCTTTGTTCTATGGTTTATAAATGTTTATAATTTAATATTTGAAAATTAAACTATTTTAAATGATAATTAATAAATGGGACCCTAAATTTATTTTATAATATCACACAACTAGTATAAATATTAGGTAGTGGTGTTGAACATTCCACCACCAATCTCACTACCAAACTGGTTTTCAAAATATCTTCAAGTTCTTTACCCGCTTCACCATCATCTGGTAGGAAACGTGGGAATGTTTGGACAAAGTCTGAGGAAATTGCGTTAGCCACGGCGTGGGTTAACGTTCCCGTCGAAACCATGCCACGTCAAGACGGTGAGTTTTGGAAACGAGTTACAACACTTTTTCATTTGTTGGTGGAGAGTCAAGAAAATTATCGTACGACTGGCTCGATCACGTCCAAATGGCGTGATATCAAGCATAAGGTTACAAATTTTAGGGAGGTTTACGAATATATGCCAAGGTGGGTCGGTGAAAATGCTGATAAAAGGTTGGAATGGGCATTAAAAGAGTACTCCAAACGTCATAACAGTACGTTTAATTACGTTGAAGTTTGGGGTGTTTTGGAAAACAACCGAAATCTTTAAAATTTCTATGTTTAATTAACTATGTAGTTTCTTTCCGTCTTAATATCTCTGTAATCCTTTTGTTTAATGTTATGTTTTATTTATGTTTCCGTCTTATTATTTCCGGCTTATTGCATTATCAATATTATTGGTAAAACTTAACAAGTAACAATACGAATAAATCAAGCACCGTAATACAAAATCAATTATTAAGATATATAATATAACACAATAATAGTAACACAATGATAAATAATCTAGGTGTTTGAAGCGTATGTCGGACCAGAGATAAGCAAGGTGCTTGAAACCCTCATCAACTTTAGCATTAATTCAATTGCCTCTTTGATCTTAGTTAATGTACGAATGGACGGTCGTGACGACCGTGTAAACGGTCTGCACGACCGTAGTTGTTTTTTACTTTATGTCCCATCGTTATAGTGCCACATGCACGCTCGCCCAGACCGTGCCTACGTTCGACACGAACCTCAGCCGTACAAAGCGACCGTTCGTAAATCTGCACCTAACTAAACCTCCCTCCCCTATATATTTTCATATATAGGGTGTTCGTAAATTTGCACCTAACTAAACCTCTCTGTTTGAAATATGTTCACATCAACCGTTCTTTGTTCAATGATAATCTCATTTAAAGAGATTTTATCTTATTATCTATATTCACTTCGAAGATCAACCTTACAAAGTCAAGCGAATTAATGCATTTAGTTCGGGCCTAGCTGCGGATCACTGCTTCTATTTTAATCAATAAATAGCAGCAGTTGTGAAAGAATCTTTTGGGATCGGTGGGGCTGAGGAAATCTTTCAATCGCCTACCGCATTTCTTCCAGTTAGCAGCATCCTGGTCCGACATAGGTTTCAAGCACTTTGCTTATCTTAAGCATCGTGCTTTTCCTCGTTTTCTTTTATAATTTATAAAAATATTTAATTACAAAGTCAGCGAAGTAAAGCATTTGAAGATTTTTTTAAGAAAACAAGGTGATATTGTGGCTCCATGGGTATTTGAATCAAGTTATGTGATCTGACTATTTTTCAAAGAAAATTTGGTGAGATCACAGAATTTGTTTTGAATATGCATCGAGTCGTAATATCACCGTGTTTTCTTAAAAAAAATATTCAAATGCATTACTTCGCTTGACTTTGTAATTTTAATATTTTTAAAAATTATAATTTATTTATCAGGAGACTTGTAATTTCGTTTTTTATTGTAAATGTAATAATATTTAGACTAATGTTTATTGTATGGTATTGTATTGTATTCAAAATTATTTATATAATTGAATTTGTTACTTGTTAAGTTATACCTTTAAATTTGATAATAAATAAAATATTCCCATAAAATATTAAGGCAATTATAACAACTTAATTTAATATAATAGTTAATAAGGTCGAACCACATTTATTAATTTAACAAATTATTTTGATAATTAAAAAGTATAATAAGGTAATTGGAAATGACATTTAATAATATTAAAACAAAATACAAAACACATAAAATAAATTTTTTAGTTAAATCACATTGTACGCATTGCAAAAAGTTTATCGGCCATAAAACGTCTGAATCTTAAACAAGTTTCTTGTAGATTAACTTCTTCCCACACCATGGACTTATTTTTAACTATCCTTCGTAATAACATACAAATTAACACTCCAGAATCGGATCCTATATATCCTGCATTGTAAGGCCACACAGTGTCCCCGGTAAATGGTATTTCTTCGATCTTCGCATGCCCTGAGTGGTGCCAGTATGATATACGATCAAGAAAATTTAGATAAAAACTTTCAAATTCACAGACAATTCCGAAAATAATCTTATGAATGCACTTTGAATGACAACTACTCTGAGAGCAGTCATACGGGTGAAATGCAAAGATGTTGAATGTATCCATACATATCTTTAGCAAAAACCAGTTTTCATCATCAATAGATATGGGTAAATAAACCTGAATGAAAAGATATGATATTAAAATAAAAAATTATCTAAACAAATGAACTATTAAAATAAAAAATTACCGTATCAACATCCCATAAAGTAGGATATAGGTCATTTGTCCCATCACAAAATTTATTTGCATCAGATGATCCTTCACATATTAGTTTAAAAAATTGAGGGGTAAGAATCGTCCATTTGTTCGGACCTTTGGGCAATTCGTTCCTTGTTATTATTTCTTCTAAACGCCAAGTCATTAGTCGATATGTCCAGGCAGATACGTGCTATAATATAAAAAACATTTAGGAACAACAAATATCTTTAAATATACGTTTTAGATTTAAAATAAAGAATGACATACACTTGATCCTATACGAGGATTTCCATGCAACGCAAGAAGTGAGCCCCAAAACTCTCTCGTAAGTGTATAGGATCCCATGTAAGAAATCATACAATACGAAGAATCCATACCACTGTAAAAGAAGCGTAAAACATTTGGAGCACAATTTTCTTTACTTTCAAAATTCCAAACTTGTTTCTCAACAGGTGGTGGAATTTCGTCAATGCTTTCAAATGAGTTAGAAGAAGATCCAATTTCACGGGTGTTGGAACAAAAATCTATGTGACTGACGCCATCAAATCTGTTTACCGAAGCATTCGACTGAAGAATCCATGTGAATTGATTTAGAGACTGGGTTGTGATGCTCGAGGCTTGCGAGATTGGACCGAAGACCGTTTTCCGGAAAAGTCAACCGTTCGGGTCAACGGTCAACGTAAAAGTCAACGGAAGATCGGTTCGAGCAAGTCAAGCTTCGGATTAATTTAATCAGCTTTGATTTAATTATCAATTTATGTTTATTTGCTTTACTTGTAATTTCGTTCATTTGTCATGTTTTTCTGTTGTTAGTCACCCTCACTATATATAGTGAGGGTGCCCATTACAAGTAAAGGAGTCTCCGAATGGGGAGATGATGATTTTTCTTGTAGAGTGTGAGATTTCCATTCTAGAGAGAGAGTGAGTCATGGATTCTAGAGAGAGAGAGTGTTCTTCATGATTCATTGATTGTAATCTTTCGATTAATGAATTCATTCGATATTGTTCATCATCTTTCTTGTTTATGATTATTCATGATTCATCATCATCTTCTTCTTCATTTGTTTTTATGAGTTTTTCTCATCCGAACATGTTCTTGCTCAAGATCGAGATTCTCGTTGTGAAAATCGGTCCTAACAAATGGTATCAGAGCGGGTACCGATCAGATTCATCTCACCGTGAATCTGGTCACTCGAATCTGTGATTTTGAGCTTGAATGGTGAAGATGAGAAAACTTATTTTTTAGAGACTTTTTTCTATTTTTTCTTCGATTCTGGATGGATTCTGATGATATGGATGATAGATTCGTGTTCTGGAGTTCATCTTTATGTTTGTTTATGATTTACATCTTCAGATCTGGTGGAGAAATGAAGATCCGAGCAGATTCTTGGAACATTTGAGTTTTTCCCGTATTTGAAGATTTTGAAGATTTTTAGCTTTGATTCTTCGTTTTCTGGGCGATTCTTTATGTTTTCGGATGAAGTGAGGTATGATTCTCAGTGGAAAACGCATTCCGGATCCATTGGAAGCATCCATTTCGTCTGATTCTCAACGGTTTGAGCGGATCTGGAAAAACACACACTGACGGTGAAAGTGTGTGTTCTTCGTGTTCTTGAGAGTTTTCCAGATTTGGGAGCTGATTTGATCCGAGTTGCTGCTGTTTATGTGTTGTTGGTGGCCACAACAATGTCGTGAATGGTTTATTATCACATCTCGTGCATCATATCGAGATTTCCGATCGTTCTGGGCAGATTCTAAGTTCACCAAGTAAGTTTCTTAAGTTCATCAGTTTTCCAGATTTGTTCTTCACTGTTTTGAAGATTTGAAGATTGTCCTAGCGGACTTCAGCTGCTCTTAGCGGACTTGACGAGTTTTTAGCGGACTTGTTCAAGTCTTAGCGGACTTGTTCTCCTCTTAGCGGACTTCATCAGTTTTTAGCGAACTTGAAGCTTTGTCTTAGCGTACTTGTTCCTTAGCGGACTTCTCAGTGTGTTTAGCGGACTTCTGGTCGTTAGCGGACTTGTTTTGAGGTTAGCGAACTTGTTGCTGGGTTTTTATCCGAGTTCGTTTCAGAGGATTCTGTTCGTCTAGATGTGTAGAGAATCGAAGTACGAGTTCAGGGACATAAAAAACGTGAATTTTCGTTGAGTATTCGCTGAGATATGGGCCAAATACGATTTTCCGGCGGTGGCTCGCTTTTCCGGTGGGTATTCTCCTTTGTTCCGACAAGAATTAGGGTTACGCAGGTTGGAGAAGACAACGATGACGTGTCTGTGTACAATTGGTTGAGAGAGAATTTTCTCTTTCCTTTTTGTCGGCTTCCACCAACATACCTTTTCTGCTGTTGATCAGCCATTGGCTGAAAGGAAATGAGCGTGGGCCCCTTGTTGAAGATCCGTTGGAGGTTTTACGCTGGAGCTCTCTGGTTGGTTGTTTTGGAGACCGCGTGGGACCCAGCGAAAGAAAACAGCCGTTGGAGGCCTTTTGGTTGTCGAGCCCTCATTGGCTCCTCCTTACCATCACACGGATTACGCATCAGCAGCCGTTAGATCTTGCTTTTCCTATCCGTTAGATCAAGTGTGTGTTTCTGCTGCTCTCATCTGATTGGCCCTTAGACCTTCACGCGGATCTTGCATTTACAGCTCTAGGATCCCTTCATTTCTAGCCGCTGATTTAATTGGGAATGTCTTCTCTAATTGGTGGAAGGTTTAATTCATGGATTATTGATTTTTCATGAGAGATTTAATTGACAAATTAATTTTTGAGCATTTTTTTAGCGCGTGTATTTTCTCATCAGTTTTTTCTGAGATGACCGAGATTACGCCGCGATGGAATTTCAGAAAAATATTTTTAGTCTCGGATTTATTTCATTTTATCGAGGTTCTCGTTTATTAACGTCGCGCGTAACGTTTGCTATCGATCACTGACGGGTTAGCTTTATTATCCGGTTAATTACTCGGCTTTCTCATTATATCTCACGGTTTATTTTTAGTGGATGCAGCGCTGTCGTCAACTAACCGGATTAACTGGAATCTCAGTTAATATTGGAATTTATCCGATTAAATCTCTCGGATGACCGTTTATTGAAGAAATTTGGCAGTTTATTTTATTTTCGCATCCAACCTCAGTCGCGCAGATTATTCACAACTGTCAGCATCCGGCTTCCGGTTTTTCGCGAGATTGTCCGATTTCAAGATTGTTTATCCGGTTTCTCTAGCAACCGATCGCGACGGTTCGACTCTCCGCATCTCATTTTTACGCTTCCGACTTGATGTTTTTGGAGGGATTTAGAGAAATAAGAGGAATTATTATGGATTTGGATATCGGGTCGATTATTCGGAGTTAGAGCATTTTCAGTGTTTGATTGGTTTATCTGATTCAGTTTGTTGCGGTTTGGACTCCGAGATGTAGCATTTTCTCAGTATTGTACCCGACCGTGTGAACCGAGTGAGCGGAACACTTGGATCTCGAACTGGAGCAACGAGAACAGAAGAAGCTTATTCAGAGGGGGAACTTCTACGACAGATTGTCTCCGGTTTATCAGTTTCTCATTGAAGATGTACGGCAGAGCGATTCTTCAGCAGTTGAACAGATTTGAAAGCATCAGTCAAGGGGGAAATTGTTGGAACAAAAATCTATGTGACTGACGCCATCAAATCTGTTTACCGAAGCATTCGACTGAAGAATCCATGTGAATTGATTTAGAGACTGGGTTGTGATGCTCGAGGCTTGCGAGATTGGACCGAAGACCGTTTTCCGGAAAAGTCAACCGTTCGGGTCAACGGTCAACATAAAAGTCAACGGAAGATCGGTTCGAGCAAGTCAAGCTTCGGATTAATTTAATCAGCTTTGATTTAATTATCAATTTATGTTTATTTGCTTTACTTGTAATTTCGTTCATTTGTCATGTTTTTCTGTTGTTAGTCACCCTCACTATATATAGTGAGGGTGCCCATTACAAGTAAAGGAGTCTCCGAATGGGGAGATGATGATTTTTCTTGTAGAGTGTGAGATTTCCATTCTAGAGAGAGAGTGAGTCATGGATTCTAGAGAGAGAGAGTGTTCTTCATGATTCATTGATTGTAATCTTTCGATTAATGAATTCATTCGATATTGTTCATCATCTTTCTTGTTTATGATTATTCATGATTCATCATCATCTTCTTCTTCATTTGTTTTTATGAGTTTTTCTCATCCGAACATGTTCTTGCTCAAGATCGAGATTCTCGTTGTGAAAATCGGTCCTAACAACGGGTGTTTCTTTTTTTCGGTCTTGATGACATTATTTTATTTGGATTTGAGGATTATGTGTGTATGAAGTGATAGGTGAATATTCTCCTATTTATAGAGTTAAAATAAAGTGAGTAAAAAATTTGGAAAAAAATAAATAAAGATAATTTATTTTATTTTTTATTTAAAGATTAAAATAAATAAATAAATATTCGCCCACGGTCGGTCGACTTTAAACACCGTCACCGACGATCCTCCCCCGTCCGACCGTCTAATTTAGATTTTGTTAATGAAAAATTATACGGTTGGGCGACTTTAAATACGGTCGCAGGCGACCGTCGACTAAACGACCGTATATTTTTGATTTTTTTTTAATTTTTTCAACCACGGCCGTGGCGACTCCGACAAGGGTGTCAGACGGTCGTCACGGCCGTTGCAGTCATATCTGAGACACGGTCGTCGGGGGTAGTTGTACGGTCGGACGACCTTATCTACATGTATATCCAACCGTGGATTAGTGAGGTGTCACCTTTTTATTGGTTTAGTTTCACGGTCGGACGACCGTTGAACGGATGACCCCGACGACCATGGAGGCGGCTATTCTGATTCTCAAAAATGCTTAACTGAAAGTATTCGTATTGGTTGATCAATTTCTGATTTGTTTTTTCACTCCGTCTCATTTTGAGGGGGAGTTTGTTTGTGTAAAAATACAAAAATAGTGTGTTGTTTTTCAAAATGTTAAAAATGAAAATCTATAAATAGAGTTGTCATTTTAGGGGGAGAAATTTGAAAAATCTAAAAATATTGAAAAACGCAAAAATCCAAAAACATTAAAAGACGCAAAAATCCAAAAACATTAAAAAACACAAAAATCCAAAAACATTGAAAAATGAGAAATTGTATCCGACATGATTGGGAAATGATGGTACATTGGCTTACATCGTCTGACTAATGGATAAAATAGATGAAAAATCCATAAGACCATTTGATCGATGTGTAAGGTAGGCTCGGCAAATCAGAAAGTATTCAAATATGATTTACACTAAAATCTGATGCTTGACCAAGTGAACAACATCTTGATGCATATCTCACGATATATTAAGAAAAAAATTATGTGAAAATAAAATCAGAATTCACTGTGTATACATGTGTTCATTTTGAAAAGATTTAAACTTGTTTTATTTTCTTTATTTTGTCAAACGATCGGACTTTCTCTGCGTGCTCACAAGGCCGACCTGATCGTTGTTCGTTTGACATTCTGCTTTATTTTTCTTTGGTGTTTCGTATAACTCATCAGACTCTTTCTCTGCGTGTCCACACCGACCTATTGTTATTGAGTTATACAATTTCAACTTGTTTTTATTTTCTTATTTGGTTAAATCCGATGCCTTATTTGTGTATCGAAAGATCGACCTTAAGGTAGACGATTTAAGTTCTTATTTCTTTTTGCATGGAACACAGTTGACTATTTCATGGATACAATCATTATGTGATTAAATCACAAATGAAATCACAAAATGTGATAAGCAAAAACATATATGAGTATGTCTAATAGAGTGGGGTACACTGGTCAATGCAAATATAATCAATACTTTAACATATCCAGATGTTATGAGTATGATTCTGCCTGAGTTTAAATTTGGATAAATTATATCTACAATCGACATGGCTTATGTGTTACAATAATTGAAATTGAAGTGTAGTTCAGCATGTTATGTTCAATATGATCCCAAGTCGTGATCTTTCTCGCAAAAGACAAAAATAGTGTCTGATTCTGTATTGCATTTACTTTTCATTATCAGAAAATACCAAAAAGATTTTAGGGTGTTTTGATGTAAAGTTTCTATAAATCAAAAAGATTTTATTTCGTATTTCTTTTTGATTGATCAACACGGTATACAAAATCAATTTTAAAATCAAAATCTCTTGGAGTCTCGAAGAGACGTTTTGCGCCAAGATTATTTATGTTGGCAGATTTCTAAGTGGAAAGAGAATATCACAAATTCAAGTCTTCTGAAGATTGTTGATAAAAAGATTACACACGCTGCAATATCAAGTATTCAAGATTGAACTCATCGTCAAGATCGAGAAAGAGTTTGATTAAAGATACAAGCAACAAGTTGTAGATGGACGATGATACTGCACATGCCGAGGGGGAGTTTGTTGATACACGGTTCCTGATCGTCATGTGAAGTATCAAATACAAGATGAAGATATGCAAGTTAGTTGTGGTCTGAACTCCTAGTGAAACCTGAGTTCGGACTGGTCCGAACAGGTCCGAACCTGGAGTTCGGACCATCGGGATTTAGCATGTATAAATAGAATGCCGTGTAGTAAGTTTGGTAGCTCTTGGTCATATCTCTTAACTGTGTACTCAGTGGTTTAATACAAGTCTAGTGTATTTACTCCTCGTGTTTTACTTGTTTTACATTGATTTCGATACGACTAAGTAGACGATCTACCGCTCACGCATTTTCATCATTTCATTAAATTGATCCGGTTAATTAGTTTGGTATTCTTTATAATATTAATGATTTCGTTATTTTAGGCACTGACAATTATTACGTCTACGGTTCAAATTCACCTGATTGGAGTAAACTTCCTGAAATCGGTTCTATTTATGAACGTCAACATCAACTGAACCAAGAGTATCAGTATGACCAGGGGTCACAATCTTCTTGGGCCCCTCACGTCGGTGATGATTATGACGGTGATTACTACGACTTTAGTTGTGGACCTTCAACGGTTCCTCTTGGTGATCCATCATCACCCCCGCCAATGAAGCAGGAACCCGTGAACAGTGATGAAGGGTCACCAAACCGACGCGACGAGAATCTCTCTAGCCAAAGGACGTGGATTACGATTTTGACGACATGGTAACAAGACATAATATAAACTTGTAAGGAAATGATTTTCTGAGTCAACCGGATCAAGACGAAGATTTCCGGTTGAAGATATGTTCAAGCGGAAGAACGCTCAAGCGGAAGTTTTGTCAACCGGAAGCTCAACCGGAAGAACATTTCCGGGTGAACTCTTTTATCCAACAGTATAAAGAGTTCAACCGGAAAAGTACAGGAAGATTACTTTTGCAGAATTCAGACCTGCAACAACTTCTATTCTTCCAAAGTCACATCCTAGCCGTCTCCTACTTATAGATAAATGCATTTTGCACATTTCCTCTATTGTATGTTTACTAATGTTCTTTTAGTAAGTTTATTGTTTGACTTTCATGTACGGTTAGATTAGCCCGTATGAGATCAACGGCTGTAGTTGATCTCCTTAGTACTATTTATAGTTGTTAGCTAGTTCATTCACAAGTACCCGTTTCAGTGCTTACACTTGTAACAGTTTGAACTTGAGTTAATGCAAATAGTACCGAGAAATTTATTATCTTGTGTTCACTAGTTTATGCAATCAATACAATCAAACTACAAGTATAAGTAAAACAAAGCTTAAGTAAAAACAAGTATGATACAACTTTATTCCGCATGGTTGTGATCTTCAAGTAAAGAGTTCTTGTTTTGATTATTTCTCTGAGTAATCAACGGTCCTACAAGTGGTATCAGAGCCTTGGCTCTACACTTTGAAGACTTCTAGTGCTTCAAAGTTGATACTTTACTTGCTCACTTGAGTTTTTACAAGCTTTTTCTGTTTTACAAACTGTTTTTCACAATGACTGACTTAACTCTTGGTTCACTAAATGGTAGCTCTAACAAACCACCAATTTTCACTCCTGATGACTTTGATACTTGGAAACTCAGGATGGAAGGTTTTGTTAGAAGCCTAGACAGACGCATTTGGAACAGGTTGACTGTAGGTCCTTATAGTCCAACTGTTCAATCTGCTGATGATGCCGAAGTGTACATACCAAAACCACTAGACAAATATGTTGAAACTGATTATAATGAGCTTGAATATGATCACAAGGCCTACTGGACACTCCAGGCTGCATTACCCAACTCTATACTGGTAGGGTTTAAGGGATATAAGACAGCAAATGGCTTGTGGAATGCTCTCAGTGAAATGTATGAAGGGTCTAGTGAGGTTAAGGAAAACAAAAAGGATGTTTTGAAACAAAGATATGAAAACTTCACTTACAAAACTGGTGAATCTATGACCAACCAGTATCTTAGATTTGTTTCACTTCTTGATGAATTGCAAAAGGTAGAAGTAACAATAGAACAGGCTGATGCTAACAGGAAGTTCCTGAGATCCTTACCTCCAATGTGGACTGTTTACACAGTAAGCATTAGGGAGTGCAAGGACCTCAAAAAGCTTAAACTAAGTGAACTCCATGGAGTCCTTAGTGCTTATGAAATGGAGCTTAATCTTAAGCAAAATAACTTCCCTGAGGTATCACCACAGTTGCAAACCACTGCTTTGGTTACAACTGATTTTCAAAAGATCTCAAATTCTTCTCAATATCACTCACCCTCAGTCAGTTTCAATGAGTCAACTAGATGCTCAGAGAGTTCTTCAACATTGTTTGACAACCCTCACTCTGCCTATGTGGCAACTGACTCATCTCAAGGATTCACACGTGAAGACTTGGAATGCATAGGGGCAGATGATCTAGAGGAAATGGACATTTTAACTCAATTAGCTATGGTTTCTGTAAGAGCCCAAAGGTTTTATAAGAGAACAGGAAGAACTTATAAAGGGTCAAAGGGATCATCAATTGGGTTGGATAAATCTAAAGCTAAATGTTATAATTGTCACCAACTTGGTCATTTTGCCAGGGAATGCAAGCAGCCAAGGAGAGATGGACAGAATAACAACAACAATGTCCAACAGAGATCAAATCATGGAAGCAACAACAGCAGCAGTCAACACATCAACAGCAACAGCAACCAACAACCAACTCAACCAAAACCACTTGGAAATCAAAATGTAGTGGCAGCTGTAGCTAACCAGACTGAATGCTATGAGTGGGATGACTTTATCACTGAGTTTGAGCCAATCAACCATGCTTTGATGGCCAAAGAAGATTCAACAGAACAGGTAAATGAGATTCCTGAAAAAGTTTTGGAAAATCTATGCAGCCCTGCATGCATAGAACAAGTGTCAAATACAGGAAACATAACACTGATCTAATTGATGAAGTTTCTAATCTGAATGAGTTAAAAAATTGCTTTAAGAAAACTGAAAATGCATACATCGCCAAACTTGAAAATTTGAACAAAGAATTTGATGCATTGAAGCTGACTAACTCTATTTTGGAAACACAATTGGAAGATTTGTTGAACAAACTAACTGTTTCAAGACAAGAAACAAGAGATGCAAAAGCAGAAAATGACATTCTTGAAATTAAGTTAAAAGATGCTTTGTTCACCTGTGACAAATTTCAAACAGCTAACAAGAAAGCTGAGAAACTTTGGAATGGAGTAATGCATGGGAAAACAGGAATTGGGTACAACAATGTTGAACCACCCAAGGAATATTCACCTGTTATTGCTCCAATCCAAGCACTTCAGAAGGAGTGTGGTGTGAGTCTAACTGTTGATAGCACCACATGCTCTTCTTCTGAAACAAATTCTGTTGAATCATTATTAAACTGTGAAGTCAAAGATGCTAGCACATCAGCATCTGTTGACCAATTCAAGGTTTTAAAACCAAAAGTTGCTTTTCCACCACCAACTATTTATGAGCCCAAAGACTCAAAAGTTGGAGGAAAACTACCTGAGCAGCCAAAACCCAGTGAAACTGAGAAAATGGGTAAGTTAACTTACCACCAGGTCACAAATGAAGATTCAGCCAAAAACACAAACACTTACCAAAGAAAAATGTTTGAATGTGTTTTCTGTGGTGAAAAAGGGCACATGGCTGCAATGTGCAAATTCAATCCTTTGAGCAAAACCCAAAATTTGTTAAAACCCAAAACTGTTCTTACTCAGAAAAGATCTACAGGAAAAACTTCACCTGTAAGAAGTAACACTTTGAAATATTTTGATACTGAGTCAAACAAAGTTTTAATTGGGAACAACAAAAATGGAAGTTTTTCAGTCTTAAAATTGAACAGGGTTCCGGCTGAACTTCAACCGGAAAAATTTTCAATCGGAAATGAAGTTCAACCGGAAAGCTCCAAAACACTGAGATCAGTTACTGCACCTAAACAACGACCCAGGGTTCAGTTTACTGATGAGTATGACCATTTTGAAGGTCAAGGAAGGAGAAACCCATCTAGAGGCAAGACCACCTCTAGAGAAAATTTTGTGAAAAACAAGCACAACTCTCAACCGGAAATTCCCTCTAGTTCAAGTGGAAATGCCACTGTTGCATTTCACAGTGAGAGATCTAGCCAGTCAAACAAATTTTCAAATCCAAAGGCTAGAATCTCACCAGTAACTAGTGTTGATCAAACCTACATCTCACACAATGAGGTGCCAAAGGTTTTGACTAACAAACAAAAGAAATATAGGGAATACAGAGAGAGGAAAATTGCTGAGAGAAGGCTTAGCAAAACAAACAGGCAATATCAAACAAGTGAACAGTCTGAACACTTGAACATTGATCAAGATGATCTGTTGAATGAGGATCCAATACAAAATACTTTAGTACTTAAAGAGTACAAGTATTATGATGCTTCTGGCAAGCCCAAGACCTCAAAGGCTTGGGTTCCCTTTAGAAATTAATCAATTTTCTCTGTGTGTAGGTGCATAATAAAGGCCAACAAAGCCTATGGGTTGTTGATAGTGGATGCACTTGCCACATGACAGGAAATAAGCATGTATTGGAAAACCCCAAAAATATAAACGGAGGTCCTGTAGCTTTTGGGAGTGCAAAAGGACACATTACTGCACAAGGTGCTGTTAGTAATGGGAAGCTTACCTTTGACAAGGTAAATTTTGTTGATACATTGAATTTCAATTTACTTAGTGTCTCACAAATGTGTGACAAAAATTTGAATTTGATGTTTACTGAGAGAGAGGCAATAGTCTTAAAACCTGGTGTTAACATCCCTGAGGAACTTGTGTTACTCAGAGCACCTAGGAGAGAAGGACTATATATTTTGGATCTATCTGCTGCCACTCCAGCAAGTGGAATTGCATGCTTTATATCCAAAGCCTCAGTGGATGAATCTGATTTATGGCACAGGAGGTTATGTCATGTTAACTACAAGAACATGAACAGAATAGTGAATCTTGGCTTGGTTAAGGGTCTTCCTAACAAGCAGTTCAACTGTTCTGAGCACTGTGTTTCTTGCCTCAAGGGTAAGCAACACAAGACCTCCTTCAAGCCAAAAACTGAGTCTTCTATCACTCAACCTCTAGAACTTTTACATATGGATTTGTTTGGTCCAACTAGAGTGATGAGTTTGGGAAAAAGGTCATACTGTTTTGTCATCATTGATGATTTTACAAGATATACTTGGGTGTTTTTCTTAAAAACAAAAGATGAAACTGCTGAATTGTTAAAAACACTAATTGTATCTTTGGAAAATCAAGCAAAACTGAAAGTTAAGACAATCAGAAGTGACAATGGCACTGAATTTAAAAATCATGTTTTGAACTCATTTTGTGAGGAAAAGGGAATTCTTAGACAATTTAGTGCTCCTAGAACTCCACAGCAAAATGGTGTTGCAGAAAGGAGAAATAAGACATTAATTGAGGCTGCTAGAGCAATGTTGGCAGATTCTAAATTACCTGTGATATTTTGGGCAGAAGCAGTAAATACTGCTTGCTACGTCCAAAACAGGACTTTGATTGTTAAGGGTAAAAATAAAACTGCTTATGAACTTTGGAGAGGTAGAAAACCTAACATTTACTTTTTCAAATCATTTGGATGTCCTGTTACTATCTTGATAACTAATAGGTTGTTACCTAAGTTTGCTGAAAAAGCAGATGAAGGATATTTTGTTGGATATTCTGGTGTGTCAAAAGCATTCAGAGTATACAATAAAAGTACCAAAATTGTTGAGGAAACCATTAATGTGACTTTTAATGAGAAATCTCTTAACAACTTTGTATCTCAACCGGATTGGTTATTTGATATAGATGCACTAACCTCTGCTTTCAATTTTACCATTGAGAAGCCATTAAGTTCAACAGTGCAGGAACAGGAACATAAGCAGAATCACATGAGATCAGCTGAGAGTATCTGGCAGATGAATACCAAGGGACTGCAAATGCGACCTAACTTCTTTTCATCAATCAGCACCAAGCCTGTGACACCCAACAATTTAAAGAAAGTCTCTGAAATTGTTATTGCTGATGCAGAAGTTCATCCGGTTGAACTTCCGGTTGAAGTTCAAACGGATCCTGTGACAGTAGAATCTCCGGTTGTCACTCAACCGGAAAACAATTTTTCAGAAAATTTTGAGAACAATGAATCCAATGATTCAGCTGATGCTGGGTCAAATGAGTACAGTTTTGAGCATCTAATCTCAGATTCAGTCCCCAGTTCTCAAGAAGTTTCAGATCCTACATCACAAATCAACAATATTGAGTTATTACCTCAGCTCAATATTCCTCACAATGGTAGAAGCCATGAATTCCCAATGTTCACTAATAGAAGAGTTAGTGAGAATCATCCAAGGGAGAATATTATAGGAGACTTGTCAGCTCCTGTGTTGACAAGAAGCAAGTCTATTGATGCAAACATTTGCCTACATGCTGCATTTCTGTCTCAAGAAGTACCCACAAAGATCAATGATGCTCTGGAAGATGAAAGCTGGGTAGAGGCAATGCAAGAGGAATTGTTTCAGATCAATAAACAGAAGGTTTGGGAATTGGTAGACCTACCTGAAGGTGAAGAACCAATTGGCACCAAATGGGTATTCAGAAACAAGAAGGATGACAGAGGAATAGTGATCAAAAACAAGGCAAGACTTGTAGCTCAAGGTTACACACAGGAAGAAGGCATTGATTATGATGAAGTTTTTGCTCCAGTGGCCAGGCTTGAAGCAATCAGAATATTTCTTGCCTATGCTGCTTTCAAAAACTTTCTGGTATTTCAAATGGATGTCAAATGTGCCTTTCTGTATGGTCTTTTGGAACAGGATGTGTATGTCAAGCAACCTCCAGGCTTTGAAGACCCTCATCACCCCAACAAGGTATGCAAGCTAATCAAGGCTTTATATGGTCTCAAGCAAGCTCCTAGGACATGGTATGAAACTCTTTCAAACTACCTCCTAGAGAATGGTTACAAGAGAGGAGCTATTGACAAAACACTTTTTGTGAAATCTGATGGCAAAGATACTTTGATGGTACAAATCTATGTTGATGACATCATCTTTGGTTCATCCAATGCTGCCTTATGCAAAGAGTTTGAAGGTCTGATGCAATCTAAGTTTGAAATGAGTTCAATGGGTGAACTGAATTTCTTCTTAGGATTACAAGTGAAGCAAACTGCCAATGGAATATTCTTGAATCAGTCAAAATATATTCAAGATATGCTAAAAAGATTTGACATGCTGTCTGTTTCAACTTCAAGAACCCCCATCTCCACTTCCCACAAGTTAAACAGTGACTTAAGTGGAAAGCCAGTGGATGTTCATCTCTACAGGGCAATGATTGGATCACTGCTCTATCTCACAGCTAGCAGACCTGACATCATGTTTAGTGTCTGTTTATGTGCTAGATACCAGTGTCAACCAAAGGAATCACACATGTTAGCAGTGAAGAGAATTTTTAGATATCTCAAAGGACAACCAAAGCTTGGGTTGTGGTATCCAAAGAATTCAGATTTCTCCTTCAAAGCTTACACTGATAGTGATTATGCTGGCTGCAACTTAGATAAGAAGTCTACTACTGGAGGATGCCAATTTTTAGGAGAAAGACTTGTGTCTTGGCAATGCAAGAAGCAAACCTGTGTATCTACTTCTACTGCTGAGGCTGAATATATTGCCGCATCAAGCTGCTGCAGTCAAGTCTTATGGATTCAGAATCAAATGTTGGATTACGGCATCAAGTTCATGGAAACTCCTATTCTTGCAGACAACAACAGTGCCATCTCAATCACAAACAACCCTGTTCAACACTCAAAAGCAAAACACATTGACATCAGGTACCATTTTATTAGAGATTGTGCTGAGAAACATTTAATTAGAATGGTTAAAGTTCATACTAATCAACAATTGGCTGATTTGTTTACCAAAGCATTTGCTGAAGCTAGATTTTTCTATCTCATTAGTGCCATTGGTATGATGAACTTTGACTGATTAAACTGTTTTCACAAACTTAATAAAAGAGACCATTTTGTGTCAAAGAGCCCGTCTCTTGATACAAAAAGAAAAGGAAAAAGAACAGTCTCTGTATCAGTTAGACACCTTTTCAAATCATAGTCAGGTCATACTGTTAAGCTATGATAACTGATACATGAAATTCTTCAAAATCAAGTGTTTTTCTATCTTCCGTTTGAACTTTCCAGTTCAACATATCCGGTTGAATCTCAACCGGAAAGTCATCTTCAACCGGAAACTCAAGTTTTGATCACACCATCCCAATTTCTGAAACTGGTAAACGAAACAACAATTCTTTATTTGAAAGATCAGTTTAACTTTGAAAATTTTTCAAACGGAAATTTTATTTCCTGTTGACAATCTCAACCGGAAAAATTTTCAACCGGAAACCTGTCCGGATCAACTTTCAAACGGAAAGAAATTTTGTTGTGAGGAGAGAAAAATCTCCGCTTAAATCTCAACCGGAAAACTTTTGCTTTAAATGAATTATTTAATTTACCGGTTGAGGCACACATTTTCAAGCGGATTGTGCATTTAAAGTGTTTGAATTTATTGTTCGAGAAAATATCTGAATTAAATTCAAAAGACACGCAACAGGCGGTTGTATTATACAACCACCTGAAGCACACTTTTTGCGGACCCACTTGCACTTTTTCCTTTCTCTCTCCTGTGACTCAGCGCACTTTATCCATCGCTGTTAACTGTCACCCATCGTTAAACCCACCAGTTAAATACCCCCAACCCCTTCAACACTCCTCATAATCCAAAAGCAAGAAACCGTTCAAAATCCGAAAACCTAGAAATTTTCAGAACCATTTCTTCCTACTCCCAAATTCTCTCTCAAAATAAATCAACAATGGCACCGAAGTCCAAAGCACAAGGGAAGCAACCAGTAAAGAATGATCCTTTTCCTCTTGAACACAACTTGGTTGCGTTTCTTGACGAACCAGTGAACTCTACACACGCTGAAACTTTCACAGGGATGATCAATTTTCTCAAATCGTCATATCTGAATCACGCACTCACTGTTGCGGTTTATATGTATAAGGAAATTCTCTCTGAATTTTGGAAGAACATCCAACTGCTTGAGAAGGATGTTGATGATGTGGAGGAAGATACACTGAAGTCAACCATAAAGGGGGAAACTGTTCTCATCACTGAGTCGCTGATAAGGGAATTGCTGAAGCTAAATGACCAGAACGGGTATGTTCGAAGAACACCGAAGCAATACATGGCCCTGCTCAACGCAATTGGCTATGGTGGTGCTACTGAAGGAACTGCCACGGTTCACAAGGGTCAAATACCCTACAAATGGAGATTTCTGGCTCACACTATCATGGTGTGCCTCTCGCCAAAGAAATCAGGTTTTGATGAAATGGCTACTGAGCAAGCATCTGCATTCTATGTTGTGGTGAAAGGGGAGGTATACAACTTTTCTGCTGTAATCTTTAATGCTCTAAAGGGTAATGCAAAGAATTTTGCTTTTTACATGTACCCTAGATTTCTAACTTACATTTTGCAAGAACAATACCCCCAACTTAATTTAGAAGGAAACATGATGCTGGTTCCAAGAGCATTATCTGAAAACACTTTTTCTAAATTAACCACCAACAAGAAGCCTTTCCTTGGGAGGGACACTGATTATCCCATGCCAATCCAAAGGGTGATTCCGGTTGAACAGGGAGAACCTAGTTCTCAACCGGAAACACATGCTTCTGAAGAGCAACTTGCTCCAGTGGACAACACTGTACCATCCACAGTTGTTGAACCCACCACTGATCAACCACCTTCTCCTTCTGATAAGCCAACCTTAATTTTCAAAAGAAAAAGGAGAAGAGATTCAGACCCACCATCAATTCCCATCATCCCCCCTTCCCCAAAGCCTACAAAGCTCAAAAGGCTCAAAAAGGTTGTGCAAGAGCCTACTCCTCTCTTGCAACCTATTACCTCCAGCCCTGAACCAACCCTTGGCACACAGCCATTTGGGTCAGCCAAATTGGGATTTAAACTTGTTGATGAACCTTCTTCTGAGGGGGAGTCATTTCATATGGATGTACAATCCCCATCCACTTTCTCACCCTACACTTCACACTTCTCACCTGTGAATGATGATGTAGAAAGAGTTGTCACAGATGATGGTGTTATTAACCCAAGCACCACATTACATGGGAACATTCTGAGTGACACTCACACTGCTACATCTAACCCCCATTCACCCCAGGAGGTGAATCTCAGGAGTTTAGATGAGATTCATGTGGAAAGGGCTGCTGCCACTCAAAGGTTCTCATTGAACTTTGATGATGGTAGTAACATCCATAAGACCCAATCCATGGCAACCCACACTTTAGTTCAACCGGAAGATCCCCTAGTGGATCCTAAGGGAAAAACTATAGTTGAGGGGAATCCCAGGCGCCAAGAAAACCAGGGTGGTGGACTTGATCAACCTAGGGTTGATGGTCCATCTTTTTCCTATGATGCTGGTAAAATTCCAGTTGAGGATAGTTTAACACTTACAGAATTGACGGCCTTGTACAAATCACTACAAGCTCAGGTAATCAGTCTCAATTCGACTGTTGCCAGCCTTGTAATGTCATCTTCTGCTGCTGCTCAAGCTCAAGAAGTTCCTGTTGAAGCCCCAACTGCTCAACCGGAAACTTCCCTTGCACCAAAATTTCAACCGGTTACACAGCATTCTGCTGAGGTTAGTTCTTTGAACCCATTTCCTTTTGGAGGTCAGGCTGTAGAAGCTGATGCTGCCAAAAAGGGGGAGAAGACTAATCCTCCAACACCCATTATTGCTGCTGCTGCAACCACAACTGAAGAAGAAGAACCTGATCAAACAGTGCCTCTACCTGAAGATGTAAGGCACACAGCCTTCAAACTGGCTGATGTTGACCCTTTTTCAGTTGCTGATGGGTTGACTAAAGTGAAGATGAGCTCACTCATGAAGGTATTTCCACAGGACCCAAGCCTGTTGGGAATGATTGAAGCAACAATGTTAGTTGCAGGTGCTCAGCCAGAGAGCATTCTGCAGGTCAAGCATTTCTTGACCAATGTGATTATCCCACAAGAGGAGGCAATTGCCAAATCTAAAGTGGATGAGATCACAACTAACATTGCTTCTGAACCAGTTGTTGATATGGTTCATGAAGATGTGGTTGATGATGCTTCAGTCACTCAGACTGAAGAAGTTGAAGGTGAAAATGGAGAAGAAGCTACAACTGAAATAATCAGCAATGTATTGAAAGATACAAGTACAAAATCTCCGGCTGAAGTTCAACCGGAAGAGTCTCAACCGGAAAAATCTCAACCGGAAGAGACTCAACCGGAAAACTCAACTGAAGCTGAGATTGCTGAAACATTGATTCAAATGCATTCCACCTCCGACTCAGAACCTCCCCTGAGCTTTAAAAGAAAGAAACAAACCAAACCAAGGAGGATGATCAAACTGAAGAAGAGTAAGGATTGCATAACTCCTCAACCAAGGGTATTAGAGACTATGGTTGATTCTGATCAGTCAGAAGAGCAAGAGACTATGGATGATCTAGTTGAAGAAGATTTCGTCCATGACTGGGAAGATAATCAATCCAGAATAAGATCAGAAGAAGCCAAATCAAACATACAATGCAACAAATTCTTGGCAGATCTAGATCTTTTCTCTAATGATTTTGTGGTTGAAGGAATGATAGATGAAGCAAGGAAGAGGTCAATTGAATGGAGAATGTAGGTCTACGACCTTGCTAAATTAGATGAACAGGAGAAAAACAGGCTGATCAACATAGCTTCCAGAATGCCAACTGTCTTAAACAAGAGTTTAGACAACCTGGAGCTATTGGAAAGGATCAAGAGATGTGCTATCATCAGATGTCTCAAGCCTGCTGCTGAAGTAGAGAAGATGAAGGCTAAAGATACTTGTAAAATTGTAGATGAGCTGCTCAAACAAGTGAAAGGAGCAGAGTTTGCTGTGATCCCAAGTCTCCAAATGCCCTTGCCATCTGAGACAGTCACAGGTAACCCCTCATCTACATACATTAAGCCAGAACCCTTTGAAGAATCTGACCTACTTGCTGAGTCTCTCCCCTCCAACTTGTTGGAAAGACTCAAGCAATCAGCCTCCCGTGTTCCCATTCCATCTTCCAGATTTTACTCCCATAGACCCAGGGGAATGAATCCTAGGCCCAGGGGATCCAGATCTACCAAGCCTAAGTTTATTCATCCAAAATACAGGTTAGATAACTGGACTGATATCACCCCTGCTAAGCCTAAACCCTGCCCACCTACTTGGAAGTATAATCAACCTTCATCACCACCTAAATACTCCACTTCTTCAACCCCACAACCACAAGCCATGAAACCACCCACCATATCTCCAACAAAATCTTTTGAACCCACTGAGTCAGCCGCAACCAGTTCTGTTCAAGCTACTTCTCAAGCAGATAAAGGGAAAGAAAAAGTCCCAACTGAAACTGTCAAGCCATCTGCTGATCCTGCCTCTGGTGCTTCACCTGGAAGGAAGAAGTCCATTGCTAAACGACCCCTTCTTTCATCCAGAAACTTTAAGACCAGGAGGATCATGAGAGAATTGAATAAAACAAGGATTCAATTTGAAAGGCCACCATCTCCTGAAGAATGAAGTTCTTGGAGATAGTCAATTTTTTAAGAACAACATACAGAGGACAAATTTTGGCAGCATCATCTTAGGGGGAGATTGTAAGGAAATGATTTTCTGAGTCAACCGGATCAAGACGAAGATTTCCGGTTGAAGATATGTTCAAGCGGAAGAACGCTCAAGCGGAAGTTTTGTCAACCGGAAGCTCAACCGGAAGAACATTTCCGGGTGAACTCTTTTATCCAACAGTATAAAGAGTTCAACCGGAAAAGTACAGGAAGATTACTTTTGCAGAATTCAGACCTGCAACAACTTCTATTTTTCCAAAGTCACATCCTAGCCGTCTCCTACTTATAGATAAATGCATTTTGCACATTTCCTCTATTGTATGTTTACTAATGTTCTTTTAGTAAGTTTATTGTTTGACTTTCATGTACGGTTAGATTAGCCCGTATGAGATCAACGGCTGTAGTTGATCTCCTTAGTACTATTTATAGTTGTTAGCTAGTTCATTCACAAGTACCCGTTTCAGTGCTTACACTTGTAACAGTTTGAACTTGAGTTAATGCAAATAGTACCGAGAAATTTATTATCTTGTGTTCACTAGTTTATGCAATCAATACAATCAAACTACAAGTATAAGTAAAACAAAGCTTAAGTAAAAACAAGTATGATACAACTTTATTCCGCATGGTTGTGATCTTCAAGTAAAGAGTTCTTGTTTTGATTATTTCTCTGAGTAATCAACGGTCCTACAAAACTTAAACAAACAAGTATTATTGTTTTTGCTATATAAGTCTCATCGTATTATTATTATAGGTTTTCAGGGATTCTGACTCGGTGTTCGCGTAGGTTGAACAACTTGGGTTTCCCAATGGCTACGCATTCAGAAAGAAGCGAATGAAGAGTAGCAAACGCTCTGGCTTTATTTACATGTTGTGGATTCGGTTCTCTAAAAAATGTGATTGTCCTTTCTTGTTGGTGATGACATATGACAAAGGGGTCGGGCGTTTTAAGATGGAGCAAACGTTACCTCAACATAACCATTCTTCGTCAAGGTATATGGAGGGGCACTCACATGCCAGGAGATTATCTGGTGAGTAAGAGAATGTTGTTGCACATCTTGGGAAGCAAAACATGTCGCCTCGTGACATACTTACGACATTAAAGAAGCAGTACCCGGGTAGTGCCTTCGTTAAGAAAACCATATACAGCACCTTGGAAAAATTCAAGCGTAATAAGAAAATGGGATCAACCCCGATGGAAGTTCTCGAGAACTGTCTTCAAGAAAATGGGGCGGGAGGACATGGTGGTGCAGGAGGTGTGGGTGACGCTGACATTACACACGAGGACCAGCATTTTCGTTACGCATACCGGGCCGTTAAGATGCCTCCGGCTTTGAGCCACAGGTTAGAGGACCTGTCTCTACAGGTTGAGCGCTAGGTCCGGATTCAGCGGATGCATAGCCGGATTCTAGGCTGGCAACGCCAGATGATGACCATGATGGCTAGACATATGGGCATTCCTGATCTCCCCCCCGTATCCACCACAGGCCGAGGATGACGATGATGATGATGAAGATTAGTCGCGTCTTATTCAGTATATCTGTTTTTATTTTTATTTTATTTTGATGATGTATGAACAAACTCTTTAACTTATTATTATTGTTATATCGTGATGTTTGTATGTTTGGTTTGTTGTTTTTGTTTGATTGTTTGAGTTACTTGTTGATTCATATGGTTAGTTGTGATTGAGATGAAACACGAGAAACCAAGCCAGTATCTAGACATACAAATTATGGAAAGTAGACAACGGTCACACGAGAACTAAACACCATTACTTAACAACTTCTTATTTATAATTTTAAACAATTATGAAACAGAGTAATGCAACGCCACAACCGGTTGTAAAATGAAAAATTGAACTTGGCTAACTGTTTGTAATTACAAAGTGAAAACAGAGTAATGCAACGATTATTCAACTCATTAACAAGAAAACACGGTGATATTACAGCAAGATGTGCATTCAAAACAGATTTTGTGAGAATTCTCAAACAACCTCATTGAATGATGATCTCACGGAATTTATTTTGAATGCACATTTTGCTGTAATGCCCCTCGTTTTCTTGAAAATGTCTTGAAAAATTGTTGCATTACCCTGGTCCCTTTGTAATTATAAAGACTTTAAAGGCTACAAAAGTAAAAAAAATATAAAATAGAAAATGCTTGAGTTAAAGAAAAAGGCTCCTCAAAACCGTTCCAGCAACTCTTCAACGTATACACATTAATCGTGAGTAGACATCATCTATGATTAAACCAACCTCGTACTCATTAATCGAACGAATCGAATACAAACGTCGGTTGTTGGAAGCCATTAGGTTTTGGATTGAAAATTAAGGATTTTAAATGGAAATTACGGTTTTGGTTTTGTGTGAACCGTTTTAACTTAAATGGTGCTATATATATGGGAGCTATATGGAGGTATATTGAGCAATACACCCGAGTATAGGGTGGTAGGTACACCAAACTAAGAGAGATAGAAAATAAAAGTTTAATATGGGGGGGGGGGGGGGGCATAAGGACACATACGACCCCGTAAAGGAGTGTAGGAATAGACAAGGTATGGTGTTGACCGGTCTTGTATCAGTTTTTTTATTTTTTGCTTTATGAGGATGTAAAGACCCTTACAACTTCATAAAAATGTGTTAAGATTTTTAGGATGTGTGTAAGGCCCCATCCCGTTTAGCAAGTTTAAACGACATTTGAAAATCAGAGCTAGAAAATTTCTTCATTTAGGTAACAAATATCACCCTTCCTTACACATATCATAGTATTAGACACAATCAGTTTCATCACCATGTGATTACAAAATATTCATTTCATCAAAACATGACTTGTAATACCGAAAATATGTGGTGTTCGGTTCCATAGCCCTTCGGTTCGATCTTGACCCGTTAACTAAGTTCTACCTGCCAAAAACACTAGTAACACATTAGTATTAATGGCACACAACAGCTTTCAGCACAAGACATCAATTAAATACAAGAAACAATATAAAAATCCGGACAGCAAGCTCCTAGCGTATCGCTTGGAGCTCCTGTAATGCCAGGCGATACGCCTGGAGCCTGGTTTCCAGGGCTCCAGGCTGTATTTTTCCATACTTAGCCATTTTTTCAGCATTTTACATCTTGGTTCCTTTTTATGAGTTTCACTTCCATAGTTGATGCCATGAACTCTCTAACACCTACAATCAAGAGGACTGTACACCACTCACTAAAAACATATTAGTTTCACGAGTCGGGTATTGATGACACCTTACCCAACCCGTTTGACCCGCTAACACCTTAATCATCTAAACAACTTATACCTCATCCTTTCACTTGCAATTATTGCATCATATTATTCCTTTGGCACCTAAACATAAAGCCAAATAGCTTGGTCACACGTTAGGACCATTTTAGGTCTATGACCCAAAATCATCTTTCCACCATTATTCAGCTCAACCCATATGGGTCACAATCGTCTTCCTGCATCGATTGGGTCATGTATCATGACTAATTTCTCAATGTTACCAATCCAATCACTTTGACACCATCTAATGCTAACATCGATATTCATTCGCACATCACTATCTAATGCACATAAGTAAACCGCTACATGTCACCTTACAACTTTTAGTATAACACACAAAAGTTATATACATTCAGCTTATCCCTACGGGTCACATTACAGCTGTTAGTCTAACACATAAGGGTTATATACCTTCATCTTTACCCTTACGGGCCACATTACAATATTCCACATAATTACACATACATCA
Organism: Deinandra increscens subsp. villosa; assembly: GCA_039602395.1. Taxonomy (NCBI): domain Eukaryota; kingdom Viridiplantae; phylum Streptophyta; class Magnoliopsida; order Asterales; family Asteraceae; genus Deinandra; species Deinandra increscens. The sequence goes on from JBCNJP010000023.1 coordinate 14,025,451, forward strand.
TCTGCCCACATTGCCCCTACCTGGTCATTCTCTACCATTTTGTCCAACCGGCCATCTAACACATTCTTAAGCTTATCATGCAACATATATACACAATCATAACCCATATGGGTTATTTACTGCTAATATACCCAAACGGGTCACTCATCATAATCATACCCAAAACGGGTCACTATTATACTATCCCAAACTTCTATACGGTGTTGTAGCCTTCATCTAACTACAAACATCCTACATTATTTTACGCACCGAACATCATATAATCATCTATGTTATTCAACTAACTCATAATTCGTTCATGATTAAATCACATAATAATATATATATCTATTCGCATAAACTACTTTAACCACTCATAGGTTACCTCGAATCTTTCATTTTCGCATTCCTTGACGGCTTGAACTTCCACCAACTTTACCTATAAATAATTAAGCATTTAGCTTAACAATTCACAACTTGATCAAACATAATTCTCAAGCATTACACCACCTTTAATCCCATCAAAATACCTACTTTCAATTTCAATATCTCTTTTAGGCATTTTCACAAACACTTGGTGTGCATTATCACAACAAGCATATTTCAACTTAGATTGCTTATGTTCCAACCCAAATCTTTCATAACACTTTAATATCTCATTCTATGAATCTTATAGACCACATTTAACACATTATAACTAAGATTAGTATTCAATCTTGCCACTACATCTTGGATAACAATTTTCCCCATTGAAGACCCAAAATTCGTATTTATAGTTTCACCCTCCCAAATCTTGATGTTAACACAACAAAACTTAGCATACAAGCTTGTATAACCTCACATAAGCATTATAGAACATAATAGCCCTAAAATCGCAGCCTCAATCACACATTCTACCAAAGATTTCGAATTCCCAAACATGCAAGAAGATGAGGTTTTTCTACATAACAACTTACAAGAATTTAGGAAGATCTCTAGCTTCAAGAATCTTGCAAAACCCTTGAAAATCGCAGCCTCTTTCCTTCCAATTGAGGATCACGAATTTTTGAGGAGGATGGGGGAGGAATTCGGTTTCCAGCAACATCATACGACCTCCCCCAATTCCCTTTCCTTTTTGTTTCCTCAAGTTTCCTTTAAGTGCATACTGCCCCCCTCTATAATGGTCTTTTGCTAAGTTTTAACCACTAACTTATATTTCACATATAACACCCTCATCTTCCTTGACTAGTACTTTCAAGCATTAGCCACCAAAGTATAACCAAACAACTTCACTCCATTAAACATGTCGGGTTATTATTAAACCGCTCATACCCGACCCATACCCGCGATGGAATAGTTTTTTTTTTTTAAATCAGTTCGGATTTCGGGATGTTACAAATCTATCCCCCTTAAAGGGAGTTTCGTCCCCGAAACTAAGTCACACACTTATAATAGAAACATTTCCATTCACTCCTTTACTTCCACCTACCTTCTTGTAATCATCAATTCATGACTAAACACCTTTCCACACACTTACCCTTACTTCATCTTGGTCACTCGCAGGTCTTACCACTTAGTAATGATAGTTTATCAAGTCATTATAATGACACTCTCCATCGTTTAAACACTCATCTTCTATTCCCCCTTTTAAATTCACATCCACTTCGTATCCTTCCGTAAACCTGATTGCTATGACATCACTCACAACCTTTATTCAACATTCCACATTCACTCACATTTGTAGTTTGACATGCTTTGCCATCATTTTACATGAAACACAATTCATCTTGTCATTCACTCGTATATCACCCTTATAATCCTGATAGGTTTATACATACCCATGTCATTAACTTCGATCAAATTTCATCTATCCGTCCTTCTAACTTTGTTTACACAAGTAGGCATCTCCACTTGCCATATACAACATTTATTTCTCTACTCATTTAACACAAAGTAGATCCATGTATGGTATTACATACAACTTAGACCCCCTTTCTATTTTGCTATCATAAAATAAATTCTTCCCACACAATATTCTCCACCTTTAAATTCTATTTTCAGCTAACGCAATAGAGATTAAAAACATACACTACCCTACTTAGTTGTCACAAGGTAGAGATTATCCGCTTTCTCCATACATGCACTCTTTTCTACATTACCCAAGCATGTAGACTTTCAAATCACTTAACATTCCCACACTCGTTCTCTACTTATGGATACAATTAGAGTTCCAACATTTACTCCTGTATCACACTTCGTTCTACCTTGTTAGCACAAGTAGAATTTTACATCTTTTTCATTTACATATTATTTATTATCACAACTCAGATAGACCACGCATACACTCTTACATCATTGTCCTTCACGACATATGCCGGTAGGATCCCATCATTCTAGAAAAATTCCCAACTCAATCCTACACGATTCATACAAGTAGGATTTTACTATACTTATCATTGACACTCTATAGCGTACATGATTTCATTCATGCAACTTTCCCCTGCATCATACTTCATTCACACTCCAATCGAACTATCATATGCAAAAATAGTATTATCACATTCCTTTCTAACAATCGTACACAATCATGTTATCATTATCACATTCCGCTTTACACCATCATTTTATTCCGCTATCAACAATCATATACAATCATGTTATTATTAACACATTTCGCTTTATCATTCATATTCAATCACATCATCATGTTATTCCGCTATCAACAGTCATGTACAATCATGTTGTCATTATCACATTCAGCTTTATCATTCGTATTCAATCACATCATCATTTTATTCCGCTGTCAACAATCATGTACAATCATGTTGTTATTAACACATTTCGCTTTATCATTCATATTCAATCACATCATCCTTCTATTCTGCTATCAACAGTCATGTACAATCATGTTGTTATTATGTCGTTCCGCTTTAACAATCATAAATGATCATGACATCATCGTCACATTCCGCTATAATAGTCATAAACAGTCATGGCATCATTGCATAGTCATCACACTCTGCTTGTCTCACATTCACAATCGCCGCTTTTTTATCACATTCTGCTTTAATGCACATATACAATCACAACTTTACAATCATATTCAGCTTTACCGCACATACACAATCACAGCTTTACAATCATATTCAGCTTTACCGCAGATACACAATCACAGCTTCACAATCATATTCAGCTTTGCTGCACACACACACTCACAACTTTACAACGAGATTCAGCTTTACCGCACATACACAATCATATTCAGCTTTACATCACATACACATTCACAGCTTTACAATTAGATTTAGCTTTACCGCACATACACAATCACAGCTTTACAATTTACAATCATATTCAGCTTTACTGTACATACACACTCACAACTTTACAATCAGATTCAGCTTTACCGCACATACACAATCACAGCTTTACAATTTACAATCATATTCAGCTTTACTGCACATACACACTCACAGCTTTACAATCAGATTCAGCTTTCAATTTAACCACAATGGTGGTCATCACAGCTCATTCATCAATATATAATATTAACAACATATCATTCATGTAAGGATCACTTACCGAGAGACAAGATCGAGCTGTGACAATCCGACTTTTCAGGTCACTTTCTAGCATTAACTGAACGTAAAACGTATTAAATGTTGTGTGAACATTTATATGTTGACTTGTTGACTTTAGCAGATTAGGGTTTTGTGTGATCAATCACTACGAGCATGCACGAAAGATTAAACGTTTGAAATTCTATGAATTACATTTTATGATTTTATGTGATATTAACATAAATAATTTTACGATATTATGAGAAATTAAGATGACTAACTATGAGTTATTATAAATAGATAAGTTATGATTTTAGGTGATCTTAAATAATTGTGGAATTATACTTCATGACTAATTTTACTAAAACGAGGTTCATATATTCTATAAACGTTATACGATTTATATATTATCGTTAAAAACATTTCCTGTTAACTCCGTTAGAGCCGTTAGGTTTTCATAAAACCTCGAAGGGTTATTTTGTTATTTACCAAACATGAATCTTTTTTATTAAACATGGAGGGACTATTCGGTAATTACCAAAACCCTATGTCATTATTGTAAGTATGTGAGGGACTATAGTTGCCAATACTCCATAGTTGATTTTAATGGCAATTACGACAGTAATCAATCTTCGGACTGTTCGCGACCACCGTTACTCCGATCATTAATCCGGCAATCAAGGCTTCACCCGTTTCCTTTGTGTCGTGTCAACCGACCGCTTTACACCCTACCATATCATTGAGGAACACACGAAAACTCTCAAAAAAAAATCCCTCTCGCTCTCTCCCTGCTGTCGCGAACCAAAACCAACCAAAGCTCCACCTTAAACTTCGAAATTCCGGCCAACCACTGCCTAATCGATCCCCATTTGAACGCCATCAAGATCGCCTTTCAACACTGAGTCAACAGGTGTTCTCAGTTTGGAGAATCAGAGCAACCCGCGGAGTGATCGTCGGAACTTTCGGGTTCGTTTCGGGACTTAAAACTCATCGTATTCGATCTCTGACCCGAGGTAAATGTCTTCTCTTGTTAATCGCGTCTTTTACTGGGTTTAATTCGAGTTTCACGATTTTCCGGCGACCGGAGTTAAGGTTCCGGTCACCGGAATTCTCTAATGAAGAAGAAGATGTCGGGCGGGTATGGGTTATAAGATTTGGAAACGGGTTTGTAACCAGACGCCAATCTGGCACAACTGGTTTGAGCGCTGGGTTGATACGCAAGGGATGCGAGTTTGAAACTCGGTCCATGCGTTTCCTTTTTATCTGTTATTTTCTATCTATGAACAGATCTCAGTCTCGCATATGCATAAAAGGTTTATATTCGGATCCTTGACACAAACTCGTCCCTGCCCCAGTGGCTAAGTCGCTCGGTTGGATCCTGGAGGTCACAGTTTCGAACCTTGTGACCTCCATAATATTTGTTTATATTGTTTTGTGTTGTTTTGAAGTATTTTTGAGTATTGGACACCTAGAACCTATACCGAAATCGTTCCTTGTCGTGTCTTAAACCCGTAGAAATATATCTATGATACTTAAGACTCGTAAATCATATTTTGATTTATAAAATATGTTTAACTTGCTATCTTTAATTAAAAATAGATTTCTAATACCTATGTGTATATATATTGATATAAAAATTCTAGTTTTACAAAAAGGTAAAAATATATATTTTGAGTAGACTAAAATATATAAACATATGACGTTGGATTTTTATTGAAATAATCGAATATTTTTATGATAACCTTCAATATATATAAATATTCTTTGTCCTCGCAAAATTCGATATTAACGTCACTTGAACATTTATTTAAATATATATATATAATATATGTATTTATTCTTGATATCCTCAAACTTAGAAAATATATATATTAAAGTTATATATATTGGTTTTTCTCGCGTTATTTCGATAATCGCTTGGATTTGGCACACGTGCCATCTTCGACTTATTCCGGACTTCACGATTCCTCGTTTTTATCGTTTACGTTAGATCTAATAGTTTAGAACACACACTTATACTCGTATGCTCGTTAGGTGATTGATTGCCTGCACAAGACTCGTTCTTGCTACTTGAATTAACTGTTTGTCTGGAAACCTTGCCGAGCAACCTAAGGTGAGTTTCACGGCCCCATTTTATTGCTTTAATCCTTTTGGGGGAGATTAACATGCATGAATTATACAACTGAGATAATTAGACTTTTATATATCACTTGAAGTACTTGAAGCACACTGATACAACAAAGTCCTTCCTATGGTACCGTTAATATTAATGACGATAGCGGGAAATATATTGTAGTACTACTGGGTCTGACAAACCCCACCCGGGTCAGTCGCGCTGACTCGATTGGATATCGAACGGGTGTTATATTCGTCCTAAACACAACAAGGCAAACTGCGCAAACTGTAACAACTGTTAGCTTCGGTGACCATCAACGTGCGAAGTTTCATGTATATAGCCTAGCTAGCTATCTGATATATATTAGTGATTATGCTCTTACAACTTGACTGTTATTGAACAGTCAATCTTAAACTTAACTTGACTATTGTTGAATAGTCAATCATAAACTCAACTTGATTGTTGTTGAACAATCGATCTTAAACTGAACTTGAACTGTCGAGGAACAGTTGATTTACATTGAACTAGGACTGTTGTTGAGCAGTCAATTTACATTAACTTGAACTGTCTTTGAATTGATAAACCTGTGAACTCACCAACCTTTGTGTTGACACGTTTTAGCATGTTATTCTCTGGTTACGGATGTTCGAGTATCATGAGTACGCATGCATGAGTCTTGAAACGCTTTTAATGTCTTTGAACAAGCCACGTCACTTTGGGTGACAACGATTTAAAATAAGTACTTTTATTGTATTTACGCTTCCGCATTTGTAAAACTCTAATTTTATATTTTAATGAAATATGAACCGTTTTTATTAATTAGTTGTCGTTTGGTGTAACTAATGGACGGCGATCCTGGTTTGTCACGCTCCCTGTGGCGCGTTATCGCACGTGGGATTTTTGGGGGTGTGACAGATTGGTATCAGAGCCATTGGTTGCAGCGAACTAAGATTCGTCTTAGACTGTAACTGTATTGCATTAGTTGCACTTAAACATTTTTCTCATGCATCGTGATACTCACTCCTACACGCACCTGGTTTACGATTTGTCGTTTACATCATCCAATCCCCTTATACTTACGGCGAGGGGCCGGTTAGTCTTGATTCATTTTTCTTAACCTCTCTAAGTTGTGTACCTCTTGGTTAACATTCATGTACGACGAGACGTCGAATCAGATCGAAGGATCACATTTATACTTTTGACGAGCTGATTGCTACTCGGGAATTTTTCCGGATTGAACAACTGGGCGTAGTGCCCATACTATGGTTGTATGCGGCATAGGGAAGGTGGTGTAATACCTCTTCTTGTCCTTAAACCTCTATCTTAGCTTAGGAGGTTCTTGTTATACCTGCCTTACGTACATCTCTAAACTCATCCGTTCAGGAAATGTTATCTCGATGTGCTAGTAGCGCGATTATATAGCTTCACTAGAGTTAGCAGGGTATGAATTCAAGTAGCTGCCTATGGGGCACTTATATCAACTTTCGTTATCCTGATCGTCTTCACATTTGCTGTGATCTCTTAAGATCTTTCCCTTCTCGATTTTATCGCGTTGTGCTTTGAGATAATACAACTTGAGTACAATTCTTATAACCCCAATGAAACCTGATGCGGGTCGACTGAAATTCCCTCTTCGTGTATCAGATAGCGATCACGCCAGTATGTGTGATAATTATTCTCTAACTTCGAGCTAAGCTAGGTTCATTGTGATAAACCCTACTCAGATCCTATTGAGCTAAATTTATGGCTGACTCGCTTCGGGTGGGTCATTCCAATCTATGTGAGCATTCTATTCTCGAAAACTTATCTCATTAACAAATTATGGTCAAGATAACCATGGGTTAGTGACCACACCATACTTGGTAGCTGAAGTAAGAGGAACTAGGGTGATCATTTAAAGTAAATTGCAGTTACGGGTGCACACGTAAATGTAATTTGCAGTATATGGAAATCCTGGAGAATCCTACTAGGCAAGCCAATGTTCGTAATGGGATCAAATTCCTGTAATATTTTTTCTTTCCTCGTGGTATTGAATGTTGAACTCAACCAAATGATCGAAGTCACCTATCTTGGAAAAAGCTATTGCACCTGACTTTGCCCCTTTACTATTGGATTCTACTCCATACGTGAACCCTTTTGAAGCATAGCCTACCCCATTGGATTGAAAAAGTGGAATCTGCACTCGAAATGTGCAACTGTCCTGAGGCTAGCAAGGTGAAATTTTCCACGGGTACTTTGGAAGGACCAGCTTTAACCTGGTGGAATAATGAAGTGCAAATGCAAGGGATTGAAGAAGCTAATGCCATGCCTTGGGCTGAATTCAAGGAACTTTTGCAAGAAGGGTATTGTCCACGGGACGAGATTCAGAAATTGGAAACTGAGCTGTATAACCTCAAGATGGAGGGGTCCGAAATTGAAGCTTACACTACTCGCTCGAATTCTCTTGCGAATTTGTGTCCTAGAATCGCCACACCTGCTTACCGAAGAATCGAGCTGTATATCAAGGGTTTAGTGCCCCAAATCCAGGGAATGGTGACTGCTTCAAACCCTGTGACTATTCGTGATGCTGTAAGGATTGCTAATAGGCTCACGAATCAAGCGGTTGATTAAGGAGTCTTACCTCCTAAGAAAGGAACTTCTGGAGCCTCTGACAAAAAAAGAAAGTGGGATAATTCTGGGAACCAGTCTGGAAACAAGTCTTCAAATCAGCAGAACCATCAAAACCAGAACCGCAAATTCAACAATTCCAGGAATTTCTCATCAAATTCTCAGAAGCAGAATAATCAGAACCAAGGACAACAGGGTTATGTGGGCAAGTACCCACAGTGCAACAAGTGCAACTACCACTACTATGGTCCATGTGACAGGTATTTGTGTGCCAAATGCGGTAATAAGGGGCATCAATCTAAGGATTGCCCTGCCAAAAATAATGGGAAACAAGTTCAGGATGCTGAAGCCCCTAAAGGTTGTTTTAATTGTGGGAAAGAAGGCCACATAAAGAGGAATTGTCCTCAGCTGAACGGTGGAAACAACAATAACTACAACAACAACAATCGCAATGGCAATAATAACAACAACAATGGGAACAACGTAGGAAATGGTGCCAGGGGTAGAGCTTTTGTTATAGGCTCGGGAGATGCCAGAGCAGATCCAAATGTCGTTACCGGTAAGTTTTCTCTTAACGGATATTATGCTCTAGTCTTGTTTGACACTGGTGCCGATAGAAGCTTTATCTACTAAATTTAGCAATATGATAAATGCCAACATGACTCCTTTAGATGCTAAATACGTAGTTGAACTTGCTAATGGTAAACTCGTTGAGTCTACCCATATAGTTAAAGACTGTAAGTTGGAATTGGCTGGCCATAAGTTAGAAATAGATCTTTTGCCTATCACCTTGGGAAGTTTTGACGTTATTGTGGGAATGGATTGGCTATCCAAGAATCGTGCTGAAATCGTTTGTCATGAGAAAATCGTCCGAATACCGTTGCCTAGTGGAGACTTAGTCTCAATTCAAGGAGAAAAGTGTGGTACTGTTATGGGCGTGATATCTTTTCTCAAAGCACAAAAGTGTTTACGTAAAGGACATTTTGCTGTTCTCGCGAACATTTCAGAGAAAACAAATGAGGAAAAGAGAATTGAAGATATCCCGATCGTGAAGGACTTTCCTGAAGTCTTTCCGGAAGATCTGCCAGGTCTACCGCCTCATCGAGAAGTCGAATTTCAGATTGATCTTGCTCCTAGAGCAGCACCTATTGCTCGTGCACCTTATCGTTTAGTACCAAATGAGTTACAAGAGCTATATACTCAACTCCAAGAACTGCTTGAAAAGGGATTTATTAGGCCTAGCTCGTCACCCTGGGGAGCTCCAGTGCTTTTTGTCAAAAAGAAAGATGGAACCTTTCGGATGTGCATCGATTACCGAGAACTCAACAAGGTGACTGTCAAGAACCGTTACCCATTGCCACGAATCGATGATTTGTTTGATCAACTACAAGGACCTAGCTATTACTCCAAAATTGATTTAAGATCAGGTTATCATCAGCTGAGAGTCCGCGAGGAGGATGTCTCGAAAACAGCGTTTAGAACTCGTTATGGTCATTATGAGTTCATGGTTATGCCATTTGGGTTAACCAACGCACCAGCGATTTTCATGGACTTGATGAATCGCGTTTGTAAGCCATATCTCGATAAATTCGTCATCGTCTTCATTGATGATATTCTGATGTATTCTAAGTCTAAGGAGGAGCACGAACAACATCTTCGTTTGATCTTGGAGTTACTCAAGAAGGAGCAATTGTATGCAAAATTTTCAAAGTGTGATTTCTGGATGCGTGAGGTGCAATTTCTTGGTCATATCGTTAATGATCAGGGGATTCACGTTGATCCAATCAAAGTTGAGGCAATTAAGAATTGGCCTGCGCCTAAGACACCAACGGAAATTCGCCAATTTCTTGGTTTAGCAGGTTATTATAGACGATTTATTGAGGGATTTTCGAAGATAGCCCAACCTCTTACGGCGCTAACGCATAAAGGAACGGCGTATAACTGGAATGAAAAGCATGACGCCGCTTTTCAGCTACTAAAGCAGAAACTCTGTAGCGCGCCAATATTATCTCTACCAGAGGGTAGTGATGACTTCGTGGTGTATTGTGACGCATCAAAGCAAGGATTAGGTTGCGTGCTGATGCAAAGGGAAAAAGTCATAGCTTATGCCTCTCGTCAGTTAAAGATTCACGAGCAGAATTATACAACTCATGATTTGGAGTTGGGAGCAGTCATTTTCGCGTTGAAAATTTGGAGACACTATCTTTATGGTACAAAGTGTACTATCTACACTGATCACAAAAGTCTCGAGCATATCTTTGCTCAAAAGGAGTTGAACATGAGACAACGTCGTTGGGTGGAACTTCTTAATGACTACGATTGCGCAATTAGATACCATCCAGGCAAAGCTAATGTAGTAGCTGATGCCTTAAGTCGGAAGGATAACCCCAAGCCTAGAAGAGTTCGTGCCTTGCAACTTACTATTCATACAGGATTACCTGATCAGATCCGGAATGCACAACTCGAAGCACTCAAAGATGAGAACAGTGAATTAGAATCCTTGCGGGGTATGGATAAGTTATCTGAAGTCAGATCAGATGGTATCCGGTATTGTGCGAACCGAATATGGATTCCCGTGTATGGAAATTTGAGGGAATTGATTATGGATGAAGCCCATAAGTCTCGTTATTCTATTCATCCAGGCTCGGATAAGATGTACCAAGATTTGAAACTGATTTATTGGTGGCCTAAGATGAAATCCGACATTGCCACTTACGTAAGCAAGTGCTTGACTTGTTCCAAGGTCAAGGCAGAATATCAGAAACCGGCAGGGCTACTTCAACAGCTAATAATTCCCGAGTGGAAATGGGAAGGAATAGCTATGGATTTTATCACCAAGCTACCTCGTACGGCGAGCAAGTGTGATACAATTTGGGTAATTATTGATCGTCTAACCAAGCCGACGCATTTCCTACCAATCAAGGAAACTGATACCTCAGAGACGTTAGGCAAAATTTATCTCAAGGAAATCGTCTCGCGGCATGGAGTACCAGTTTCTATTATATCAGATCGAGATGCCCGATTTACGTCCAAATGTTGGGAATCTCTCCATGAAGCTTTGGGATCGCGATTGGATATGAGTACCGCATATCACCCTCAGACCGATGGTCAAAGTGAACGGACCATTCAAACTCTTGAAGACATGCTGCGAGCATGTGCTATTGATTTTGGTGAAAGTTGGGATAAACACTTACCCTTGGTGGAATTCTCGTATAACAACAGTTATCACACCAGTATTGGTGTAGCTCCGTTTGAAGCACTTTACGGGCAAAAGTGTAGATCACCTCTCTGTTGGGCGGAAGTTGGTGACAGTCAACTCACAGGTCCTGAGTTAGTACTCGAGACAACAGAGAAAATCGTGCAAATTCGTAATCGTATGGCAGCAGCACGAGATAGACAGAAAAGTTATGCTGATAAACGGCGAAGACCTTTGGAATTTAAGGAAGGAGACAAGGTCTTGTTAAAGGTCTCACCCTGGAAGGTGTAGTACGTTTTGGTAAACGTGGTAAGTTAAACCCAAGATACATTGGGCCATTCGAGATTATTAATAGAGTTGGTCTCTCATCATATGAACTAAACTTACCAGCAGAGCTAAGTGGGGTCCATAACGTTTTCCACGTGTCGAATTTAAAGAAATGTTTAGCAGATGAGACATTAATCACTCCACTTGAAGAGTTGCATGTGGACGAACAACTTCGATTTATCGAAGAACCAGTAGAAATTATGGACCGGGAAGTTAAACAGTTAAAGCGTAGCAAAATCCCAATCGTTAAAGTTCGTTGGAACTCGAGACATGGTCCTGAATTCACATGGGAACGCGAAGATCAGATGATGAAGAAATATCCCAGACTATTCAAGGTTCAGCCTTCGTCTAGTTCAGGTACTGGTTTAATTTTCGCGGACGAAAATTCTTCAACAAGGGGATGATGTGACGACTGAAAATTTTCCTTTTCTTTTTCTTTGTGTCTAGCTCATTAACTTTTACCGCGTTACGCAATTTTCGAGGACGAAAATTCTTCAACAAGGGGATACTGTGACAATCCGACTTTTCAGGTCACTTTCTAGCATTAACTGAACGTAAAACGTATTAAATGTTGTGTGAACATTTATATGTTGACTTGTTGACTTTAGCAGATTAGGGTTTTGTGTGATCAATCACTACGAGCATGCACGAAAGATTAAACGTTTGAAATTCTATGAATTACATTTTATGATTTTATGTGATATTCACATAAATAATTTTACGATATTATGAGAAATTAAGATGACTAACTATGAGTTATTATAAATAGATAAGTTATGATTTTAGGTGATCTTAAATAATTGTGGAATTATACTTCATGACTAATTTTACTAAAACGAGGTTCATATATTTTATAAACGTTATACTATTTATATATTATCGTTAAAAACATTTCCTGTTAACTCCGTTAGAGCCGTTAGGTTTTCATAAAACCTCGAGGGGTTATTTTGTTATTTACCAAACATGAATCTTTTTTATTAAACATGGAGGGACTATTCGGTAATTACCAAAACCCTATGTCATTATTGTAAGTATGTGAGGGACTATAGTTGCCAATACTCCATAGTTGATTTTAATGGCAATTACGACAGTAATCAATCTTCGGACTGTTCGCGACCACCGTTACTCCGATCATTAATCCGGCAATCAAGGCTTCACCCGTTTCCTTTGTGTCGTGTCAACCGACCGCTTTATACCCTACCATATCATTGAGGAACACACGAAAACTCTCAAAAAAAAATCCCTCTCGCTCTCTCCCTGCTGTCGCGAACCAAAACCAACCAAAGCTCCACCTTAAACTTCGAAATTCCGGCCAACCACTGCCTAATCGATCCCCATTTGAACGCCATCAAGATCGCCTTTCAACACTGAGTCAACAGGTGTTCTCAGTTGGAGAATCAGAGCAACCCGCGGAGTGATCGTCGGAACTTTCGGGTTCGTTTCGGGACTTAAAACTCATCGTATTCGATCTCCGACCCGAGGTAAATGTCTTCTCTTGTTAATCGCGTCTTTTACTGGGTTTAATTCGAGTTTCATGATTTTCCGACGACCGGAGTTAGGGTTCCGGTCACCGGAATTCTCTAATGAAGAAGAAGATGCCGGGCGGGTATGGGTTATAAGATTTGGAAACGGGTTTGTAACCAGACGCCAATCTGGCACAACTGGTTTGAGCGCTGGGTTGATACGCAAGGGATGCGAGTTCGAAACTCGGTCCATGCGTTTCCTTTTTATCTGTTATTTTCTATCTATGAACAGATCTCAGTCTCGCATATGCATAAAAGGTTTATATTCGGATCCTTGACACAAACTCGTCCCTGCCCCAGTGGCTAAGTCGCTCGGTTAGATCCTGGAGGTCACGGTTTCGAACCTTGTGACCTCCATAATATTTGTTTATATTGTTTTGTGTTGTTTTGAAGTATTTTTGAGTATTGGACACCTAGAACCTATACCGAAATCGTTCCTTGTCGTGTCTTAAACCCGTAGATATATATCTATGATACTTAAGACTCGTAAATCATATTTTGATTTATAAAATATGTTTAACTTGCTATCTTTAATTAAAAATAGATTTCTAATACCTATGTGTATATATATTGATATAAAAATTCTAGTTTTACAAAAAGGTAAAAATATATATTTTGAGTAGACTAAAATATATAAACATATGACGTTGGATTTTTATTGAAATAATCGAATATTTTTATGATAACCTTCATTATATATAAATATACTTTGTCCTCGCAAAATTCGATATTAACGTCACTTGAACATTTATTTAAATATATATATATAATATATGTATTTATTCTTGATATCCTCAAACTTAGAAAATATATATATTAAAGTTATATATATTGGTTTTTCTCGCGTTATTTCGATAATCGCTTGGATTTGGCACACGTGCCATCCTCGACTTATTCCGGACTTCACGATTCCTCGTTTTTATCGTTTACGTTAGATCTAATAGTTTAGAACACACACTTATACTCGTATGCTCGTTAGGTGATTGATTGCCTGCACAAGACTCGTTCTTGCTACTTGAATTAACTGTTTGTCTAGAAACCTTGCCGAGCAACCTAAGGTGAGTTTCACGGCCCCATTTTATTGCTTTAATCCTTTTGGGGGAGATTAACATGCATGAATTATACAACTGAGATAATTAGACTTTTATATATCACTTGAAGTACTTGAAGCACACTGATACAACAAAGTCCTTCCTATGGTACCGTTAATATTAATGACGATAGCGGGAAATATATTGTAGTACTACTGGGTCTGACAAACCCCACCCGGGTCAGTCGCGCTGACTCGATTGGATATCGAATGGGTGTTATATTCGTCCTAAACACAACAAGGCAAACTGCGCAAACTGTAACAACTGTTAGCTTCGGTGACCATCAACGTGCGAAGTTTCATGTATATAGCCTAGCTAGCTATCTGATATATATTAGTGATTATGCTCTTACAACTTGACTGTTATTGAACAGTCAATCTTAAACTTAACTTGACTATTGTTGAATAGTCAATCATAAACTCAACTTGATTGTTGTTGAACAATCGATCTTAAACTGAACTTGAACTGTCGAGGAACAGTTGATTTACATTGAACTGGGACTGTTGTTGAGCAGTCAATTTACATTAACATGAACTGTCTTTGAATTGATAAACCTGTGAACTCACCAACCTTTGTGTTGACACGTTTTAGCATGTTATTCTCAGGTTGCGGATGTTCGAGTATCATGAGTACGCATGCATGAGTCTTGAAACGCTTTTAATGTCTTTGAACAAGCCACGTCACTTTGGGTGACAACGATTTAAAATAAGTACTTTTATTGTATTTACGCTTCCGCATTTGTAAAACTCTAATTTTATATTTTAATGAAATATGAACCGTTTTTATTAATTAGTTGTCGTTTGGTGTAACTAATGGACGGCGATCCTGGTTTGTCACGCTCCTTGTGGCGCGTTATCGCACGTGGGATTTTTGGGGGTGTGACAGAGCCTTGAACCGAACACCCTTTCCCATCACGAGCACTTGGTTTGAGTTCAAGTGCCCCCCACGACACTTGAATCCCTCAAACCGTGGCTCTGATACCAACTTGTAAGGCCCCATCCCGTTTAGCAAGTTTAAACGACATTTGAAAATCAGAGCTAGAAAATTTCTTCATTTAGGTAACAAATATCACCCTTCCTTACACATATCATAGTATTAGACACAATCCGTTTCATCACCATGTGATTACAAAATATTCATTTCATCAAAACATGACTTGTACTACCGAAAATATGTGGTGTTTGGTTCCATAGCCCTTCGGTTCGATCTTGACCCGTTAACTAAGTTCTACCTGCCAAAAACACTAGTAACACATTAGTATTAATGGCACACAACAGCTTTCAGCACAAGACATCAATTAAATACAAGAAACAATATAAAAATCCGGACAGCAAGCTCCTAGCGTATCGCTTGGAGCTCCTGTCATGCCAGGCGATACGCCTGGAGCCTGGTTTCCAGGGCTCCAGGCTGTATTTTTCCATACTTAGCCATTTTTTCAGCATTTTACATCTTGGTTCCTTTTTATGAGTTTCACTTCCATAGTTGATGCCATGAACTCTCTAACACCTGCAATCAAGAGGACTGTACACCACTCACTAAAAACATATTAGTTTCACGAGTCGGGTATTGATGACACCTTACCCAACCCGTTTGACCCGCTAACACCTTAATCATCTACACAACTTATACCTCATCCTTTCACTTGCAATTATTGCATCATATTATTCCTTTGGCACCTAAACATTAAGCCAAACAGCTTGGTCACACGTTATGACCATTTTAGGTCTATGACCCAAAATCATCTTTCCGCCATTATTCAGCTCAACCCATATGGGTCACAATCGTCTTCCTGCATCGATTGGGTCATGTATCATGACTAATTTCTCAATGTTACCAATCCAATCACTTTGACACCATCTAATGCTAACATCGATATTCATTTGCACATCACTATCTAATGCACATAAGTAAACCGCTACATGTCACCTTACAACTTTTAGTATAACACACAAAAGTTATATACATTCAGCTTATCCCTACGGGTCACATTACAGCTGTTAGTCTAACACATAAGGGTTATATACCTTCATCTTTACCCTTACGGGCCACATTACAATATTCCACATAATTACACATACATCATCTGCCCACATTGCCCCTACCTGGTCATTCTCTACCATTTTGTCCAACCGGCCATCTAACACATTCTTAAGCTTATCATGCAACATATATACACAATCATAACCCATATGGGTTATTTACTGCTAATATACCCAAACGGGTCACTCATCATAATCATACCCAAAACGGGTCACTATTATACTATCCCAAACTTCTATACGGTGTTGTAGCCTTCATCTAACTACAAACATCCTACATTATTTTACGCACCGAACATCATATAATCATCTATGTTATTCAACTAACTCATAATTCGTTCATGATTAAATCACATAATAATATATATATCTATTCGCATAAACTACTTTAACCACTCATAGGTTACCTCGAATCTTTCATTTTCGCATTCCTTGACGGCTTGAACTTCCACCAACTTTACCTATAAATAATTAAGCATTTAGCTTAACAATTCACAACTTGATCAAACATAATTCTCAAGCATTACACCACCTTTAATCCCATCAAAATACCTACTTTCAATTTCAATATCTCTTTTAGGCATTTTCACAAACACTTGGTGTGCATTATCACAACAAGCATATTTCAACTTAGATTGCTTATGTTCCAACCCAAATCTTTCATAACACTTTAATATCTCATTCTATGAATCTTATAGACCACATTTAACACATTATAACTCAGATTAGTATTCAATCTTGCCACTACATCTTGGATAACAATTTTCCCCATTGAAGACCCAAAATTCGTATTTATAGTTTCACCCTCCCAAATCTTGATGTTAACACAACAAAACTTAGCATACAAGCTTGTATAACCTCACATAAGCATTATAGAACATAATAGCCCTAAAATCGCAGCCTCAATCACACATTCTACCAAAGATTTCGAATTCCCAAACATGCAAGAAGATGAGGTTTTTCTACATAACAACTTACAAGAATTTAGGAAGATCTCTAGCTTCAAGAATCTTGCAAAACCCTTGAAAATCGCAGCCTCTTTCCTTCCAATTGAGGATCACGAATTTTTGAGGAGGATGGGGGAGGAATTCAGTTTCCAGCAACATCATACAACCTCCCCCAATTCCCTTTCCTTTTTGTTTCCTCAAGTTTCCTTTAAGTGCATACTGCCCCCCTCTATAATGGTCTTTTGCTAAGTTTTAACCACTAACTTATATTTCACATATAACACCCTCATCTTCCTTGACTAGTACTTTCAAGCATTAGCCACCAAAGTATAACCAAACAACTTCACTCCATTAAACATGTCGGGTTATTATTAAACCGCTCATACCCGACCCATACCCGCGATGGAATAATTTTTTTTTTTTAATCAGTTCGGAATTCGGGATGTTACAATGTGGGTATAGAATCAACATTTTTAAAACCTTCTCCCATCAAAAAGACTGGTTTAATAAATAAATGAAAATAATTTTGTACTGAAAATTGAGCCGTTATCGCACTTTTGCCGAGATAAAAGTCAATCACGCTAAATTCTCACATCTCCTTTCTTGTCTCTTCTTCACTCTCATTTCTCGTTCCTTTATTTAGGGTTTTATCTCATTCCAGATCCAAACAATACAAACCCCAAAACGAACGATCCCCATTGAAATCTAGTGTCTTTTTTGTTTCATTTCAATTCATCCAATGAAACCCCTCGATTCGGATCACAATGTGGGGCCCGGATTTCCTGAAACGGGTTCGGATCCGAAACAAAGCAATGGCGGTGGCGTCAGGGCGGAGGTCGACACATCAGCTCCGTTTGAGTCGGTCAAAGAGGCTGTTTCCCGATTTGGTGGAGTCGGGTTTTGGAAACCCCATCATATGAACCTTCATTCTTCTGAGGTCCTCTCTCTCTCTCTTTATATATATATATATATAATAAATATATATGTTTGTATATAATATATGTTGACGTTGATGTTGATATATGCTCATTTGTTGGCTTACACTAGAAATGAGATTTTGTTTAAAAAAAAAGTATAAAAAATTTCAGGTGTGAAAATGGTTCGGATCGCCGTCTGAGGTTGTATCGGACAGTTTTGAATTGCAGTTTTTAAATTTTGACTTTGACTTTTGTGATCAAAGTGTCATATGGAGAAGTCAAATGACATTTGTGGGTTTGAAAAAGTTAGATGATCGTTACACCGAGCCCCTTTTCTTGACATGTTAAAATTTAGAACTATACTTTTTAGGCTTTCTAAACAAAATCTCATTTTTAACCTAAAACGAATGCTATTGTGGTCCAAATGAGAAGGTTTGGTGCAGTTAACTTGCTGTGAAATTTAGCAGAACCACCATACTTGCCTAATTTTGCCATTTTCTTCAATTATTACTAATCACAATTTTTGGGTCCACATCTATTATGGTCAAACGCCTTTCAAAAAATTATAAAGATAAAATCATATAAATTTTTATTTTCTTGAGTTTGTTAGATCCATTGTAATGGGTGTTCCCGGGGCGTGTTTGGCACCTTCGTGAACATCGTTGGTGGTGGGACCCCAACGTGCAACTTAAAAGAAAAACTGCAGGACTATCACTAATCCATTACACACCTGCATACCGATGGTTAAGTGGTGTATCCCTCAACCAAAGGGTTAGGGAGTCAAATTGTGCATTGTGCAGGTTATGATGTATTTATCCTATAAAATCTAGGAATTGTTGTTCAAAGAAATCTATATAGCCTTTTTAGAGCCAAATGACCCCTTTAACAGAACACACACTTTTATCATATATTTCTCATCAATAATGACTTGAACTAATTTGATATTTCGCGATACTGTATCACACATTGATTCATGTATATATTGTTATTGAGTACTGATTCACTTATGCAATATTATTGGCCTATAAAATGAAAATATCTAGGATTTAGTGAATAATAGCAGATAGATGACTAAAGATATGTGTATTTCATGGCTATATTTGTGAAATGGTTATGACATAACTGTATATGTATTATAAATGAAACAATAGCCACTTTAGTTCAATTAAATCAAGTGAGAGTGATTCAAGCTCTAATCTTGTTTAATTGTGTAATTGTATAAACTTTAAACTTTAAAGTAGACATTTTTCTTGCAAATAAGATTATTTTCTTTTTACAGGATATATGAACAATTTGATTTTTCACTTTAAGGTCAAATAAACTTTTTTTTTACATCAAAGTTCATACATTTGTTTTAGTTTTGAAGAAAACATTCATATTTATACTGTTTTACTTACAGACAATACAAATAGAATGAAGTTAATGATATATTTGAATCTGAAACCCAACAGAGTTGACCCACAAAAGTCAAACTGATGAGTAGCACTTTGACATTTGATTTCAGAATGGCATTGAAGAAGAATTTGATGCTGCAAAAACAGAACAGCAGGCTGCGCAGCTAGCAAACGATCTTGCGGCCAAAGAAAGGGAAACACTTGAAGTTTTGAAAGAACTCGAAGCTACAAAAACTACTGTTGAAGAATTAAAGGTCAAACTACAGAAAGAATCTGCTATGGTCAACTTAACAGCCAACGATCAGGTCTTGAGGGAAAATGACAAGAATGCCCTTGAACCACAATCATTTGGTGAAGCTGCTATGGTCAACTTCACAGTCAACGATCAGGTATTGAGGGAAAATGACAAGAATGCCCTTGAACCACAATCAGCTGGTGAAGCTGCTATGGTCAACTTAACAGTCAACGATCAGGTCTTGAGGGAAAATGACAAGAATGCCCTTGAACCACAATCAGCTGGTAACAGTTTGATGTGTCCTTCTTCATCTCCAGGTCTCATCTTGATGGAATTAAAACAAGCAAAACTGAATTTAACGAGAACAACAAGTGATCTCGCTGACATCAGATCAACCGTGGAAATGTACAAAAAAATGATCGAGAAAGAAAGATTGGAGCTCGAGAAAACCCGTCAGAGATTATCTTCAAACTCTTCAGTTTCATCAAAAGCTTCATTTGTCAAAGATGTTGACTTTCCGAGCGAGATCCATAGGTTGACTTCTGAAACCGAGGAGTTCAAAAAGGTTGGAGAGGTAGCGAAATCTGAAGTTTTACGAGCAATGAGTCAAATCAAACAAACAAAAAGAAATATAAAAACAGCCGAAATCCGTCTAATTGCTGCTAGAAAGATGAAGGAAGCCGCTAGAGCAAGTGAAGCGCTTGCTCGATCTGAAATAACGTCAATATCAAAAAGTCAAACGTTATCAGAAGGCGAAGGGATTACTCTTTCATTAGAAGAATACACCTGTTTAAAATTGAAAGCTCAAGAGGCAGATGAAGCTTTAATTAGAAAAGTCAACGAATCGATGGTCAAAGTCAACGAATCCGAGTTGACTAAATCGGAGATCTTGAATAGGGTGGAGGAAGCAGCAGAAGAAGTGAAGAACAGTACAAAGATGCTAGAAGAAGCTTTGATCAAAGTAGAAACCGCTAATAATGAGAAACTAAAAGTCGAAGAAGCTCTTAGAAAATGGCGGTCGGATCATGGTCAAAGAAGAAAGTCAACTGTTCAAAACATGGCCAAGTTCAAGAATCCATCGTGCAGGGCGAACACTCGTTTGTTGGACGTGAACGGGGCCCATTTGGGAAGTGATGTCTCTGGCCCGGTTTTGAGGCCAACAATGTCGATTGGGCAGATTTTGAGCCGAAAGTTGCTTTTGACAGAAGAGCATTCTGGCAAAACTGAAACGAAAAAGAGGGTTTCTTTGGCGCAGATGTTGAAAAGACCTACGAACAATGGTGGTGGCAATGGTGGTGGTGAGAAACGACGATCAGGGAAGAGGAAGAAGTTTGGGTTCGGTAGGATTTCGTTTTTGGTGGCGAAGCCAAATAAGAAGAAGAAGAAACATGGTGTGAGTTCACGACTGTCGTGCGCCACTGATTAGATCATTAGAAAGTTTTATGTGTTACAAGATGTGTCTAGGGTTTATTTAATTTGCGTTTTGTTAACTATGATGAAGTTAAAAATTCGTTTGTTAAGTAAATAAATGTGTACGAACAAAAGGGATCAAACACAACCAAAATAACATTTTCCAAGTATCAATATAGTTTCTCAACCTTTTCAAACTCCTTAGACAACTATAGTTTTCTATTGAAAGATTTAGGGTTATTCTGCCTTTTCAAGCTCATTAGACAACTATAGTTTTCTATTAAAGATTTAGGGTTATTGGCTTTAAATAATTTAACTATCATTTTTTAGTCAATAACACTCATAGCTAACGAATTTTCCTTTAGCACTCCTAACTATAAACATATTTTTCTTCACCATTTCCTCTGTTAGTCAACTGCCTACGTGGCTATTCTACGTGACATAAAATGATTATGTGGCTGGGTATGCCGGTATGCGGCTTATTTCCCTTAAATTCCTAAATAAGAGGAAGAAAAAAAAAGAACAATCTTATCCAACAAACCCCCCACCATCATCGCCCCCCCCCCCCCCCTCCTCGCCCCCATCTTTCTCATCACCTCCACCATCATCGATCCCTCCCCCTCCTCGCAACCAACTCCAGTAGGTAGATAGCGGCAGTTCACAACCATCATTGGTTGCTGTACTTATAAATCGAATAGAAACGGAGGCCTAAATCGAACCCTTACCTCGTTTTACGATGGCGAGCCCCAGTTTCCGTCCTATTCTTCTTCCCTTTCTTCTATGGTGTCATATCTACCACACTAAAGCTCGTCTATAGTCGCAAATACCAAGAAGAAGTGGCGGCAACCGCTTATGACGACTAGGGTTCCGCCCCTGTAGCGGCGACGACGTGTACCGGGTGCGCTTCGGCGACCCTTTTTTGCTGCGGTTTCCTATCTATTCCACCCTTCCCGGTAGTGTCGAGGTTTTGGTGGTGATTTCCTAGCAAAAGTCGCAGCTCCGGGGACCTTAGGGAGCTTTGATTTTGACTGGAAGAGACAGATAAGTATGTTGGCTCGAAAACCCTAGCATTGCTGCCGTTGTGGCTTCGCCGGAACACGAGCGGTCCCTGGTGACCACCGGTTCCCCCTCTTCTTCCTGGTTCTCCTTTTTCTCTCTCTAGCCATGTTTCTCTCTCTCTCTCTCTCTCTCTCTCTAACATATGCGTGCGTGTGTGTGGCTGCAAGTTGTCAAATGACAACAAAAATAAAATAAGGCATTTTATGCCAAGTAGGATGACACATAATCATTTTATGTCACGTAGGATAGCCACATAGGCAGATGACTAACGAAGTTAAAGAAAATTAACGGATGGAGTGGTGGAGAAAAATATGTTGATAGTTAGGAGTGTCAGAGGGACATTCGTTAGTTGGGAGTGTTATTGGCCAAAGGAGAAAAATATGTTGATAGTTAGGAGTGTCAGAAGGACATTCGTTAGTTGGGAGTGTTATTGACCAAAAAGTGATAGTTAGAATTATTTGAAGCCAATAAGCCAAAGATTTATTGAAAATTATATATGTAGCTTAATAGTATATTTTTAATTAATAATCATATAATACTTGTACAGTTATGTTTAATAGTTAACAAAATAAACAAACCGACATAAATGAACGTAAAAGAATGAACACGACAGAGCATAAATGAACGAATGAGACACATCTTTATGTTCGTTTGCTTAACATTGTCGATTATATGTTTGAAGATTCCAAGTAAGTATTCTCAAAGCATTAGATGAAAACAAATGAAATTTAAAAATGGTTTTGTAATTAAGGCAGAGTCCTAAAAACCTCCTTTAAATGTAAACGGAGTCGGGTAAACGCAGTAAAGGTCCGTGGCATGAAAAAACCTGTAATTTACAAATGAATGTTGAATTGTTAAACTGTGAAAATAAGGGTCCATGGGAGCAAATAAAATTATCGGTGATATGATGGTTGAAAATAAGAGGAAAGTGTAAAGCCAATTGAATAAAAAGGGAGATGGAAATTGTTACGCAAATTAGTACATCTAAGGGTGTGCTTAAAATTTCTTAATTATGGCGAATGAGAACAATGATGATTCATTGTTGATTAGTGATGCTGACAAAAAGGAGGAGGCAGTTTCCCAAATTATGACGAATGAGGTACCTAACCTCTGTTACGTTATCTAGCAAATAGTTTGGAAAGGATTATTGATGTGGTAAAAGATACCAATGTTGTCGTGCAGGCTGCAGAGAAGCTTAAAGAGACAGTGTTGTTTAGTGAGGTTCAGTATGAGGATTTTGGACTTCATGCTGAAGATAAACCGGAAGAGGGAGTGGTGGCAATGGAGCCTGGGGTACCAAACATTTAATTATCTTTTTTAGTTATCTAATTGCATATAATTAATTGTGTGGGAAAATAGATGATTGTGTTTGATGTAATGCAGGTTGAAGTGATAAAGGAATTTCAGGTGGTTGGTTGTCAGTCTGAAACTGAAACTGTTGCTCTACAGGTTGAGGATAAGAATGCTGGGGCAGACATGGTTATTGAGAATGAGGTAACTAACCTCTGTTACCTTATATAGTAAATAGTTTAGAAAGGATTATTGATGTGGGAAAAGATACCAATGTTGTCGTGCAGGCTGCAGAGAAGCCCGAAGAGACAGTGTTGTTCAGCGAGCCTCAGGATGAGGATGTTGGACTTCAGGCTGAAGACAAAACGGCAGAGGGGGAGCCACATATATCTCCTGGGGTAACAATCAGTTATTTATCATCGGATGAGTTTATATGGGATGGGGACATGGTGGATTCCCAAATAGGTGAAGTGTTGCTATCCTATGGGGGTACCTCGGGGGATGAGTCAAATGATGAATTACCAGAGAACGAATCATCTGCAAGGGAACTTGAACCGGTTGTACAACCGGTTATTTTACCCGTTCAAACGGTTGTACAACCGGTTATTTTACCCATTCAACCGGTTGTGACAACCAAGAAATTTCATCCGGCTGAACCCATAGTGCTATCCAAATATGTTACTGACTTGACAGAGCTCCAGATTAAGTCAATCAGGAGAATGGGCACTATGGAAGATAAGTGGGTGTCTGTCAACATTCATAGATGCTTTTACATAAAGACAGTCAGGCTAGGTACTATGTGTAGTTTGGTAAAGACGACGATCCAACAGCCTATCGATGCTCCCACGGCTGATACCATTGAGGTGGTGGAGGAGGTAAGAAGTGAAGGGACTACATCACAGTGGTTCAGTTCTAAGGTATATGGGTTCTATCCCATTGGCCCAACCGGATGTCTTATAAACAAAGATGTGAAGGGAAAAGCTCCAATGCTCGAATACCAAGTGGAAGACGACTGGTTGAACTGCAGATACCCCCCACGCCTATCCTTTGTCAAAGAACCGGGAGAATTTGCATGTTGTTCCAGACAAATTGTCTGCCCCATCATCGACAAATATGGAGAAAATCAGGGGGAAGAAAGTATTGTTGACAGGCATTGGAAGGAGGAATTCCATAAGAGAAACTATGTAGAAATGAAGCTTGCTCAGGAGTTGTATCTGTTGGACTCGAGAAGGGTTCAGTCTGTTGAAGATAACATGGATGAGAGTAACAAAACCACCAATATCATGGTCGAGGATGATGAAATTCTTGCCCGGAAGCTTCAGGCTGTTGAGGTTAAGAAGGAAATAGAGTATATTGAGTTGAAGAAGCAAATAGAGGATGATGAAATTCTTGCCCGGAAGCTTCAGGGTGATTACGCTGATAATAAGGTAATGGTAAATCTTATTGAGGAAGCTCTGAAGAGGTTGTTAGATGCGAAGATTGCCAGTATGGATGTGGCCCAACGCAAAAGGATAGACAAAATGAATGTTGAATCTAAAAGGTTCATTCAGGCTCAGGAGCGTAAGATCTGGCTCAATTTCAGTAAGGAAAACTATTCTCTGCTGAGGGATTGGAAGGATGGCTGTGTTACCAGAGGGTGGAAGACGACTGATGAGCTCAAGGGCATGACAGAATCCGAATTGTGTGAGTACATAATTCAGAAGATAAAAGAGAAGTGTGAGCTTGAACTTGAAAAGAGAACCGTGGACGACGTTATAGAAGAAACAAGGAAGAGAGATGAGATCAAGAGGGTGCTGGACAATAGTCCCTTACCTCCTGAGGCGGAGCACATGGCACTCAAGGAATATTTTATTACTGTGCTGAATGAGAACCCAAGGAGGATCCGGCCATCTTCGATCAATACCCTCAGGAACAAATATATTGAGTTGCATGGAAAACAGATAGAGGACTCTAATGATTACGATATGCATCCATCTGTCAGGGCATTACCAGCAAGCTCCAATGCGACCTATGTGCCTGCCCACAAATCATCTAGTCTCATTGATTCTTTGTTATCAGGAACACCACCAATCACTACCTTTAAACATCCCCCCGCCAAAAGAAAGCAGCCAATCAGAAAACCCAAGGCTAGAACACCAACCCCCAAAAAGATCAAACCTATACCCAGGAAATATAGGATTGATGACTTTCAACCCCACCTGCCTGGGGAACCCACATCGAAATCCAAACCATTCACCCAGCCCACATTGACTAAATTAAACCCACAACCTGACCCTGAGCCGGAGAGGGTAATTGTAGACTGGAGTTATGAGAAGGAACAGAAAAAATACATATTCGATACAAACAAGGCCAAACCTTGTCTTACACCCTATCTGAAGCCCCTGGCAAATTATCATTGTCTGAGATGGCAGATGTCCATCTCATTGGTCATAGAAGGAATACTCACACCATGGATGAGAACATGCTCTACTTCAAACTGAAAATCTTCTTGGACGAAGCGAGAAACAATGCAGAAGAAGATCCGATCGAAATCTCACATCGTGTCTCTAAGATTAAGTATTGGGTATACGTGGAGGATGAGAAACGGTATTATGTGCACAGAGAAGATGGGACGTTCACTAAACACAAAACAATAAGTGATAGGAGTGATTGGCCCAATGATGAAGACTGGGAGACGCTTCGCTCCTTCACCCCGAACCGGACGAACGTTGTGCGATCTGTGGAGAGTGGTGGTAAAAAATAATTTTGTAATAGACCAATTGTTGAATGGGTTATAACTGTTTACCGGTTGAAAAACTCAGCCGGAATGGAAATTCACACTTTTGATAATTTCAAGTGTGGCATCCGTTTTATTTTCAGGTCCGGGTGAACTGTTTACTTAATGGATGGACCGGAATATAGGCGAGTCCGGTTGAACTGCATTTATGTGTGGTATTACTACAGCTGGCATTTCACGTCTGAAATTTATATTCAACGTTTAATTATCAGAGACCTTATATATACAAACATGATTTAATTCTCCATCGATAACAAGTTCAACTTTAACATCAACATAAAATAACTAACATTGTTACATATAAGTGTTCATAAAATTTACCTGCTTAATTTATTTCCAAGTAAATCCATCGACCAGCGTATAAATGGAATTTTACTTTAATTATCCCTTATTTTAGATGCTACATATGGGACGTACCTAACTATCCCTTATTTTTGTTTAATTAAATTATATAAAAGGAATTTTATTCATTCCACGTGGACCCGTCAATTGTCTTGTCACCCCTAAACTTAGTCGTCTAAATTTTGTACCCTACGTCTAAAATTAGCCGGATGATTCTGAATCAAATAGTGTTAGGATCCGCTGGTTTAAATAATTAAGATAAAATCATTCCCTAGCCTACCGGGTGAACTCCAAACAGATTGTGCCAGGTTTTGGACTAGTCAACCGGAAAAACTATTACTTTAAAACTCCCGGGTGGACTTCCAACCGGAAACACTTTCGACCGGAGATTTTAGATTCAAATTAACCAAGAAGGTATTTTACTCCCGAGAAATTATTGTTGGGTCTAAAATGTGAGCTCCCATGTACAAAGGCAGCCTTACAAGGATGACCAAAAGAGATGAAACAGATCAGGACTTGCCTTTTTTTCATTACAAACAGGACCATTACAAAGATGAGTCTGCCCAATCATTACATCACATATTAAAAACGCAAAATGTCACCACTACATCAACATCTAGTCTTAAAAATTGATCATTTAGTCATCCATCCTACTGCAACAACTAGAAGAACTAGAAAGACATAAAATTGCATCTTCATCTTGTACTTAGTCAAAGTAAGATTGTCCTTCAACATTGTGTTCTCGAATTCCAGTTCCTCTACCTTCCTACCTTGAATTGCTCTTCCGATGTAATTAGGGTCAAGAAATTCTTTGAACATGTTATACACATCTTCCTTCCACATAAAGAAGCCGCAATCATTTTTCTGGAAAAAAGACACAGGAGGAAATGTTCACTTGAATGGTGTTAATTGAACTTGTGTGTGTAAATCTGAAACTTACCGGCCAGAGAGGGCATCCATAGAATTCTTGGTCAGATCGTATACTTTTTTTTCTCACGACTCTACGAACTGAAATAAGACCATGATTGCAGTATAAATTCCCATCGCAATCGACCTTGAAGATATGGTTCTTGAAGCTTGATGAAGAGGCTGAACTCATTGTCTGTGAATGGGGGATCGCTGATGAAGATATGGTTCTTGAAGCGTAAAACTATCGTATGTTAAACACCAGTTAGTTTGGGAAGGCCTAAAGATTTAAAAGATAATGATATTTGAATTATTTTGAAATTTTTGGGACAGTTGCCACTTGCCCGGCTAAATTTTGCAAACGGCTAGCCGGATTCTTAACGGCGGCTGAGTATTAGCCGACCGTATTTAAATCGGATGTACAATGAAACGTGGCAGCCTCGGGTGCTACGGGTGAAACCCGGCTAAAATTGGTCCGGAAGCAAAACATACGGCTGAATATAAGAGAGAACAAAATATATGTCAAGTTCTTATTGGCGATCAGAAAGTTTAAAGATTGAGAGGTGGGCCCGTGTTGTTGCCTTATTGTCAGTCGAGTACACGTGTAGACCTCCCATTGTAGGATTCGGATAGTTTTTAGACGGGATTGGTGATTTGTCTGCTTCGCATTCGTGGGATTGGTGAGGGTCAGTTTGGAGAGTTCAAATTTAAAGAGTCAAAATTGTAGTTTCAAAGTCAACAATGGTCATTTTGGTGTTTTTCCCTTTTGTTTATCCTTTTCAACATAACTTTTTGACTGATTAAAAAAATAAATAAAATGTGGAGTCGCTAAAATAAGAATGTACTACAAAGAAGCTACGAAACTACCGGCTAGTGCCTAGTGGCGACTGCTGTATCAAACAAACGGTAGCTTCATTTTATGTGCTATGAATTTAAGGGGTGCGAAGGCTGCACGCCTCCATGGTTGAATGCATGCTTTTAAAATTTAATACTTCATATATCGTCACTACCAACAAAATTTGATACGTCGTGTCATACCGATTGTTTCTAACACAACCATTGATTTAATTGATTTAGTTCACACCCTCTAATCAAATTTTAGGGGAAAAAATCAACAAAAAAAAAATCACTCCATCCCATTCTCCATACCAATATCCCATCCCTATAAATTTATAGGAAACTAAATTCATCTCCCATACTGTTCATTATTCACCCACAATATCTATTATTTTATATTATTTGTTAGTAAATATGAGTGGTAGAGAGAAAAAAAATAGAAAAAAAATATGTATTATTTAATTGAATATGAATAAATATGTGAATGGGATGTGGGAGGATTTTAGAAAATAATATATAAATTTAGAAAATAGAGTTTTTTAGTAAAACTATAAGGATGGGGAATGAGCTGTGGATGCTAAAACGAATAAAGTTCGTAACGACCCAAATGCTTAAAGTATTAAGCATACGACCTAGAGCTAATATTACACGAATGTGCTATTATACCACCAACTTCTGTGCTAAATTTGTTGAGATTGAAAATAAAATAAAAACAAAAAAAATCTATTTTAACTTATTTTTGTTTAGCCCCTAGCCATAGAGGTGCAAAAACCGGTTTGAAAACCAAACCGGTTCGGTTCTCAAACCGGTTTTGACAAAAATCGGTTTTGGTCAAAACCGATTTGGAGCCAAACCGGTTCGGTTACCAAACCGGTTTTGAGCACGACATGTTGAAACCGATGAAACTGGTTCCGGTTAGAAACTGGTTCCGGTTAGAAACCGAACCGGTTTAGGAAATCAAACCGGTTTTATCTATTATTTTTTTTACTTTATAAAAACTAAAAAAACATATTTTTTATTTAATAAAAACATAAAACATTACAAAAGACAAGAAGTTCACACCTAAACGATTACAAAAGTTGCTAATTTTGAAAGAAAATACAAATTATTTTAATTAGATTAAACATTATTGTTCGGGTAGTCGAGTTCAATTCATTGACCCAAACTTGAGTTTGATCACTACTTGGGTTATTCTTCTTCGTTTTTCAATAAAGTTCCAAATGGTTCTTAAGATTTGAGTTCGAATCTCCTTTCATTAGCAAACCGCAATAATGACACCGAGCCTTTTGCAAACCATTTTTAACTCAACCAAGTCGAAATGCACACCGAACAAATACGGAGCCCTCTTTGTTGGAACAATCTTCACAATCGAGTACTCGTCGTCGCCACTACCACTACCACTAGCATGAACATTGAAAGTGGTGTTGCTTTGAGCACTTAAAGAGGCCATTTTCTTAGTGAATGAGTGATAATCTTTGTTAATTTAAGAGTTTTTTTTTTAAATTGAGAAGTGGGGTAATGTTTATAACACATTAAGGGGGTATATATAGCAATTTTTAGGCTCAACCCCCCCCCCCCCCCAAACGGACAAATAACGGCTATATTACCGTTCCAATGGTAATATAACGGCTAGTTGAAAAGTGTCTAAAAAAAGTGAAGAAACCGGTTTGACACACCCCTAACCGACTGTAACCGGTTCGGTTTGACCCGTTTGGGAATCGGATTGGTCAAAATTGGTTTTGACCGGTTTGAGAACCGGTTTGGACTCAAACCGGTTTGGGCGTCCAAACCGGTTTAGGATTTGCATGTCTACCTAGCCATGCACACAAGCCCACTTGCTATCCGCACAAGTCTTCTACGGGTCATATTAGGCCCTATCGCCCAATGAAATTTCAGCCCACATACAAAACTGCCAGGACCGATTTTCACATCAAGAATCTCGATCGTGAGCAAGAACGAGGGTCGGATGCGAAAACCCCGAGAGACGATGATGATGATGAATCTAGGAAATCATACACATAAGAAAGATGATAATCACGTCGAATGATTTCATTAGTCAAATGATTACAACAAGAAATCATGACAACACTCTCTCACTCTCTAGAATCCATGACTCAGTCTCTCTCTCTAGAATGGAAATCTCACACTCTACAAGAAAATCATCATCTCCACATTGGAAGACTCTTTTACTTGTAATGGGCACCCTCACTATATATAGTGAGGGTGACTAACAACAGAAAACATAAATAAATGAACGAAATTACAAGTAAATCAAATAACATGAAATATAAATTAAATCAAAATTGATTTAATTAATCCGAAGCTTGACTCGCTCGAACCGATCTTCCATTGACTTTTACGTTGATCGTTGACCCGCACGGTTGACTTTTCCAGAAAACGGTCTTCGGTCCAATCTCGCAAGCCTCGAGCATCACAACCCGTCTCTGAATCAATTCACATGGATTCTTCAGTCGAATGCTTCGGTAAAAAGATTTGATGGCGTCAGTCACATAGATTTTAGTTCCAACATATCCCCCCTTGACTGATGCTTTCAAATCTATTCAACTGCTGAAGAATCGCTCTACCGTACATCTTCAATGAATAAACGATAAACCCGAGACTTTCTGTCGTAGAATTTCCCCTTCTGAATAAGCTTCTTCTGTTCTCGTTGCTCCAGTTGAGAGCCAAGTGCTGCAGCTCACTCGGTTCACACGGTCGGGTACAATACTGAGAAAATGTTGAACATCGGAGTCATAACCGCAACAAACTGAATCAGATAAACCAGTCAAACACTGAACATGCTCCAACTTCAGATAATCGACCCGATAATCCAGTTCCATAATAATTCCTCCTATTTCTCTAAATCTCTCCAAAAACATCCAGTCGGAAGCGTAAAATTAGATGCGGAGAGTCGAACCGTCGCGGTCGGTTGCCTAGAGAAACCGGATAAAAATCCTGAAATCGGACAATCTTGCGAAAAACCAGAAGCCGGATGCTGACAGTTGTGAATAATCGACGCGACTGAGGTTGGATGCGAAAATAAACATCAAATCGGAGAAAAATTGAGATCCCGTGCGTAAAATAATCATAACCGGAGTCTTCGTAATTTTTGGCGAAGAAAATTGAGCTCAGAATAATATTCTGTGAAGATCTCTGAGAATAACCGGTGAAAACGGCGCGATCTGAAAAATTCCGTCAATTTTCGTCAAGAAACGGCCATCCGAGAGATTTAATCGGATAAATACCTATAATTAACTGAGATTCCAGTTAATCTGGTTAGTTGACATCAGCGCCGCATCAGCTAAAAAATAAATCGTGAGACATAACGAGAAAGCTGACAATTAACCGGATAATAAAGCTAACCTGTCAGTGATCGATAGCTAATGTGCACGTGACGTTAATAAACGAGAACCTCAATAAAATAAATCGGAATAAATCCATGACCAACGAATATTTTCAAAATTTCGTTGCGGTGTAATTGCGTTAGTCTCGTTAAAAAACTAACAAGAAAAACCTCGTAATTGACGAAAAATGCTGAAAATACCATTAGTTTAACTAAATCCCATAAGAAAAACTATTATCCATGTCAAACAAACCTGACCAATCAGAATTGAGGCTTAAAAGTGTTTCACGAAGGATCTGTATATTATTCATGCATAATATGAAATACAATCTCCAATATATAGGAGAACATGTTACATAAAGCACCCTCATAGAAATACAGATATGACATATATACACATTGACTAATACGCCCCCTTAGACGGAGCGGGAGGAGGACGTACGCGGAGACTGTCACGAAAACTGTAGAATAAGGGACGAGGAAGGCTTTTGGTGAAGATATCTTCATACTGAAACGCCGAAGGAACATGAAGAACACGAATATGACCAA
Source organism: Deinandra increscens subsp. villosa (assembly GCA_039602395.1). Taxonomy (NCBI): domain Eukaryota; kingdom Viridiplantae; phylum Streptophyta; class Magnoliopsida; order Asterales; family Asteraceae; genus Deinandra; species Deinandra increscens. Next base: position 14,057,873 of record JBCNJP010000023.1, read on the forward strand.
CTCGTACTTGTTCGCGAACGAAATGAATATTAATCTCCACATATTTTGTACGTTGATGTTGAATGGGATTGCCCGAAAGGTAGACCGCAGAAACTGTGACACCTCGTCCGAAAACATAGGTCAAACCCTTTTACTTTGACTTATTAATTAAGTATTAATGTGCTTTAACCGATCTGGTTACTGCTTAAACTGTTAATTACTGTGCCTGACCGTTAACTAATGATGTATACCTAATCCCACGTTTGTACTAGAAGCGTATACCCGTTAAATGCATAAAGATTTCATGTATAAATCATGGAACTTCGATAACAAGAAAAATAAATATAAAATGTATTTTTATATTTTATCCGGAACTGGTGTCGAACGTTTATATAATCGACACGTCAAACTGATAAGCGATCGATCATCTAAAACTATTCGGTTTTAATCAATATGAACGGTCAAGCTTAAAACTGTTACAAACTGACAAACTGAAAACGTTATCCATAACCCGTTTGAAAAACATAACTGATTTCTGAAAAACTTTTATAATCAACTTAAACAATTGTGTTTATGAAATATAAACATCACAAACCGAAACCGTTGTCAAGACTTAAACCAAACTCCAACCGAACACCCAATTGGGCCCGACTTGGCCCAATAGGCCCAATAGGCCCAATAAGCCTAAAACAATGAAACCGAACCCGAAACCTTGATCCACTACTCAAACTTAATATTCCGAATAATCGTGTAACCACTTGTTGTCTTTTAGATTATACTCATCAATAATCTCCTCCCACTTTTCATCAAACTCTTCAGAGGATATTGCATCAGTCCACACAATATTGCAAATGTCTTTTTTGAAATCTGTAGAGTTGCACAACCGTACACCCACCTGAAAAAAATATATAAAACAGAAATAAAAAATAACTAGCATTGGAAAGAGACATAAAAAATACAAAAACTGCCTATAAAAACACCATACCTTTATCGAAAGCTTGTTCATAATATGCCACATACAAAACCGATGTCTTGATTCTTTAAAAACCAAATCAATTGCTTTAGTCATGGCAGGGTCTTGATCTGTCACAACCACCTTAGGTTGTTTGAAAAATGCTTTCAGAAAACACCTTAACAACCACATATATGATTCTGTTGTTTCTGAGCCAAGTAAGGCTCCACAAAATGTTACATTGCAACAATGGTTGTCAATCCCTATGAATGGTACAAACACCATAGAGTACCTATACAAAATGCAAACACTTTAGCTGATTAAAAATAATAGTATTCACGAAAACAAAAAAAAAACGCCATAAATTGTTTTTACTTGTTCGAGTGGTAAGTTGCATCTAATGACATCACCTCCCAAAAAATATGGTAGTTCTTCTTCCCAAGCTCATCAGCCCAGAACAAACCCCTCAAACAGTTATCATCATCAGTAAAATATTCACATGAAAAGTTTGGCAAGTACTCTTTCTTCCTCATTAAATGATTTACAGTCATTTCAGCATCATACTCGCCAATCAAGTTGTTATATTTCTTCCTATAATTTTTAAAATCTTCCCTTGATGCACCAACTTCCTCAAAACCACCATAAATTTCCCTCATCATATTAAAGGCTCTTACATGACCAACATTCATCCTAAACATGCTGTTAATGATGTGTTTATGCAAATGGGTCAGTTTCCTAGATGTTACAAGGAAATGCATATCTTGATCATCAACAAAAAGATGATTATGCTTTTCAACAAATTTCTTCACATACCACAAATTGCATTCAAACACCACACACATCTCTGCCTTGCATCCAACTCTTTTAGACACACTAATTCTGGATGCTTTTTGCTTAGTAGTGTCATTAAGTGTGTCAACCTTATTTTTTTTTTATTAAAACCTTCTTGAGAACATACAAACTGTTTCTGTGTGCTAACACCAAATCGATCATACCTCTCTGTAGACTTACGCACACTAAATCCAGAAAGTCTAGCATAATACTGATAATAGTTTAATGCATGATCAAGCGAAACGAATAACGTTCCTTCATACGGTTTATTCTTCACTGGTACATCAGGGATATAGTATTTTCCACCAGAATTAGGTGACGTCACCTCAATACTAACAACCTTGTGCACATACAGATCTATCAACATAAAAAACAGAAAACACAATAAAACGCCCCAAATCACGTTAGAAAATGAACATCATAACACAATAATCATGTATAATTAACAACCTGTTAAAAACTCAAAACGATCTATTACACATACACAAATCATAACCTCCAATCAAAACACAACTGATTTATGATTTTAAATAAAAACGCCATGTTGTGTGGATAACTAAAAATTACAATTTATAAATGATTCATGAAACTTGGTATAACCTCTACCAGATGAATCAACAACACGTAGTTAACTAAATTAATCGAAGAAAAAAATCAAACGAAGTGCAGAAAAGTACAGATGATGTATAAAATGAAATCGTATTCAATCAACTCCTCCATAGAAATCGTATCGCGATCCAAAAACTATATATCGATCACTGTATATCAATTAAAAAAAACGTTGATCGCGTTATCGCGCATCGAATGTATGCAAATAAACTAAAAACGAAAACATATTACCTTCAATCGAGTTATCAGACGAATTCTCCATCTCAATTTTACTCCAAAACTAAAAATCAATGATCTAATCACAATCGAAACTGAATAAAAATAATTAATTGAACCATATTGCCCCTCCGTGTGATTTATTAACGAAATTAGTGATTAGATTAAAAAACGTGAGATGGACGGTTGAGATTAAGCCACACATGATGTATGGAAATTACATGATGTAATTTACCCCAAATCTATGTATATATATGTATTATTTTTTATATGAACATGTGTACCTATATATGTGTGTGTACGTATACTAACATGTATCTGATTTTATATATGTTTATAATATACTATAAAACGTATATAAACTTTATATACATCTAAATACTATAAAACGTTGAAAGTGTAAAAATTTTAAGGCAGGGTTAAGGCCTTAATGCAACATTACTGTCAAACTTAATGGCCCATTAAGCTCTTAATGAATCATTATGCTCCACTGTAATGCCAGGTTTAGCTTTTTAATGGGGCATTTAGAAACTTAACGGCCCACTAAGACCTTAATGGGGCATTTAGCTTTTTAATAGGGAATTTAACTTTTTAATGAGACATTTATTATTACTATTATAATTTACCTTAATATACATTTTACAACTTCTTTACAATAAACATGAATATAATATTACTGAATAACCGTCCCCCTCTTCCATCGCCCTCACCAAAATACAACCCTACCCTGCGAACCATCACCACTGTCTGCTTCCATCTCCAATTTCCCCTGATCACCGTATAGATCTACTACGTCATGCCCTTCACCGAGCCATCTACACCACATCTCTCATGACCGACCGTCGCCACCAACCATTTACTCCGTCTACATATCCATCTCCCCACCGCCACCGATTTCAATTTTTTCGATTCATATACACCAAACTTTTCAACTTCTATGTAACCATTATTTCTTACCATATATATTCTGTACATTCCTTTTGGTTTTTCCTTTCACTGTCTTCTTCACCCAATCCACATCCCCCAAATCCACCAAATTGAAACCATTCAATCATCGCGTTACCAGTTAAGTCAATAAATCCATGTTTATTTTACATCACGATTAAACAATCTTCTTACTGTTGTTTTACAGAACAATCGCTCAATCAATTCCTGTTATTAGCAATTTAATCACCGGGATTTCAATCTGTAGGTATTATCATATTCAATTTATCTCATTCCATATAACACTATTTATCTAAGAACATTTCCTTAATTTTTACTTATTTTACAGTACAACATCGAAATCCAAAATCTAGGATTAACATTCGTATTAGGCATTTTTTTAAAACGATTCATGTTTATCCATTGCAATTCCAATTTCGTATATTTGTTTTTATGTAAAATTTACACTTCTTTTAAAAAAAAATATATATGAGTTACAATGGATTCATGTGCAGAAGAAATTTAACCATCATTACAATTCCATATAACGATATGAATGATTTAAGTTCAAGGTTATTCTTTTTTTTTTGTTTCTTGAATGTTTTGTTCAATTTCAAGAAACTTTCACAAAGGTCATTTTATACATCCATTGTTTAGGCAGATCACATGAAACTTCGTTAAAAGATGGTTAATATTCAGCCTTTTGAATAGTTACATGGATGATCATACTTATCTTATTTCTGTTATACATATGTAAATAAATTTATAACTTTATAATATGTTTCTGACTATTGCAAATTTTTAATAAATACCCTTTACCTATGTGATTATGTTTCAGACCTTTATAGTGTGATATTGATTTTTAGACATTCTGCCAACATAATCATTCGTAGACATACATGTAAGTTTTTTAATATCTTTAATTCCATATATATTTAACATGTATCTAAATCTTTTAAATTTCAGGGAGACGCAATTGAGGTAATTTCCGATGCAAACCAGGAGCCATATCTGTTATGTGATGTAAAAGTTTTGAAGTTGGCTTTTATTTGTAGGACACATAAGCTCAGTGACACCCTTCATCGGAAGTCCTCATCGAGGACAGTTTATTGGAAGCATCAATGAATTACAACTATCAGCAAATCACATAATCATTTATTGGGTTAGTGATTCCTTATTCAGATTATCTTAACATAATTTTAACTATGTTATTATAAGGTTATCACTTCTGTTTTTTATAACGTATTAATCTTATACCAAATAGCATATAATGTTGCAAGTTGAATGTGTTACTTAAAGCTTCTCAGTTCTGTTCCTTTTGCAGTTTTAGAACTATGAAACTTATCGACTCAATGTAATCCTTCACCCCGATAATGGCTTTATGTCTAGGCAATGACCATCAACCTGTTTTTTTATTATAGGTATGTGATTTTGTGATTGGTTGAAAGCCCCTGTTGTTGTTTTGTTGAGATGTAGATTGGTATAACATGTCAAAATTCTTTTATGGGTATAGTAATGCTAGCAATCGTTTTTCCATGTAAGTGGCTAAAAATAAACTCCAAAATGCAGATTTTTTGTACGTTTTTTACATGTTGAATAAGGTTTGATTTGGGTTTCTCTCTAACAGAAGGTCTCGGTGAGACATACTGAACTTGGTATGTATTTCTGCCTCAAGTTATAAAATTTTGCCTTTGTGGTAGTAATGGATTGGCTGGCCAGTACCTCTATGAAAGTTCCTATACATGGCTTTAAAGAGTAAAGGTTCACATTTTAAAATTTTATTTCATCTTTAAATTGCTTTTTGTTTGGTTAGCATAGCTTGCTGCTCTGCATATTTGTAACTTAGTTATAGTTAATGAGTTGGTATCTTTACAGCAATTAATTTTCTATTGAAATAGTTAAATATGAATAATGAATGTGAGATTTATTTGTAAGTAACCAGCTTTTTTCTACTTTTAGACTTTAAGCTTTAACTAATACTTAATGAATGCAGAAGCATGATATGCTCTAATATCATGAACTTATCATTGTGGACATGCGAGACACATCTTTTGTGAACTAACAGAGTAACCATATGTTCTGGAGCTTGATCTTCGAGGTAATTGTCATCTAAGCCTTAACGACTTTCTACAACATTTTTCTTGATTCCATTTGGCTGAGGATAATATAACGTTTGATGGTCAGACACCTCAACCAATGTTATATTTAAATGATGGGTACAAAATCAAGGATGTGCTTTTAGACTTGGTTGGCCACCTGTTACTCAAATATTTGTCAATGGAAATCATATTAGTGATACTAGCGGTTAGTCTGTACAAATTGAATATTATTGTAGTTTTAATTTTGTCCGTTCTGAGCATGTGAAATCTGAGTCATTAATTGGTGAAACCAGGATTTTAAGGAGACAAATGTGTTTTATAGTTTCCTTTCTTTTCGTCTAATGTAGCAAGACCCCTAACCAGATGGTCATGTCCTTTTGACTAAAAGACCTATTCTCTCTATGTGTATATATTTGTTTTAGAAGTATACATGTTGCTGAAACACGATTGGTACTCATATGAACTGGTCATTCATTTACTTAGTAATTGCGGACCCAATGGCAAACTTTAATCATCAATGTTTTTAGCCTCTAAGTTTTGTTTGGATCTCTAAGTTTAAGCCTTAGTAAATAATCTTTTTAACACATTCTATTTCTTATGTTCAACATATATGTTTCTATATGCTACTATATTAATTAAAAATTCATCACAACATCTTCCCTTGGAACATCAAATTATGTTTACCTTTAGGTTTCAACAACTGTGCATCTTCAAATCGTAAATTCTATTTATATACTTCACTCTTAACAATCTAAATCTTCATTTGTAGTGGTTATCGGAAAGGTGTACAGATTAAGATATATTTATGATATTATGTTTTATTTCTTACTACATGTTATAATCTTTTTTTATATTCATTCAGGTTCTCCTTTGGAAACAAGAAGGGACCAATAAAAGCTCTAATGTAATAAGTACAATAGTTTGGGTCGGTGTTTCATACTCGGGAGTGGTGTAAATTGGTGCGTAATTTAGTCGTTCAAAAAAATATATAAATCATGTACTATTGTCTAATATCTTTTTTACAAGTCTTAAACAACATCCTGAGGCTATGATTATTTTATTAAAAAAACGTAGCAACGTGCTTCTAAATAGTGTATATATATCACTATTATTGTAAAAACGTATATATGGTGCGTTCTATAGTATATGTAATCTTCTTCCTACTCTAATAAACAATTACAATTGTTGACACATGTCAACACTAGAATCATTATCACAAAAATTTCCCTCCCAAATCTACTTCTTAATAAATTATATTTAATTGAAAATTATATCCTATTTTATATTCATGATCATTCTCACAAAAGTTTTCTCTCCCAAATCGACTTCCTAATAAATTATATTTGATTGAAAATTATATCCTATTTTATTATCATGATATATTTTTATTTATTTATATATAAAATTATGACAATCATATATTAAGTTTCATCGTATTTTTATTTATAATAATTTTAAAATGATTATTATTTTCATTTTTATAAATATTTAACATTTAACAAACTTAACATTTATTTAGTGTGTTTTAAATATAATCGAGTCATTCTCACAAAAGTTTTCCCTCCCAAATCTACTTCCTAATAAATTATACTTGATTGAAAATTATATCTTATTTTATAATCATGATATATTTTTATTTATTTATATATGAAATTATGACAATCATATATTAACTTACATCGTATTTTTATTTAAAATGATTATTATTTTCATTTTTATAAATATTTAATAAACTTAACATTTATTTAGTGTGTTTTAAATATAATTGAGTAAATCATATTTAATATTTTAATTAATAAATACCTAATATTATTTTACAAATTCAATCAACATTATGGATGATACTATTTATAGAGAAATTCATAAACGACAAATACAATGTTCATAATATCCAATATTAAATAATTTTTCTACCGTATTAAATAATTCATTTTTATCCAATATGGAAATTTTAAACATCACGACTAAATTTTTTTCAGTTTTCTAACGTATACCAAGATAACATTTTTTAATTGAAATAACATTTTAATATTATGATTATAATTTAGATTTTCTACCTAACAATCAAAATGTGTTCATTATAACTTTAATAAAACTTTATACTAACTTTCTATGAATTATAAATTTATATTTTTATTGATTCAACCCGTATAACATACGGGTTCTATCCTAGTTAGTTTAATATATGATTAAACTGTTATTACCAAATTAAATTTCATTAAAAAATAGGGTATGATTTGTAGAGTCTCTTTCCATCGAGTTTATACTAAGTAACGATATACCACATGCACACCTACAAATTCCGCAAAATTTACTTGCGAATACAAGTTATGGACTAATATATCTTATCTTTTCATATTAAACAAGTAGCCATTAACCCTTCCTCTGATTGTTCCGAAACGGTATCTTAAATTTGTTTGCAAAGGACCATTTATGGATAACAAATTATATGTTCATCTTCACTTACTTTAAATTGAATATTTTTTTCTTCACAACTATATGTAACGTTACAAACTACACACTTCATATACCTTATTCCGTCATCATTTGCTTCAAACAAATTGATTGTTAAATTACCATCTAGAATACTCAACCACATATTTAAGGGACATCAAAAGATATATTTTCATTCATTTCATACAATCATGTTAATTAAATACTACTACGTTAGTTTTGTTAAAAAAACATTTTCATCTAAAGCATAACATATGACAATACACACAGTAACGCGCGGGCTTGAAATCTAGTTATAATTATTAGTAAACTTATTATTATTTATTTATTTATTATTATTATTGTTATTATTATTATTATTATTATAAACTTATTATTATTATTAGGGAAAAACACGAAAATGACCATAGTTGACTTTGAAACTACAGTTTTGACCCTTTGAATTCGAATTCTCCAAACTGACCCTCACCAATCCCACGAATGCGAAGCAGACAAATCACCAATTCCGTCTAAAAACTTTCTGAATCATACAATGGGAGGTCTACACGTGTACTCGACTGACAATAAGGCAACAACACGGGCCCACCTCCCAATCTTTGAACTTTCTGATCGCCAATAAGAACTTGACATATATTTTGTTCTCTCTAATATTCAGCCGTAGGTTTTGCTTACAGTCCAATTTTAGCCGGATTTCATCCGTAGCACCCGAGGCTGCCACGTTTCATTGTACATCCGATTTAAATACGGTCGGCTAATACTTAGCCTTGCCAGTTTTTAGCCGGAGTTAATAAGCCAGCTAGCCGGGCAAGTGGATATGGTCCGCTTTAAATTTCAAAATAATTCAAAAATCTTTGGGCCTTCCCAAATGTTATGGGTTTCTGCTATGGCCTGTTAAGTTACAATTATCGACTTTAATTTGTTTTATATATACTTTTTATAAAATATTGTTCTAAATAATTGTTATCATATAGTTTATATAAATCGTTGTTCTTTGGGCCTTATTGCTGTATATAGTTTATATAATAGGTCAGAGTTCTAAAAATCCTGAAGTTTTACTATAAAATGGTTATAATTTATATTTGCTATATAATAGGTCAGATTAAAACTTGAGCTGGCCGTATTGCTATATAATAGTTCAGATTAAAACTTGAGCTTTCACCCGGAACATGTAAAGAATGCATATCCGTTCTAATTTCATACGGATTACTTAAAAGTGGAAGTTTCACAATTTTCAACCGGAGATTATAATTATTGTTAAAGCAATAAGTTGCTGCTTTGGTTGGCTTATTTTTTACTATATTTTTGAGATATTATTAACTAATGTTAAAGGATAATTGGTTTGATAGATATTTATTTAATAAAACTTGTATCGATAACTGTAACATTTTTTGTAAATTGTATTAAAGTAAAATAATTTATCAATTTAAAATAAAGAATTTATCCTGTGTAAATTTCATCCGGAATGCTTAAAAGTGGAAGTTTAACAAGTTTCAACCCTAGAATTATATTAATGTTAAAGCAATAAGTGGCTGGAGTGCTGGACTAAAGCAATAAATGGCTTGACTATATGTTTACCCCTTGCGTGTTTCCAATGATCTGCACATAAAGCATGCGTCCCATCTTCTTAAAAGATATATTTTTTTTAAACTTGTCTCGATAAAATATATAAAAATATAAAAATTGATATATTTATAAACTTTACAATCTAGTATAATCGGAAGATTTTTACCCGGATCTTGTAAATAAAAATAATTTATCTAGGTAAAATAAAATAATATATCGTATAAAATAATAATTTCCCAACTTAGTTTCCACCCGGATCTTGTAAAGAATGACTATTCGGTGTAAATTTCATCCGGACTACAATAAATGGATCAAGTTCTAATGAAACTATATGTTTACCTGTTGCGTGTTTCCAATGATCTGCATAAAGCATGCGTCCCATCTTGTATCCGTCACATCTGGTTATAACAGTTCATTTAATTAATAATAATAATAATAAATATTTGGTCTTATCTCCATCTACCACACCCTCGAGTATCTATATATAGTTAACGTTTTTGTTATTCATCCTTATCCCTAACTTGACTGCTTTCTACAATGTTATTCTATCATTTTGTCTTTCAACATCTTAGTTTAAAAATGTTGGAGCCGCTGCCTCTGAGTGTGGAAAAGGTTAGCTTTCACCCGGATCTAGTAAAGAATGCTAGTGATTTTACTTTCAGAGTTTGTAATATTTACTTGTGCAGGGGAAGATTGCACTTTGTCTCTCCTGGGAGCAGGTTTTAAGTTATTGTGGTAACCATCGAGACGAGGAGTCTGTTGCGGTCCATACAAACGCTTTAGTGAGAGCAGATTTTAAGTTATTGTATAATTTTATTAAAAAATTATAAACCAGGGGCACATGTGTGGTCTGCAGCACTTAGAAGAATCATCCTAAGCCGATTCCTCTCCGTTTGTGGGTCGCTATAACCCGATTCTACTACGTCATTATGCTTACTTTTGATGTTTTTTACTTTGTCATAATGTTTGGTTCTTCCATATATGCAATTGGGAGTGTTGGAAGTTCTATACATTTTAAGATCTGTGTATTAGTGAAACGATTTCTTTTTAGATTATATATGTAATTGGGAGTGTTGGAAGTTCTATACATTTTAAGATCTGTGTATTAGTGAAACCATTTCTTTTTAGATTATATATGTAATTGGGAGTGTTGGAAGTTCTATACATTTATACTTTATTTTTAAGATATGTTTGAGATTTAATAGGTATTCTACTGCATTAACTGTTTATTCAACCGTAGATAATTGTCAGCCGGGACGTCTGGTTAAAAACTTCACCCGGTAGGCTATGGAATGATTTACTGCGACACAATTGAGTCTTAAAGTAATAAAAGTCTTAATTTTGAACTGTCAACCGGATTATATATTCCAGTATATACCGTGTCTCAACCGGTTGTGTATTATATCGGAATTTTTAAAAGGTTTCGGTTTAAATTAGTTTGGTTAAAAGCTAGTTGACTCGTTTATTCAATTGAGGTTTAAAGTATTAAAAGTTTCAGTTTTGAACATGTCAACCGGATGTATATTCACCTGTTACGTGTTTTCAACGATCTGCACAAAGCATGCGTCCCATCTTGTAGATCAGAAAGCAACCTTGTGTTTACTTAAAATTAATAAAAATAATAATAATTAAAATAATAATAATAATAATAATAATAATAATAATAATAATAGTAATAATATTTAATAATATATAATTGTGTTGGAAGTGCAGTTGCTTTTGTTTAATTTATACCTTTTTTTTATCATTGTGATGTTAAGTTTTTTTTTTTGGAGTTCCCTTGTGATCTTAAGTATTTAGTTGAGTCTTCATGTAGCAAAAAGTGTCAACCGGCTGTATAATCCACCGGATGGAATTGTCAACCGGCTGTATATTCCACCGGATGGAAGTTTTGAACCGGTGTTCATAATCCGGTTCATAGAGAGTCATCCAGTTGAGTATATAATGATATTTTCAGCCGGTGATAGTTCATCCGTATTGCACAACATTGCACGTCTTGTTGAAAGTTCAGCCGGTAGAACAAAAAAGATACATCAACCCTAATAATCTGGTCAATCGAGAATATTATACAAAACATAACAGGACAACATATCTATAGAGAAACCCTGATAGAACAAAATTATTTAATACGGTCATAAAACTACAGATACATCAGCCTAATACTCTGGTCCATCGAGATTCTCGTCTTTCAGCAGTGGCCACACGTTGCGTAGTTTGAATTCTTGTTTATACTCCCACAAGAATTCCACTTCGACCCTGTCTAATAGCCTGTCTTCATCCTCGTCCACCGTCATATTGTATATAACCCTGAACATGGTTATCTTGAACCGGATAGCCGCCCATTTGGATATCAACACATCTTTACTTCGGTGGTGTACTTCCTTACCAAGCAGCATATGGAAATGGTTGACGACTCGCTCCCAGAATTCATCATTCTCTCCGTCACTCATGGCGTTCTTCACATCCAAGAAGGCTTGTGCCAAACACATTTTCTCCCCTTCGGGCCACATTTTTCAAGGTGTCGGTGTTTTTTGAAACTTATCGATAACTATAGGGGTTTTATAGGTGGGATGTCTTTCTAACTATTTTGGCGGGAAAGATGCAACTGTTTGATTTTGATGGGTCCGGCTAAATTTAGTCGTAGGGTGCTAAAATATAGATATTTTATGTAGCCGACTAATTTTAGGGGAAACTTATGACGTGTCCAAGACAAATGACGTACCTATTTAACATCAATAAAAAACCATTTTTAAAATAGAATTATTAAAAATAAAAAAAAAGAGGCGAAAGTATGGATCATCAATACAGCTCCCAACCCAATCGCAATTCCGATTTGATACGTCCCCTATGGAGGTTTTCCAAAAAAAACCTTTCATCTTCATCAGGGTGCAGCGAAAGGAATGAGGACATCGAAGAGGTTGAACCTCGAGTTTATGCTCAAGAGAAACTCATAGCAAAGCCCCCTACTGAACCTTTGGCTAAAAGACGAAGATGGGCCATTCCAGATGACGAGTGTGACAATTGGTCGAAGGATGTTCTAGAGTTTTATAACAATGGTGATCAACCATACTGTTACTCTGCATTGTTCTTTCAAGAAATAAAACTTGATAAAAGTTTCTGGGGTCCACTCTTGGGCTATGGTCCTTTGTCAACAATTGTAAGCATATCTTTTCAAGTTAATTAAGCAGATAATGTTTCCGATCGTAATTATTAAATTATTTATAATTTCATTTCAGCATATTGAAGGTTGGGTTGGTAGGTTGATGCAGTGGAGACATAGACAGTTGATGGGTGATCCTAAACTTAAACTACGCTGGACTATACTTCCACCAAGATTTTATGAACACCTGGTTGACTCATGCCACAAGAACGCAATTAGTTATTGTTCTGGGAAAGTTAAGCCATTCCCTTCTATATTAGAGGTAGATTATGTATTTCTACCCGTGTGCTTGGAGGCTAACATGTGGGCACTATTTCGTCTTGACATGCGCTCACTTAAGTTGTTGATTTATTACCCTCAAGAGATTGATGGTGAGAAGTACAGACGTTCCGTTCATCCTAAATTTACTAGAATGAACGTCTATTTCACATATCTCCTAGTGAAACTTGGTTACTGGAAGAAGGTGAAAACCGTTGAGAATGTTCTGATCTACGATGATAACCAGGAATTTATACAATCGAATAATAATGTCAAAAACAACGAGGCGTTATATGTTTGTATGCTTATGGAACACTTAGTGTCCGGAAAGCCCATCGATCGTGACACCGATTTCAAAGTTTCCTGTATGGAGTACCGGAGGTTCATGGCAGACAAGTTCTATTTTTTTCGTTCATTACCCCGTCAGTATTAGGTTGTTAACTCCCTTTCAATAAAATGTCGCAGTATTTTGTTAGATCAGTAAATGTGTTTGGTACACTATTTTTGTAGTGTACCCTCACGTCTATAACATTCTATTCAACATTGTCATTTAATGTGGTTGGTATTTATTTCCTGGATGATAGAACTAAAAGTTACATTCTGGATGTATACTATTTATTTCCCTAGAACACACACACATTAAATGGAGACGGTGTAAAACTAATACGACCAGTCCGACCAATAATCGTAATCAGTATCGGACTCGAACCGGACCTTATCCTCGTATTCTTGGTCCATGCGTTCTCCCTCCAAAACCTCATCAAGGGCTTTCCAGTCCTCCTCATAATCTTGATCAACAGCCTTATCGACGTTATGAAGATGGACTTCATCATCAAACAGAGAATAGTCCTCAGGTGGGTACTCCGGTTGGTTCTCCGGCAACAAATAATCAAAAGCCCAGTTCCAGAAGTCATCGTCGTCATCGTCAAAGGCTGGAGGTTGAGTTCGAGGTGGAGGTTGAGGTGGATGTAGTTCGATCAATGGAACAAACAATGGAGGGGGTACCAAATCAGGAGGGAGAAGAACTAGTCGTATATTATCGTAACTTGTACGTGGCGGTGTTGACATTGTAAGTATGAACAACTGTGGGTATTGTTTAAGGACGATGCTTTCTTGGAGAATGTTGGTATGTGGAATAATATAGGGAATATAGGTAAAGTAATAAATAAAAATAATTACAAATCAATGTTAAAATATTTCTTATATTATTATTATAAAAGAAAATTTTTGGGACACATGTCATTCTCACATTCAACCTCATAATAATTTTCCTTCCTAAATCATCCCTACTTATTTTTAGTTATTTGTATAAATAAAATAGATTTATTGTAGGGATAATCACCATCAAAATTATTTAATTATTTGAAAAAAATTATTTTTTCTATCAAAAGAAAAGTTTTGGATATATATATCCGACTTTTTATTTATTAACACCTCGTTGTTTTTGACATTATGTATAAATAAAATAGATTTTTGGATATAATATATAAACAATAAAATTAAAGATGACCTGTGGTTTTTATAAGTTAATTTTGTTAAAAAAATTGCAATGGATAAACATGAAAACACGAAGTGATTAAAAACAACGGGGTATATTGGGAGAAAAGAGATGTATTAATGCTCCTGCTAGCATTAAATTTCTTGAGATACGGGAGCCGTCGAAATAATCAGTGGGCCCATCTCCATTAATATCTACCCTTACATAACCCTAATCCGGCTGAAGTTATATGTTCATACCCTCTACCGCCATTTTTACTCCCAAGATCTTCACATTTTAACCCATCGTTTCCCTCTTCATCATCCGGTGTGTTTGTAACAGAAATGGATGCCGATCACGATTTACAGGTGATCATGAGACCAAGATCCTACGGGGAGGTAAAAACTCAGAACCAATAACAACAATGTACTAAATTATGATGATTATGTACTACATACCTGCAATAACTCGTATTTAATGCAGGCTGACGTGAGAATACGGTTCAACCTAGGCATCATAAATGAGATCCGGGACAAGCTAAACGAAGACCAGTTTGTTATATGGGACAGCACGTGTTTCCATAAGTGGCTCTCGGCCGGATGTGTATCAGCGGGCTCAAAAATATGCCATGCACTGTTCCACCATGAGGTGTTGGTAGATGACGGTGTAAATGGGCTCATCTACGAGTTTGGCGGGAAGCCTTACATATTTGGTCCTTTACAGTTTTGCTTGATGACAGGGTTTAGTTTCTGGAAGTCTGGTTTTTTAAAAAAAGGAATCATACAATCAGAAACCTCTTTTTGTAAACGGGTTTTTAAGACTACTGAACCTAGGGTATCTAAACTAAGGTTAATATTTTCAAAAATGAATCAAACACCAGAGACCTTATTATCTGACGAGGATACAGTACGTGTGTGCCTATTATGTTTGGTGGAAATAGGGTTCAAGGGTTCACAAGAAACCTGTAAAATTGATGAGGTTTTATTAGAGTTGGTAGAGAGATTTGAGGACTGGAACATTTACGAGTGGGGGGAATATCTGTGGGACTTAACCTATCCCAAGGTTAGAAACATCCTAAGCAGGAAGAAAGCGGCAAGAGCTGAACGTGATAAAGCGAGGAAGGGAAAGGCTCATGTTGGAAACAAAGAAGTCCCAGTTTTCCAATACTCCGCCGCTGGGTTTCTATACCCCTTGAAGGTAATATTCATTGTTAATCTTCGTAGTTAATAGTTACATTATAAAAAAATGCTTAGTTAATCCTCATAAAGGTCCTTTTTGGTGTTATTTGGCCAGATGTGGATACTAGAGACTTTCCCGGAACTCCTGAGAAGAAGAGAGCGTGACTATGTTCCTAAAATCCCACGTTGTTTGGGTCCTCGAACATGCCCAATAATCACGTGGGCCGATGCAGTAGAGATGATGACGCGAGCCGATAACGTAAGCGATTAATTTTTTTATTGAAGAATATATTGTTTTTATTAATAATAGGATATAGTCTGGGTCGGCAAAAATTAGTCGTACGTTGCAGGTAACATAGTTGGGTCGGATTTTAGTAGTTCCGGTTCAAGTCACTTGAAGAGTTACTGAATAATTTTCAATCGCTTTCTGTTGTGTTTAATAGAACCCAGAATTCTTACCGTGTCTACTTAGTCCAACCATCGAGGAGGGCAGGCAGGTCTGGTGGAGACTCAGTTTTCTGGCGATATGTGGTACTGAATGGAAACAGGAAGATCCTACATGTGAAGCTGGACCTAGCGAACCGGTGTACCAGGAGGATTTCGTGGGTGGAAGCATATTCAGGGAAGAAATTGTTATCCCAGCGGGAGTAGAGGAGGACGTGTCGTTTATGTTACAGGGAGATATGTTCCTAGGGGAAGTCCCTCAGACAGAGAAGGAAATGCAGATGGAGGTGGTGATCCGTACCCTGAGGGAACATACTTATTCCCTAAACCAGATTATGAGTAAACTGGAAGTAAGTAGTTTATAGACTCTGTAATATTACCAGTTATACATACTATGTTCATATATGTGTTTGTGAGTCGCAGGGCCTGAAAATGCAGTCTGCTGATGGTGCTTCTGCAACAACTCCCTCAACCTCTAAGAAAAATGTTAGATTGTGTCATTCACATTGTGCTAGTTAATTGTAGCAAAGATTGTATATTGATTAATTTCTTATGTTAGGTTGTAGAGGAGAGAACTGGTTCCAGTAATGGTGGGAACATACAAGAAGATCCATTGCTATTGGAGGTAAAATAGTTCAGTCTCTGTTTGAAATGGTCGTTAATAAACCCCCAAATTATTATGCTGTTAACTTTTATTATGTTTTAAAGGCTGGGACTAAGTGGAGAACCCCTGGTGATTTAGGAAAGGCTCCTGAGCGCCCTGTGACCGATGGGGTATATTTACACTAACCAATTCATGACAATATGATTAATTTTTATTACTAATTATGTCGATTCTGCTATATTTTAGGTTACTGATGTTTACCACACCCCTACGGGGGCTGTGAATACCGTGGCACATGATTATGGAGATCTTGTGCGGTGTTTGGACTTCACATTGATAGATGAGGATGAGGTAATTCGAGTTATACAACAAGTATACCGGTTTGTATGAGACCGTATCTACCTTAGGTACTAAATTGGTTTATGTAGGCTGTTGAAGATGAAGAGGGCAGACCAAAACGCCGACGAAAACTGGGACCTGCCTGTCTATCCCCATACGTCACATACCAGTTGAAGAGGAGGGTTAACATTACTGACCCATCTGATAATGAGATTGTTAGATTTTCAAAAACAGGTCAGACCACTAAACTGTCTTTGACGAACGGTGTAGAAGTCGGACCTGAATTTTGGACAAGGCTGTTAAAGGTTAACTGTGACTCAGGGTGGCTGATGGATGATGTGAGTGTGGGAAGCCATCTACTTTTATATATTTTTTGTTAAATATGTTGGTTGTTTGTTTACTCGTTCGATTTTTAATCAGCACATATGGGCATGGTCAAATTACCTTTACTACTCGCGCAAGCCAAGGGAACGGTGGAGCATTCTACCACCCTGGTTCCATAATACTAAGCTGATTAAATCACTGGGCGACGGGACGGAAGAACCGTATCCTTCGATTCTCGAGACGGATGTGGTTTGTGTTTTTCATTATGCGTTATTAGAAAGGTTTATTTTTTGTAAGTAATTGAATGTTAGAGTTGTATTTGTTCACTCAGGTATATGTCCCGGTTAACATGTGTGCCCATTGGTATCTCGTGGCATTTGACCTTCTCCACTGGACTTACACCGTTTACGACAGGTATGAACTTGATACGCTTCTATTTATGATGAATATCTATAAAATTAAAAGGTGAATAGTTGTATCAACTAGACTAACAATCTTAAACCCAAATTCTAGCCTGGAAACACCGAATACGAGCACCTTTGTGACCGATTACACCAAGGAACTTGTTTATCGCTTTAGTCACTGGCTGTGGTTTTTTGACTTCTACACCGCTCGTGGAAAGACGACGGAGTTTGAGGAGTTTAGCAGGATATATGAAGATGTCCCACAGCAGGTGGGAACAAGCGATTGCGGGGTGTGGCTGTGCATGTTCCTTGAACGGTTGACATCTTATGAGTCAGTGAAACAGAAAAATGAAGACCAGATGGATGATCCTCTACAATACCGCCGGAAGATGGCGAAGGTTTTCTACGAACATAGACTTGCAGAGTAGGGATTGGTTGGTGGTAGGGATGGGTTGGGGATAAGGTCTCGTAGAATTATAATGGGGGCATCTGTTTTGACGTTAACATGTTTATTGTGGTGATACTTGTTACGATATTTCAGACGTATTGTATTTGGTTTTATGTTAATTGCACTTCACCCGGAACCCCTGAATGTTGTGGTCTCTATGGCACCGTTTGTTTAATGCACTTCACCCGGATTATATTTGGTTTGATGTTATAGTTTAATTGCACTTCAACCGGAATTTCCATCCCGGGTGAGCTTTTTCCAACGTCTGTTTGAAATAACATTGTTTTTCCAAACGGTGGTCTCAAACGGTTGACTTGCTTCAAACGGAGTTCTCATATTCCTATTCCGGCTTACTTTTTCAAAATTGAATTTTAAAATAAGTTAATTTTTCAAATAACATCATTTATATCCCGGCTGAATTTTTCAAACGGTAGTCTCAAATAACACAGTGTTTCCAAGCGGTAGTCTCAAACGGTGACTTCCTTCAAACGGATATCCCTCCTAAACTTGTTCCATTACAAAATTTCCATCTTTCAGGATATTACTAATTAATTTAATATACATATCGAAGATTTTTACTTAAAAACAACCGCAAATATATCCGACTTGCCAAAATACAATTCAACAACCAGCCTAAACATTTGAGAGGAGAATTTCCCAGGTCACAGCACGATGACGATACCTCAACCGCATTTGCTGTCCAATCTGGATTCCACTACACCTCACAAAATTCGTCCAACCAGATACCCAAAACCTATATAGAAAACAAATTATCTTCTAAAGGTATTGTTAAAAAACTATAGTGAAAACAGTTTGGGTATGATAGATGTACCGTTAAAAACAACATTACCTTTGACGTCCCCTACTCATCTCCTGGTTGATCACGAGGCCTTCACTGTATACATCTTCAAATCTAAACATCAAAACCGTATGATGTTCCAGGAGTGCGATGGGAACAAAGTCTTGAGGCAGCCTCTGAATCAAATCAATATCCAAACAAAACCAATTGAACGTATCTCTTATTGGGACGTGCTGTAAAAAAATTTAGAACTTTTTTTATGTTAGGTGAAATCAAACTTACAAAACGAGCCCTAGCTATGATGACCCTATCAAACAAAATTTCTTCAGGGATTTCTTCATCTTCTTCATTTTCAGAGTTAGCATCTTCTACATCCACACCGGCTTCCACACCGGCCACAACTTCTCCATGTTCTGCATCCACACCGGCTTCCACATCCGCAAAATCGATAGCATCTACATCCACAACTTCTCCATGTTCATTCTGAATGAAGTCCCTAATGTCACAGCCATCAGGAGAGTAGACCACCATGTCATATCTCTCGGCACTAATTCGAGTGAATGTCACCCAGTAGTTCTGAAACAGGGGAATACCCTGGACGACATCGCTCCAACCGTGGGTGAAAGACAACAACATATTTCTAATACCAAATCCAACCTCCCAATGCTGATCCTCAGAATACCATAGAGTAATACGGTGGTTGGGAGGAATATTAGGAAAGTGAAGGCCTGGGAAGTGGAGCTGAACTGCATCTGGGGGCAATGGCTGGTAGTGATTGTGTATTAGTAGTGAGATAAAATGCAGATGAAATTTATTTTTAAATTAAAATACTAACCAAGAAATCAAGTTCAGGTTGTAGAATAATCTTGAAAAAACCATGTATATTTGCCATAACAAGCCTGCTTGTTTGAAGGTTCCTGTCGACAGACCCTGATTCAGAGAGAAAGGCGCTATAGAGTGGGAGGTATAACATAAAATCCTCTTCTTAAATGATTTAAAAACACATATTCGAAATATGATCTGATTGATTTATTAAAAAATATAATTAATATTTTTATTATATTTTATATAACTTGTGTTAAATCTTCACGCATTAAAACTTCACGCATTAATAACTACCACAACCTATTTAGGAGCAATAAATACATCTACTCTACAAATGAGTCTAATTATTACCTATAGACACAATGCATACGTCAGCAACCATGATAGATAGATTTTAATTTTTAGGCCTTAATTAAATTTTCCGGGTGAACGATGAGTTGATTCCTTTAAAATTATATTTATTTATTATTTCAAATTTCTATAAAAAGTTATATTTTATTATGGGATATAAGAAGAATTGCATATATCCCCCTACTTTGGGAAAAAATTGCATATATACCCAAAATACATGTTTTTAATGCATAATGTACAATGGTCTTAAAGCATGTTTTGGGTAAATATGCAATTTCTTAACTTTAGAGGGGGATATATGCAAATGACCCACGGATATAATACAATCTTCCGAAGGAAGATTGGAATCTTCCGAAGGAAGATTGGAGCGGCTAAGAGAAGAGAAGGTATATCCGGTTTATACAACCGGTTAAGTTTCCTCCGGATATGCTTTGTTATAAAAAACCGGTTGAATATATTCTTAACATTTCAACCGTTTGACACTTCAACCGGAAGAAAGTTGTCCTTCGTTCGGTTGAATATATTCTTAATATTTCAACCGTTTGACACTCCAGCAATTGCCCCGAATGATAAAAATACATTAAAACAAAATGAAAATACATGATTTGTATTAAAAATTCATACTTTCATTCAATTAAAATTACAAACAACCTATTCAAACTAGGTGTCTATAACATCTTGATCTCTTCCACGTTATCCTTTTGGTCCTCCATTTTCTTTGTTATGCTATCGTTCAACGTAAGAAGCATATCGTGAATCTCTTTCTTCAATTCCAGTTGATCAACAATGTACTTCCTAGCAGCCGTTTGCATCTCACTCGCAGGATGACCATCAAAATCCTCAAGCAACTTTTGATGAGTTTCTAGGCTAGTAGTAGTAAGACCGAGCATCATTACGACAGAACTGTTCATGTTCCGTGCTATCGTATCTTCGATGTTGCATATATCTTCCAAAGCCTTTAACGCCTCAGGACATTTTGAGTTGATGTAGTCATGTGAAGAGGATGCCATTTTAAGATGAAATATAGGAAAAGGGGAAATGGTCAATTCTCAGATAAAGTTGTCTATGAAAACTGCAAGAAGGTATATACATACTTATACCTGGGTGGAGGGAAACGAAGAGACACATAATTACTATTATTAAATTATAAACACGTATTTATTTTCTTAATTACACAATAAATATAATTACAGATGCGCATGTAATTTCTGTCGTTCCGTCTACCCACCGTGTCTCCACCCCTATAAAATAGGGTTTGATTCGCTTTGTTTAACTCACGCAGCAATCATCCACCTACCCATTCCCCCCCCCCCTATTCTAAAACTTGCCGATGGATCCTTCATCTTCCCACTCTGTTGGAGATTTATTCAAGAAAACAAAGTTGAAGACGGAGTTGTTGATCGACTATCAAAAGGAAAAGCACATGATCGAAATTCTCAACAGAACCTTCGACAATATACGAGAGATGATCGAAGAAAGGAATGAGATCAAAAAAAGCCTACTCATCCTTCCAAGTAGTGCTTCTCGAGATTTGGTAATTTTATACTTGTCAAACATTACGAAGACTGATATAGACCAGATGCGCAAGATTACCAACATAGTCGGAGCCCTTCAAGCATCTGGCGATTTTAAGTTATCTTTTCTGAAAGAATATTACTAGTTTAAATTTGTAATTTTATTTTACTTTTTTATTCATTCCATAATTATATATTGAAGTTATCATTCTTGTTCTATAATACTGCACATCATAACACAATTATCTATCCGGGTGAACCACCCGCCGGTTGATGGACATTGTATAATTCCGATATAAAATCTTATTTAAATCCGGGTGAACCACCCGCCGGTTGATGGACATTGTATAATTCCGGTCTAAATCTTATTTAAATCCGGGTGAACCACCCGCCGGTTAATGGACATTGTATATGTCCGGTACAAAATCTTATTTCTATCCGGGTGAACTATCCACCGGATGATGGACATTTAATACGTCCGGTCTAAGTCAATAAACTTACATTAAGTCTGTAACAAACCAAATAAGAAAAGTACAATTGCATTCAGATACTAGTTATCATCGCCAAGTCGGTAAACGTGGTCAACATGTGTGTTTGTAGATACAAACTCTCTAAAATCAGACTGCTCCACATTAATTGGTCCTTGGTGTGCTTCACAAGGATCAGATTGCTTTAACACCTGGGAGGGCATTGGCTTTTGGCACGTGTCACGATGATGACCTGCTTCACCACACCTCGTACATGATACTTGAGTTATTTCCTCCCCCTGAGATGGAATTCTTTTATTTGCACGGGGGCGACCCGATTGGCGTTTATTCATGAGCGGTGGTAGGAGCTTAATTAGGTGATGGGGCCTCTCCCATTCCGATTCATCAGGTAGTGGTTTTATTGAATGCGTGTAGGTAAGTTTGTAGACGTCCCTCGTAAACCAAACCATAGCCAAATTACTGACGTCAGTCTGCCTTAAAAATCTTGACACCGCGATAACATGACCACATGGTAAACCAGATAGCTGCCAAACTCGACATGAACATGTCCTGTCGTCCAGATCAACTAAACCAGTTCTGAACCTATCGGCTACTTGGAAATGAGTAGGATCAATGCCAGAGACTTTCCATGTTGCACAATGTGGAATCTTTTTACCGATTTTTTTGGTTGCCCAGTCTGTAAGAACTTGGTTTGGGTGTTCGGCTGCAAATTAATATAAAGATAAAAAATGGATAATATATTAACAAAATACATAGATGCTGTAAATGATTTACCTGCTTTTTGTCGTCGTTCAAAATACCACTCTTGAACAGATGCACGGAAAAACTCCAGAAGTTTGGTGATTGGCAGATGTCTGGAATTCACGGATAGTGCGTTCATGGATTCAGCACTGTTAGAGGTCATAATATTGAATCGTGCACCCGGAGAGTGAGCTCTGGACCACTTCGATATATCAGCATTTTCAAGAATATCCCTGACATGTGGGACGGCGACACATAATTCCTGCAAACTTTCTTCACAATCAGATATTCTGTAGGATTTACATGCTTTCCACCACATTGCTTTGTGTTTTCTGGCAGCTTTAGAACTCCCCAGATTTAGATTCATTAATAGATGACGACAACATATGCCGTGAAATGCTTGAGGGAATACGTTTTGAACACCCAATGATATTGAAGCAGCTCTATCAGAAACAACTGATAATGGCTCCTGGCTCCCAATACATTCTTTAAGCTTTGACAAAAACCATGTCCATGATTCACCACTTTCAGTTTTACCAATCCCATATGCAAGTGGTAAAATCTGGTTGTTTCCATCCATGGCAACAGCCAGAAACATTGTCCCCTTAAATTCACCCTTTAGATGTGCCCCGTCAACAATAATAACAGGTCTCAAACAGTTAATGTAACTTTGGACCTGATAAAAATATGCAAAGAATGAGGCCCATCTAATAAACATGTATAAGAAACAAATATATTAAAAAGTCATGTACTTACAGCAACACCAATAGCCATAAAACACATTTCAAATCTATTTTCATCGTCAACCATTATATCGGTGACGGTCCCCGGATTTGACAATTCTAGGTTGTAGAAATAATATGGTAACTGACAGAATGAGTCACCGCTGGTTCCTTGCAAGAGTTCTAGCGCATATGATTTACCACGCCAAGCTTGCCGATAACTAATCTGTACCTTGTACTTTTCACGAATATCATGGATAATTTCCTTACCTCGATAGGTGCGACCACCAATATCCAAACCTTCTTTGATCAGGTGGGCTACTACCTTTTTATTAGCCTGCCGTATATGGGGATATGTTTGTGTCCTAGAGCAAGTGTGATGGTTGTTGAAATGTTTTACATAAAATTTCTGTGATTCACTGTACCTGTATGATCGAATAACCCATTCACAACCTTTTGATTGACAAAAAGCTTGGTATCTTCTCGTAGATGACTTGACGACTTTAATCTGGAAACAGTCTTCAACGCACATTAATCCAACCTGTAACTTCAACTCAGCCTTATCCTTAAAAATAGCCCCTTCAAAAACACGTGCATTTGATAATATCTGTTTCTTAACTTTGGCGTCACTACGTGCAGGGGAAGGGTGCATTGGGATGGGTTTAAATACACTATTTGGTTTCTCACATAGATTCAAAGATTCTGGTAAATCAATAGTGAGCTGATTGTTTAAATCAGGCATTTCCTTCGGATTTTTAGTAGGGGTAGATGAACCAACACCTGGTTCCTCAACAACATACACTTTGTAGACGACATCAGGGGATAGTTGTATCATTTTAAAAAATATTTTAACATCATGATCATCAAATATATCAATAGGATCCGTAATAGTTGACATTTTATAATAAATCCTTGATATATTGCTAATGACAAATATTTCTGAAATCAATTTCTTCATCTCCAAGAAACTCATTCCAGAGTTAAAGCATAAAAAACGTTTAGTACAGTCATAAGGTTGGTAATCAAACAAACCGTTATTAATTGACCATCTCCCACCGACATAAACAGCAACGTAAACACACGACATTTAAATCCAGCAGAATCTTTGTAGAGAGGCTTCGAGCTTATGGAACTCAAAAGAAAGTAACTTGTATACTTGAAGATGGCACCCCCACCCCCAGACTAAATTCAGACTCCACCGGACTAAATTAAGACGTCGGCTTAGCCGGCTGAATTTAGCCGGCTACAAGGTATTCAGCCGGTATTGTATTTGGGTTTTATACGGGGACACGTGTCTGGCTCGGATGCTTCGGAATTAAGTGTATTAACTTGCATGAAAATACAACTGTCAAATTTTAATTGGTCTTGGGGGGGGGGGGTCCATTATGCCCCATGTATGTCAGAGTGTAAACGTGTCAAGCTGACATTGAATGTCAAAAATAATTTTAAGACGGAAGTAGTGAGTTGTATTCGTGGGATTGGTGAGGGTCAGTTTGGAGAATTCGAATTCAAAGGGTCAAAACTGTAGTTTCAAAGTCAACTATGGTCATTTTCGTGTTTTTCCCTTATTATTATTACTAGTAAAGTGACCCGCGGCGAACGCGCTTCGTCACGGGCCGTGTATTATTTTTACATTAATTTGTAAAGATTTTTCTTCGGTGTTCTACTACGATTCGTTTGTACTACATCTTTTTCTTCGGCGTTCTACTACGATTCGTTTGTACTACATCTGTTTTAAACCTGCTTTTTTTCATAGCAGTTTCTTGTAGAGTGTATTTGTCCATCATCAACCAACATGCATCACTATTTAAAATCACTATTTAAAATCACTATTTAAAATCATATTAGAATGTAAACGGAAAGAAGTAGAAGTGACGGAAATGAAGAAAACGAAAACTTTCATCATCAACCAACATGCATGATTCTTTAAAACTGTATAAATTAAAGCAAACACGAACAAATCTGATAAACAATTGTAAAGCCATAAGATATATAGCACATATGAGAAAATCTTTAAAAGAAGAAAATACGTGCATGAAAGCAGACTGTGCATTCAAAATGGAAACCACGACACACGCATAAGAAAGCCAATAGCAGCAAGGAAATCACCATGCATATTTCAAATATGAACAAATATATATGAGAATCAAACAGATGCCAAAGGCGGCAAACTTGATACAAATTCAAACGACTACCATATTTGCGTCTCCCAAAAGGAAGCCATCAGTAGGGAAAATGACAGAAAATAGGACGAAGCATTTCTTCAAATACCTTAAGTGCAATACGAAAAGCAGTGGACTCATGAATACCATCAATACAGAACTGTTTAATCTGTACGTAAGTCCACTAACTATAGAATAAAAATGACGATCATAAGAGCCAACTTGAGCTCCGATGAAGTCACAGTGGAACGAAAGATGAATTGAAACATCGAACAACAGCAAATTCCTACAAAAACGTAAACAAAAACGAAGAGACCTCAATGCATGTTCATATGCATAATCGATTGATGTAAAATAAGGAAAATTCAACTGCTACTTTCAATCGTCAAACGTAAGAGAACAGTTTTTCAGACCTTTGTCGTCAACCGCGACAAAATAAATAAACGAATTAAGAAGAAGCTTGGAAGCTTAAATAGACAAGGGTCCTACTATCCGTACCACCTATTTTCTATTTGCACCACTCAATATGCCGCATATATGACTAAATGGAGCATTTTGAGAAAAGACAAAATGCCAAAACGCCGCATATAGGAGAAAACGGGGCGTTTTAGTTGCAGACACGCGCGTACCTTAAAGCTAACTGGTTCGGTTGACTGGTTGTACGAAACATACCTTGAAATGCCGCACTTTGCCCTAGATGCCGCGTTTTGACTCTTTTTTGTCATTTTGTTAAATGCCCCATCTAGGTATATATGCCTCATTTTGAGGTCTATAAATAGATGAGTGTTCATTGTTTTTTTTTTTGCACTATTCATTTGTATGAATGCGAATCATTTCTAGTTGTATCATCTATGTCTAACTTGTAAAGACAAATATTAGCAGTTAAAATGTCTTATTATGACTTCATTTTCGGTGACGATTTTATTGACGATTCTTCTTCTAACCCGACGTAGGTTCCAGAATCAAACCGGGTAACTATTTAGTTTCTTCAACTATTTTATTTATTTATTTATCTTAAAATAGTAATATTTTGTGTTTCTTGAGCAGTATGATGGCTTTCAATCATCTAACAAGCCGGTTCCAGAAATTAAGGAGCATTTAAATAAACAAAAACAATATTTTTTTTTATCAAATGTCGCGCTTTGGATAAAAGAACACGTTTTAACTGCAACATAGTATAACGAATTTTGTTTTCGGTCTTTGCTTAAGATGCCGCGTTTTGAACTAAATGCCGCATTTTGAAGCTTTTTGTCTTTTTCAAAATGCCGCATATATGACTATGTGCCGCGTTTTGAAGTAAAGTACATCAGAACACTTTGACTTTTGACCAGATAAGACTTTTGTCTTATTCAAGATGCCGCATATAGGACTATGTGCCGCGTTTTGAGTGGTGCAGATAGAATTTGGGGTGGTGTGTATAGAATGTCCGATAGACAATTGAAAGCAATACATGAGAGGATTACACGTACTAAACATGTGTACTTACGGCAGTAAATGTAAGCATCGCTCAAGCAACGTGTAACAATATGAAAGAAATAAATGCCCTCTGAGTCTCTGACGCAAACAAATTAGATTAAAAAAAAAAAGAGAGACGGAGTGAACAAATTAGAACTAAATAAAAAGAAACCGAGTTGAAGAGGCTCGATCCCACGCAACATAATCCACAAACAAAAACACAACCATCCGGACTGAAATACAGTTCGTACAAATTATATTAACAGAAAATAAAAAAATTAACAAAAGCCACGTACCACTATCTCAGTAGCTGACGTGGCAGAAACAGTTAAAAGTTAGTGTACACCTAAGTTTTACAATTTGATAATAAATAAATAAATAAATTAGTAAACTTATTATTATTATTTATTATTATTATTATTAAAATTATTATTATAATTAATCTTATTATTATTATTATAAAACTTATTATTGTTATTATTATTATTAAACTTATACTAAGTTTAATAATAATAATAATAATAATACTAATAATAATAAGTTTAATAATAATAATAATAATAATAAATAATAGTAATAATTATAAGTTTCAAATTCAGTGTATTGGGTGAAATACACGGAACTAGTTGCATTTGAATGAAGTGAACATGTGTACTATATATGTATGTATAATTATTTTTTATATGAACACATGTGTAACTATATATATGTGTGTACATATAGTAACATGTACCTGAGTTTATATATATTTATATACATCTAAACAATATAAAACGTTGAAAATATAAAAACCTTAAGGCAGGGTTAAAGCCTTAATGCAGCATTACTGTCAAACTTAATGACTCATTAAGCCCTTAATAGTTAATGCATCATTATGTTCCACTGTAATGCCAGGTTTAGCTTTTTAATAGGGCATTTAGAAACTTAACGGCGCACTAAGGCCTTAATGGGGCATTTAGCTTTTTAATGTGGCATTTAACTTTTTAAATGGCGCATTTATTATTATAATAATTATTATATTAGTAAACTTATTATTATTTATTTATTTATTATTATTGTTATTAATAATAATAATACTAATATTAATAAGTTTAATAATAAAAGTAATAATGATAATAATAAATAATAATAATTATAAGTTTTAAATTCAGTGTATTGGACGAAATACATGAAACTAGTTGCATTTGAATGAAATGAACATGTGTACCTATATATGTATATATATGTATGTATAATTATTTTTTATATGAACATGTGTACCTATATATGTGTGTGTGTGTACGTATAGTAACATGTATCCGAGTTTATATATGTTTATATACACTTAAATAATATAAAACGTTGAAAATGTAAAAACTTTAAGGCAGGGTTAAGGCCTTAATGCAGAATTACTGTCAAACTTAATGGCCCATTAAGCTCTTAATGCATCATTACGCTCCACTGTAATGCTAGGTTTAGCTTTTTAATGGGGCATTTAGAAACTTAATGACCCACTAAGGCCTTAATGGAGCATTTAGCTTTTTAATGGGGCATGTATTATAATAATAATAATAATAATAATAATAATAATAATAATAATAATTATTATTATTATTATTATTATTATTATTATTATTATTATTAATAGTAAGATTATTATTATTATAAAAAATATTTTATTTTTAGTAAACTTATTATTTGTATTATTATTATTAGTAACTTATTATTATTATTATCATTATTAAAATTATTATTATTATTATTACTATTAAACTTATTATAAGACCTTAATGCCCCTTTAAGGTCTTAACCTCCCATTAATGTCACATCCGCTTTATTTCCTTTACGTTGTCAAGTCTGTGCAAATGATTGGAGGGAAGAAACTTTAAGCTTAATGCCCCATTAAGCCCTTAATGGGGCATTAAGCCCGGTGTCTCTAGCAAAAATTAAGGTGTCTAAAGAAAGGGGCTTTAGATTTAACTTACCAGGAACACAATCAATAAAAAAACTCACAATTTGAGAAAACATCCTCGAGTTCGATTTTGAACTTAAGACGTTCAGAATCTCAAACCCTCAACCATCATCCTTATGTCAGTTCCTCTAGAAGTAACTTAGAACACTTTTATATATAAAGTTGGTTTTTTTCACCAATCGTGACTTTTTAATGATTATTTTTATATTTATTATAATATTTAAACTATAGTATATTCTTTTTGTACATAAAGTTTCATATCTTTTATACATGACGATAAAAAGTTCGAATAAAATGTTTCTTGCAATTTAATGATTGTAACTTAACTTTTTGTACGACTTTTATATTTTATATTTGTATTTAGATAACATTTAATGATTGATTAAGATAGTGATAAAAATAATAAATTAAACACTCACAAAAAAAAAAATGGAAAAGAGAATAAACTTTTTTAGTAAAGTATTAAACAAGATAAAATGGTATATATATAATTTATAAAGTTTGTATAAGTAATAGTCAAATAGTCAATCTATAATATATTTCAACAAAATAAATTAAAATTGGTAAATTTGTAATATCTATCTATATAATAAACATGAGTTTTTAAAGTCCACGTGACATAATTTTAGGTCTGCCACATTGGATTTGCTTACTTGTCAATTTCTCATAATTTAGAATTAAAATATTACATAAAATTAAATTCTTTCCATAAAAGAATTATCCATATTTTTGTTTACAATACCACAACTTTTATTCATCATATCTCATTTATTTTTCAACAAGAGTTCAATTCGTAAATTGCTTTGGATTCGTGACAGAATACCTAAGAAAACTACATCCATATTGCTTAGGTTTTGATCAACGAATCAGACGTTTATTCCAAGACTTTCATTGGTTCCAACAGATAAGCGGATTGCTTTCAGATTTCAAATAAGACAATTTCTAATTTCGGGGTTTTTTTTTTTTTTTTTTTTTGCAATGACCATAAAAAAAGCTAAGATCAATCGTTGTCTAGAGTTTGACTGTTTTTAAAGAACCCGGTATTCTTCTATGGACAGCTGTACGTTGCTCTATTAAAAGTGAAAAGCAAAAAGGGTCTTAAAATCTTAATTTTAGATAAAGATGGTCGCCAAACGAATGTAACCAAAAACATTGTATTTAATTTTTTTTAACTTGTAAATTTAATATTATTGAATATTTATCTGCTCTTTAGCTTTATGTATTATTCAGTTTAAACTTTTTTTTTCCAATTTAGGTTCATCTTTTATTTTGCATAATCTTTTTTTGTATCATAGCCTCGGGTATTTACCCGGGTCACTGACTAGTTCTTTATCAAGAGAGGAGATATATGGAATTTAAATTTTGGATTAGATAAATACACAACTTGATAGGTTTGTTGTAGAATCCAAAAAAAAAAAACTATAGAACCATGGAACCGGTACAAACGAACCGTGATTTAAATCATTTCAGCGAAGTTGAAACCGGATCATTGAATTATTAATTGGTTTAACTTTTTTGGTTTCCAGCTTTTAGGATTTTGGGTTTTTAACTTTTAGATTTCGAATTTAGCTTTAAGGTTTAGTTTTTACACTAAAGCTAACTATTACACTTTCTTATAATCGTGTTCAAAATGTACACCAAAGATGATGATGCATGCGAAATAGGGTTATTTCGCATTTAATGTTAGCTTTTAGAGTTAAATTTCTAGGATTTAAAGTTTAGATTTAGAATTAAAAAACGTATTAATTTTCAACGAGCCGATTTCAACTCCTATGAAACAAGTTTAATCAGAGTTCAATTTCAACATGTTTCCTATAGCTCCACTTTTTTTTAGGATTCTTTAATTAAACTCTCCCTACACAATTTATAAGATGTATAGGACATATACAATAAGAACTCTTACCTTTTGTTCTTTCACCCTCAAGTTACAAGTATTGACTCGAAAACATTAATTATATTATACAATCTACAATTTGACAAGTTGGTGAATAGTTTTTCATGACAATTTTGTAATTGTTTGAACACCCCATGGTTTTTTTGTAAATGTTTGAAAGGAAGCATTTATCAAATGATTTTGGCTTTACCATTTACAAATATTAACAGGCAGGGATGAGTTAGAATGAGCCATTTCAAGTTTTATTACTGATTTCTTGATGTTGTATCAGCTTTTTAGATGTTCATATGTATGGAAAATACGATATGTATATGGGTTAATATTGACTTTTTTATATGTGTGATTGTTGTTGTTTGTTTGCAGCTTCTTAAATTTTTGTTTTTGACTATTGTCTTCCTTATCTCTGTTTTTGTCTCCGGGTTTAAGGGTGTACAGTGTTGGATATCAGGCCCCTAAAAACTCACGTAAACAACAAAAGGATTTACTGCTTCAAGTTCTGTGTAATTTCATTCATACTTGCATTACATTAAATAAGGAAACATAAACTTGCAGCCTAAGTTTAGGAACCACTAACCCACTACTTTGACTCTAACTAACTACCATGATCACTCATTAAAACATGTGACTTAATCTAAAACCTCTGCTGACCCGTATCCATTTTGTTTGACCCGACTTGCATAACCCGACCCATCAAGATTCATCCTACATTCACCCCCTTAATCTTGATTCGGTCTTTCTTTATACTATCCGATCTAACCACACATGTCTTCATCGTTCTTGCTTCTTGCTCGTTCTTCATGCATTCTTGCTCTTGCTTGTTGGTACGATTCACTTGCTTTGAACCTTCTTGCTTGCCTTCATTACTTGCTTTCTTTCTTTAACTTGCTAAAAATTATTTTATATGTCTAGAATTTGCATCTGTCTACTAGCCTGCTCCTTTTCAGTACAACCAACAACATCACCCTTTATTTTTTCGTACAGTACTACAAGTAGCACCATCACACTTTCTTGTTTGACCTTTCAACACCTTTCTTTCTTCTTGAGATTTGCACTTACACACATAGAGCAAATTTTTTTTTAAACAACAACAGTAAAATAAACCCACACATAGGTCTTCTTCTTGATTAAACCACAAGAAACAATTCATATACCTTCGTATATGGCTTTTACAGAAATGGTTCCTACCTCGCAGATCAATCTTTCTTCTCTTGTTCTTCGAACTCCAGGTTACATTTTTCTTTCTCTGGATCACGCAGACCCATCACACCCAGATCACACAGATCTGATTTTGACCAGCTCCACACACGCAAGTCTTTCTTCTCTTCAATCACTGAACCACGCAGGTCCGTTCCATTCTTCTCTAAATCACACCATTCTTTCTCTTTCTGTCAACGATCTCGTTCTTCGGTCTTCGGTCTTTGTCGGTCGTTTAGCCGCCGGTCTTGATACAGCTTTACGGTCTCTTCTACGTTCTTTCTTTCGTGCTTAACGGTCTTCTTCAGTCTCAGCCAGAACTTAGTTCCAGCCGCGGTCTTCTTTTCGCCGGTTCTTCGGTCACGGTCGTCTTCTCCGGCGACGGTCTTCACTTGCTGCTGTAAGCAGCCGGTCTTTCTTTTTACCGATCTGGAATCGGTCACTTCACCTTGCTTATTTCTACTTGTCACAACCAAACCAGTCTTTTCTTTCTGCTTATCTCAAACTAACCAGCCTCTTGCTACTTGCTTTGGACTTTCTCTTTTGTTAATCACAGTCTGCAATTAACTCCTTTGCTTCCATGCACCTTACTCTGCCCTACAGCCTAAGAGCTGCTCTATTTCTTGAAACCGACTCTCAAAACAGCTTGTTTAAACTGGGTGCTCTGATACCAAATGTTGGATATCAGGCCCGTAAAAACTCACGTAAACAACAAAAGGATTTACTGCTTCAAGTTCTGTGTAATTTCATTCATACTTGCATTACATTAAATAAGGAAACATTAACTTGCAGCTAAAGTTTAGGAACCACTAACCCACTACTTTGACTCTAACTAACTACCATGACTCATTAAAATATGTGACTTAATCTAAAACCTCTGCTGACCCGTATCCATTTTGTTTGACCCGACTTGCATAACCCGACCCATCAAGATTAATCCTACATACAGTCTACACATCTACAAAATTTATAGTAGATTATATAGACCAAATCATCTATGGGAGGTATGTGATGTTTCACAAAGGCTTGCTACTTTTAATTGCCGAATTGGTGATATGTTTCATTTCTCACAAGTATGATGATATAATGGACTTTTTAGGTATGCTCATGTTTGATTCTTGGGCGTTGTTGCTATTTAGTTCTTGTATATTGCTCCATGCTTCGGATTCTGTAAGTTTTTAGATATTTGAACCTTTTCTGTTTATAATAGTTGTTACTTCATTTCTTTAAATCCTTGGATTGATTTTACCTGCAATTAAGGTTGAGAACTCAGTTTTTAGATGAAGTTGAGGTATGTGTTAGTAATTTCATTTGGATGCCCAACTTTGTTTACATTAAAACGTCAATGAACTAATTTGTCAACAAAACTACAGGTGAAGAGAATTATTATGGTGGACATCTTTTAAGTATAAAGTTATGCACCTAAAGATATAGACAAAGGCTTATCTTTGTCCAATATATTAGATCAATGCATGGTAATAATATTAATCCTCCTTTTGCGTCAAAGTGTGGTGTCATGGAGCTTGGTTGGGTTGGATTGGATTTTCATGGCCTGCTTTCACCTCTCTTTGAAGAGTAAGTTAATAGAAAAAAACACATTGTTTCTGGTTATGAATCACAAAATGCACAACTTTGACTTTTCTCATTTGTGCAGGTTGTTCTAAAATATATAAACCCAATGAGTGTTCCTCATTCATGCTGAAAGTATCATTTATGGGTTCTTTCTTTTAATGATTATGGTTGGTTTTTAGATAGGTTTTTGGATTTTCATCGAATACTTCCCATTATCATTAATTAACTTACCGTAGTACAGACGTGTAAACTGCTAAAATAGATCACCAAAGAGAAGTCTTAAAAAAAGATCAAGTAATTAGTGTTGATGTGTGTCTTTAATCTTCTTCAAGAATTTAGTCCTAATTATAATTAGACATGCCTTTTGCCTTACCTTAACTTATCACTTATTCATTACATTGATAGAGTAATTTTATCTTTTCTGCTTGCAGTTTTAGAAGGTTTACTTTGGTCCATCGATGTTGTCTTCTGGTACATGTTAGTTTTACTTAATTTGTATGTTTTCTCTATAGTTGGTGTTGGTATAAATATGTTTAATTGTTGATGTTACCCATTCACAATTGTTTACCGGCTTATTAATCTGATGAATCGATATGATTTTCAAGGTGCTCATAATTCTTTGTTGAAGGTGTATTTAGAATACATTTAACGTTAAAAATTAAAGACTAATAACTAAATTCTTTCATCATAGAAGTACAACAAATTGGTGCCGAAGGCATTGCGGACATCAAACTGTGCGAGATACCTTTTCCTTTTGAAATACGTGTCATGAGAAAATATGATGTTAAATGGAGCAAGAGAGAAAACTAAAAACTATTATACATTCTTATAGACAGACATGTAACCTTTTACTAAATAGACAATTTATTGTAATTGGTGAAGTCGTCGCCGCAACAAGATTCAAAGATGTTGATATGTCATACAAAAATGGTGCAACACGATACAAAGATGGTGATATGTGATACAAAAATGGTGAGGCAGTCATAACGCGCGGCGGGTCACCCACTAGTATATAGAAATGAAAATTGATAGGTGAATAGTAAACTTTTTGTTTCTCATAGTTTGGCCACGTGACTTTGGTGCTTTGACGCTTTTTATCCCTAAACTTTTACAATTTGTTTTTTTAATGAAATAGAAAACTTTAGGTTTTTAAAGTTTGGCCACATATATTTCATCTTTTTATGTTTTCTACCCTCTAACTTTTAAAGATTTTTTTGGTTTTGTTTTAAGTTTTGTTGTTTTCTACTTTGGCCACGAAACTTTTTAACTTTTCTACTTTCGTTTTTAGTATACTTTTATATTTTAAACTTTCATCACGAGACTTTTAGACTTTTACCTTAACTTTTTAACTTCCGTTTTTATTTGACTAATTTCATTTTTTAGTATACTTTTAAAGTTTTTGACTTTAACGTTGACTTTTTTTATAGTTTTATACTTCGTCGAAGTTTTTTCAGTTTTAAGTTTTATTGTCTTCTACTGTTTGATTAGCGAGTGACTTCACAATTGGTTTGTATTTGGGCCCAAAGGCCCAAACTATTATAAAGTTATATTGACTCAAACCACTAATGTTGGGGTAGTGGGGTCGTGGTACCCTTCTATGGTGCTCCTCATAGCGTTGTCGCACCGTTTCTCAGGACGCTATGAAGGCAAAATCTGTCCAAGGCGTTTTGCTGAACTCCAACCCCATCCTCCCTTTTCCAGAAATTCGACCCTTGAACGATCATTCTAACGGTCCAATTCTTTTATTCAATTGATTACCTATAAATACCATACATTTTATACAATTTGAACACACATCTTCTACTCTTTCTACTACACTATCTATATCTTTTAACCTTTTATACAATTTAAGTTTTTAAAATGTTCCTCATGATTCATCTTTCGACGCTCCACCGTAGGGATGAGCACGGACACCGTACATGTACCTGACCGGTACCGGTCCCGGTTGGTACCGGTCCCGTTTTAGATAAAAAGTGGGTATCGATCCCGGTACCTAATATATCGGTACGGGTACCGGGATTTAGGTACTATACCTGTTTAGTACCTGGTTACCAAATCCCATCATGAATTGAAGTCCATCATGAAATTGAATTGATATTAGAGTACTAATAAGCAACTCGTAATCTTCTTTGTGGTCCACAAATAAGTGCTGACACTTACCAAGTTTTGTATGTTCAACATGCTACCTCAAATCAAACTTGGTACAAATTAATAAACTAAGCTCATATATAAATTGTATTTTTAGCGATGACCCTCAAATCTAGTACGCTTCTTAATCGACGTTCGTGTCTAACTCTCTGATATGATGATCGATGCACGATGCTTCAGTTATCATATATGTTTTAATGTGTTTTTATTTATTATATAAAAAACCTATATATATATTTTCGAGTACCGGTCTCCAACCGGGTATTTTTTTTTATTTTTCCCGGTACCGGTCCCGGTTGGTATCGGTCCCGAAAATTGACAAAATGAGGTCCCGGTACCGAATATGTGGGTACGGGTACCGGTACGGGTACTAGGTACCAATTGCTCATCCCCACTCCATCGAACTGTTGGCGCTCCACCATACCATGTGCGACTGTCACGACGAACGGGTGATAACGACCAACCGCCACCGACACCAACCGACGACAGGTTGCCTGCATATATTGCTAGTTTGGGACCGCCGCAAACCCCGGAACCACAACAACAACCCAACGGTTTCACCCATGGGTACGATCAAAGGCGAAGCTGAACGAAAACCCCACGAGGGCGGTAAGTCACACCGCCTAAATTAATTTCCTACCGCTATGTATATGTTATATGTTTGA
This sequence comes from Deinandra increscens subsp. villosa, assembly GCA_039602395.1. Lineage (NCBI taxonomy): Eukaryota > Viridiplantae > Streptophyta > Magnoliopsida > Asterales > Asteraceae > Deinandra > Deinandra increscens. The sequence goes on from JBCNJP010000023.1 coordinate 14,094,617, forward strand.
GTCAGCGATTTGGTTCGGGTTGGGTCAAGCGATAGATATTTTTAAAACAAAGCACCATTTCTTACACATAGAAAACTAGTTATTTTTAGAGGCAAATTACAAAAACCTAAGAGTCTTTTAGAGTAAATTACACCAAAGGTCCTTGAGGTTTACACAAGTAATGAAAGAGGTCCCTAGAGTTTTAAAATTATGAAAAAGGTCCTCAACGTTTGTATTAGTGTAACGAAAGAGGTCCCTCCGTTAGTTAACCCCGTTTGTATTTAACGGGGTTAACTAACGGAGAGACCTATTTCGTTACACTAATACAAACATTAAGGACCTTTTCCATAATTTTAAAACTCTAGGACCTCTTTCGTTACTTGTGTAAACCTCAGCGACTCTGATGTAATTTACTCTTTTTTTATTTATTTATTGCATCATTTTCTTAACTCTTTAATAAATACAATTCAACATTTTTTTTGGCTTTATAAATAAAATAAAATAAATTTCCGTTTAGAAAGTATTCACTTTCTTAATTTTTTTGACGTTCATTATAAAATATTAATTTATTCTTTAAAAAAACCACAAACCTCAATTTTTCAAAGAAAATAACAAAATTTGTTATATATTTTTTTTAATAAAAAATGGCTTATAATTAATTTTAAATGTGTTTATAGAAAAATAAATTTTAGTTAGAGAAAATGTTTTAAAAATGTTTTTTAAAAAGAAAATTTAAGAAATTTATTTAATGAACTTTTTCACATTTACATGCTAATCGCACCTTTTTCAAACTTCAGTAATTACATATAGCTGTTTTTTTAATTTATTTAAAGAGTTCATTTAAGTTCTTTAATCAACGTCTTTTTTTCTATTATTTTCTTTTATAAATAATCAATATTTTAAATTTTTTAGTCAATGTTATTTTTAATCTTCATGTCTTGTTTTAAAAACAGAAATCAATATTTTAAGATCCTTAGTCAGTTGTTATTTTTCATGTTTTGTTTTTTAAATAAGAATCGATATTTTAAATTCTTTAGTCGATGTTATTTTAAATCTTCTTGCTTTATTTTGTTTATTTCTAAACTATAGAAAATCTTTTTAGAAATATTTTCATTTTACATTTAAAACTTTACTTTTATTTGAGTAAATTACACTAGAGGTCCCTGAGGTTTACGCAAGTAACAAAAGATGTCCCTAGAGTTCTAAAATTATGGAAAAGGTCCCTAACGTTTGTATTAATGTAACGCAAGAGGTCCCTCCGTTAGTTAACCCCGTTAAATACAAACGGGGTTAACTAACGGAGGACCTCTTTCGTTACACTAATACAAACGTTAGGGACCTTTTCCATAATTTTAAAACTCTAGGGACCTCTTTCATTACTTGTGTAAACCTCAGGGACCTCTGGTGTAATTTACTCAAAACCTAATATAGATATGATGATGCTAGAAAAAAGGTGAGTACATGTAAAAAGAATCACAACTCAGTCCTACGACTTTAAGATCTGATCTTTGAATTCATAGTCCTTCTTTTTGAAAGAAGAATCAATAGTTTTTGTTTTTATCACCTCTCCGACCGCCCTTCCCTCTCCTCTCACCTTTCCGACCGCCGCCCACCCTCCTCCTCCCTCACCCTCCTCCTCCACCCTCGCTCCTGCCGCCGCCCACCCTCACCCTCCTCCTCCACCCTCGCACCCTCACCTTCCTCCTCCACCCTCGCACCTGCCGCCGCCTCCTCCACCCTCACCCTCCTCCTCCACCCTCGCACCTGCCGCCGCCCACCCTCCCGCCGCCACCCTCCTCTCCTCTCTTTGCTGCCCCTAGCCTCTCCGTCGCTACCGCCCTCCGCCCTCCGCTGCCTCCTCCGCCCTCCTCCTCCCCCTCGCAGCCCCCTGCTTCCTCCCCCAACGGGCCGCCGGACCATTTGAACTGGTCCGCGACCCTGCTGGTCCGCCGGCCTTTTCTGAACCGCCGGCAAGTGATCCGCTAGGCTGGTCCGCCGGTGGGTTCTGGTCCGCCAGCAGCTTCTGATCCGCCGGCAAGTTTCTGGTCCGCCGGTGGTTCCTGGTCCGCCGGAGGGTACTGGTCCGCCGAAAAGTGGGCTGCCGGATTGTGGTCCGCCCCCTTCTGGTCCTCCGGTGGTGCTGCCCGGGCGCGCGGTTTTCGGTCCGGCCCTGGTTCACCTTCTCAGACCTTCTCCGGCCTCCCTTCCCGCTCCCTCCCGGAATGTAGATTCCCGCCTTCTGTCTCCCGGCCTTGCCAACCTCCGGTTGGCATACCGGTGGGTGCGTCCTTAGCACCTCGTTTGTTCGTGCCCTGCTCCTGCTCGGTTGCGGGGCCCCGGTTCCTTTTCTTTTCCTTTTTCTTTCTTCCTTTTCCTTTCATTTCCCTCTCCTTGTCCTTTTCCTTTCCTTTTCCCCTTTATGGGGTCCGTGTCGGCCCTTGGCTCGGGTGGTGTCCGCTGTCCTCTTCGCTCCCTTCACTGTTGCCCTGACGGGGACGTCGGGGCCAAGGGTTTCTCCCGCCTCGCCGCTCACCTCAAAACCCTTCACCTCTCTTCTGAGGATCGTCAGATTTCTGTGCGAGGGGCCTTGGCTTCTGACCTCGATTTGTTTCTGGCCTTTGACGGGGTCTTAAAATGCCATGGTGTGTGGTTGTGTGGGAGATGCATGAGGATCCATGCCTTGAGCCGTGGGTGCCACCACCCAGACGGCATCGTCCGGTTCGTTACCCCGGATGGGGGTGAGGGTACCCATATCGTCGGGATCTCGGCGCCCCTAACCCCTGCCGTTTTGGGCTCCCCCACATCCTCCTTCCTGCTGGATGTGGCGCTCCTTGATCGTGTTTTCAGGGCCCGTTGCACTACCGTTAAGAGCATCCCACCCAGCTGTCGCATGGCTTTCTCCCAAGCCCTTAAAAATGCTCTCCTCGGGGTGGCAGCTCGGCCTGATTCTGTGGCTGCTTGGGTGCGCCTTCTTCTCCTCCCGCGGTGTACGCTGCAGCTTTTTAAACCCCAGAGCCGGCAGGAATGCCGCTCTGGGAATCGGAAGGCTCTGCAGTGTCGCTCCATCTTAACTTCTTTATCCACCTGGGCAGGGGATGATGGGGTCGAGCTGCTGGTTGGTCGTCTCCTCGACCTTTCCGGGGAGGGGCGGGTGCCTGTTAAAGATAAAGGTGACCAGGCCGCCCCTAACGTCAGGAGGTGTCTCCGAAAGGTCGCGGATGGCCATTTCACGGCTGCTGTGAAGGTGCTATCCTCTTCTGGGGTCGCGCCGTTTAACGCTGAAACTTTTCACGCTTTGGTGGCCAAGCACCCGTCTCGTCCGGGCCCCTCCTTGCCTAATGACCCTTTTGCTGAGCCCGCGCTGGTTGTTACCGCTGAGGGGGTCCTCGACGGCATTAAGTCGTTTCCTAAAGGGACTTCTTGTGGTAGGGATGGTTTGAGAGCTCAGCATTTTCTGGACAGTCTCTGCGGGGAAGGGTCTGCCACTGCCAACGACCTTTTGGGTGCTATGGCTTCTGTCGTTAACTTGTGGTTGGGGGGGAGGTGCCCAGTCAGCCTTGCGGAGTTCGTTGCCTCGGCTCCCCTCACCCCGCTTTTAAAGCCTGACAATGGTATTCGGCCTATTGCGGTGGGCACTATATGGCGCCGTCTGGTTTCGAAAATCGCTATGAGAGGGGTTGCTAAGGACATGACCCAATATCTCCATGACTTCCAGTTTGGGGTTGGTGTCCCCAGTGGGGCCGAGGCTGTCCTGCATAGCGTCAACCGTCTCCTAGAGAACCGGCATACCGATGGGTCCCTTGCCATGCTCACCGTCGATTTCTCTAACGCCTTTAACCTTGTCGACCGTTCGTCCTTACTCCGCGAGGTTCGGTTGAGGTGCCCGGCTATCTCGCCTTGGGTGGACTTCATATACGGGCAGCCGGCTCGGTTGTACGTGGGGGATGATCATATTTGGGCCACTACGGGGGTCCAGCAGGGTGACCCGTTGGGCCCACTCCTGTTTGCCCTTGTTCTTCACCCCCTTGTCCACCACATCCGGGACTCTTGCCGCCTCCTTCTGCATGCTTGGTATCTCGATGATGGCACGATCATTGGGGATGTTGAAGAGGTCTCCAGGGCTCTCGAAATCATCAAAGTTTTGGGTCCTCCGCTCGGGCTGGACCTTAATATTAAGAAGACCGAACTTTTCTGGCCAAGTTGTGATGGTAGGAAGGCTCTTCCGGGGCTCTTCCCTGTTGGCATCAGCAGGCCGACCTTAGGGGTGAAACTCCTTGGCGGAGCGGTCAGCAACGATGGGGGATTTATTCAAGGTTTGGCCTTGAGGAGGGCCAATACTGCTGCTGATCTTATGCGCCTCCTCCCCAAGCTGGGTGATCCTCAATGTGCCCTCCTCCTGCTTCGTTCGTGTATGGGTATCGCCAAACTTTCCTTTGGCCTCAGAACCTGCCCTCCCTCTCATGTGGCTCAGGCGGCAATGGATTTTGACAACAACCTTCGCGCGGCTATTGAAGATATTGTCGTGTGTGGTGGGCCCTTCTTTGGGGACCTCCAATGGCGGGTTGCCTCCTTACCCATCAAGATGGGGGGGCTTGGGGTTTACTCGGCTGTTGAGGCCTCCTCCTACGCTTTCGTGGCCTCGAGGGTCCAGTCTTGGGCGCTCCAGGACCATATCCTTCGGGAGTGTGGGGGGTGCCCTATGGACTCGGCTTTCACGGGCGCGTTGGCTGACCTCCGTGGCCTTATTCCGGGCTTTGATCTTAGCGGTTTCTCTAACAAGGACACCGCCCCACCCAAAGCCCAACATGTTTTGGCGAATGTCCTGTTTGGTAAAGCCGTAGGGGAGATGGAAGCTGGATTCGGGATGTCAGCCAGGGACAAAGCGGTGTGGGAATGCCTCCGCCAACCACATGCTCAAGATTTCCTCCTCGCCCTCCCTATTGATGGGTTGGGGCAGCACATGTCGCCAGTCGAATATCGGGCGGTTCTTAAATATCGACTTATGATCCCCCTGTTCCCGAGGGATGAGAGATGTCCAGTATGCAGCAAGGCATGTTTGGATGCTTATGGGGAGCACGCGGTCCATTGCAAAGAGCTGCCCGGTTTCAAATACCGGCATGATCTGGTCCGGGACGTCCTTTTTGACATTTTCAGAAGAGCCGGGATATCTGCTAAGAAGGAAGCCCCGGTTAATTTTTTGTCGGACCCAGCGGATGGGCGTTCCTCCCTTCGACCGGCGGACGTCCTTGTCTTTGGGTGGAAGCACGGGAAGCATGCCTGTGTCGACCTCACTGGGGTCTCCCCGCTAGTGGGGTTCAAGGGCTCTGGTTTCCGGGCAGGCCAGGCTGCCACGAATGCTGCTGCTGGGAAAGTGCGCAAACATGAGGAAGCGTGTCTGGCGAATCAACATGTGTTCGTGCCTTTTGCGTTTGACACCTTCGGTTACCTTGCCCCGGAAGCTGTGGATACTTTGACCCGCGTCCAGAGGGTCATGAACGGGAATGTGGCGACTCCTAGGGGTTTGAATGTGGTTTTCACTCGGTTAGGCTTTGCTATTCAGAAGGGGTTGGCGGCGCAGCTTGTTGCCCGCCTCCCTTGTATTTCATGTTGAGTTGTAACCGTTGTTTTTATTAGTTGACATGCAGATTAAGGAGGAAAAAAAAAAAAAGAAATAAGAAGAAAAAGAGACAATTTTTAAAAGAAACATAATTAAACAAGGTTAAGAAAGTTACAACTTATAAATTTAAACAAGTATATGTAATTAGATAAATATCTAAACCTACCTAGCAACAAAGTTAAACACACAATCTCAAACTAAAAGTTAATATGAATCAATGAATCAATAATCTAACTCAGAATATTCGAACTGAGGTCGTTGGTGACTTGGTCGCCGCTGTGTGGAAGTGGAACAGTGGACCGGTGGTCAGCGGTCGACTACTCGGCTTTGTAGCTTCCAACCTCCTGCTCTTTCAAACGAGCCACGGGTTGCTTATCAAAAATCAACAATTAAGAAAAATAGAGAATATTAAATTGCTATCACACATTCACACAAACACAAATTGGTAACACCCAATACTTATTCCAAACACAATCTGCTATCACAAATTCACACAAATTGCTTATCAAAAATCAAAATCAAATTAATTGCTGAAGTCACATTGCAAGATTTGAGTAGACGAGCAACAATCTGCTATCAAACACAATCTGCAGACAACTAGACGAGAAGACGAGAAGACGAGCACCAATTTGACTTTTAAGTGACGAAGTAGGCAAGTGAGTGAGTAACGAGTTAAGTTCGTCAGAGGCGATGGGGCGAAGCTGATTGCAAGATTTGAGTGCCGCTCTTCGTTCTTCATCGAGCGTAGCAGCAGGATTTTATTTTTTAATTTGGGATTTAGGGGATTGGGTAGGGCTGGCAATTTTGACACGGACATGAAAACACGACACGAACACGACAATGTTAACAGGTTTCGTGTTTAGCCTTAACATGTTTTGTGTCGTTAACAGGTCCCTGTTAATTTTTGTGTCTTAACAGGTCGAAACCTGTTAACCTGTTAAGACACGTTTATATTTTAATAATAATAATAATATATATATATATATATATATATTTTAAATAATATATTAAAGATAGAGTGAGGTTATAATGAGAAGTTAGGTGAAAATAAGAAGGATAAGAAGTCTTCTCATCCGTTAGATCTGATGATCAATGGCCCAGATTTAATCTCTTAATTAAAACTCAAAAATAAATGGTCATACATCTATTAAAACGTTTATAACACAATGACACAATTGACCTGAACATATGACACAATTGACCTGAACATATAACACAATGACTTGAACATATGACACAATGACACAATGATCTGAACAATGTTCAGATCATTGTGTCATTGTGTCATATGTTCAAGTCGTTGTGTTATTGTGTCACGGGGGCGGTCGCACCTTCCTGTCCGTTCTATGCTGCGCCCTTGGGTACGATTTCTATGCGTTTGAGAAACCGCTTCCGGATAATGTACCAGCACGAACACTAATTTTTTTTTTTATTATTATTAGCTTTTCTTAATTATGTAATTTTTTTTTAAATATGTAATTTTCTTTTTTTATTTAATTAAAAAATGTTATTTATTTAATTTGTTTTTTATATAAAGAAATGATTGTACAATTATTGCAAGGGCTTCATTCGTCACATCACTTTTTCTTATGGAGTCTTTTACTCTCTGTCACGTGTGAGCATTTACCATATAAAGACACTTCATTCATTACACATAGCCTAACTCTCCTCAGTATGATTATGATGATCTATTAAATTTCAACCATGTGTTTTGGCCAATCATAGATCAACCACCCGTTTTAGTCTTGCTTTCAACCACATAACGTGACAATAAAGAAATCCGGATTGTTTTGAGCAAGACGTTTCATTGAACAATTGGAAAGCAAGAGTAGAAAATCTAGCTTTATAAGTACGCACCACTAGAAAATGCAAATTATCTAGGCCCTTGTTCATAAAATTTTGCAATTTGCAATCTTTGAATCACTAATAATAAACTAGTCAAAATCAAACGAGTTGCTTCCAAAAAAATTCAACGTCAATTGAAGATAATGAAATATTAATGAAACAACGGTAGCAACTTAATTGATCCTGGAATCAAAATAAGAATAAATGTGCGCAACATAACAATCGGATTTCTTTAATTCCTCCCAAACAAAGAGAAATAGCAAGTTTAACAAAATCAGATACAATGGGTAAGTTTCAAATACAAACCATTTTTATTGTACAAACTCAAAAACTAATATAAAAACCGTTAAATTTCAATTGAATGAAGGTTATTTAGGTATTTTTTGTGTTTTTTTCCCTTCAGGTCTATGCACACGATGGCAAGCTAAGGACCTAAAAAACTAAAAACTAAACAAAAATTATTTTTTTTGTCTGTCCGACTATGTTCCATATATGCAACATGCATATATGCAACATGGTATGTTGCATATATACAACATAGTCGAACATGTAAAAAAAACTTTTTTTTAAGTTCAGGTGGATATGAGTGGATATACGTGAAATTAAATTAAAAAAAATATCAAATTACCCAAAAAAAGAAAAAAACTTCATTTGATATAATTTTTCTTTAGTTTTTATAAGTTTGTAGAATAGATAATGATTTGTAATGAACTTTACTTTTCATGGGAATATAAAAATTAAATGTATATCATGTTTAACGTACAAGTTGATCTTACATACGAATAAAACACAATTCTTAAAACAAGTGGCAAATACATAAAACCAATATGCTTACACAACATTTACCATAATTAAGAACGGACCTGTTTGAATGATCTCATGAATAACACTCAATAACTTCATCACTTGAGGAGTTATGTATATATATAAAGAATAAATTACATTACAAGCATAGAAGAATAAACTAATACCACTTGAGTACACAACAATTAAGCTACTATAAAGTTGGTAGGTTAGCACCATGACCTTTTCATATAGTGCATTAGTGCTCCATGTTTCACGACTCAAGACTTCATTTTTCGACTTCTAACCTAATGTAGATTTCAATTTTGGATTAAAAGTATTTTGCAATTTCACTAAGGAATTTGTTTGGATGCTTAAGTGGGCTAGGGCCTTTTATATTAAACTAGAGAGTTGATGGACTATTGTTTTGAGGTAGACGTTTCTGTTGGAAAATGTGTGTGAATGAGAAGTTTATCTCAAAAGCATTTTTGTTCAAGGTTGGAAAAATGTGATTTGAGCTATCCCACATTGGTGTGGGAACAAAAGGTGAATTGGTTTATAAGAATAAACCTCAAAGCTCTAGATATCACTTGTGTCATGTTTTACTCTAGCTCATACCCTCGCGCAGGGGGGGGGGGTGCGAAAAATGGCTAATCGGGTCGAAATTCTGAACGCGCGACCTGCGGACACGAATGCAGCTCCGAAACGTGTGTCTGGCGACAACACGTTTTTGCTAATTTTCGAACCAAGTTTTAGCAGATTCTAGAAATGACCTTTGGCTTTCCAACCTGATCTTTTAATGGACATAAATGGAACATTCATTCCGGATTAACTCGTAGTAGTTAATGAATGACCTTTCGTGTGTCTATTTTTCGTGTATAAGTACACGAGTTGTGGGCATAAAGAAACACAGAAAATTTGCATTCCAACGTTGTGCTGCTGCTGCTGATCTCCGTCTACAGCTTCATTCCGGTCTCGTTTCAGGCAAGTATTCTCGTCCGGCTGTACACACAGTTTTGAACCGGTGTACCCTGGGAACAGACGTCGAATCTGTTTAAGGGAATTGTGTCAAACACAAGCCCGGTTCCTTTCGTTTTGTTTCTGTGTTCTCCAGGTTTTGCAGGGACTGATAGAGTTGCTGTTCGTGATCATACTTTCGTATCTTGATCGTCGGTTCGGTTAGACTTTCATTTATTTTCTATTCTTGTGAAATGCTTATGTTTGTATAACGATTGTCATAATCGTTTTACGCATGAATTTCCAACAAACTTAAACAGATTCTTAGATTGTGAAACAATCTCTGATTTCTTGATATATACTTAATTTTTGGGAAGCACTCGTTGTTGGTTCTCTAAATTGGAGAATGATTTTTAAATTCACATATTGTCGTGATACAAAATAATTGGAGTAAAACGAATTTAATCTCCGTGTGTTGTATCTAGTTGTTGGTTCTAACATGCGTGTTACAACTAGATGTTTTATACCAAATGTATAAATGATTTATAATGTTATTGTCCAACATGAGTGCTACAAATGACGAAGTTTAAAAAACCGAACTTTATGTAAAGTTGTATTTTAAACGTGTCTTAATGATGTAATTAAGAACGTGTCTTGATGTTGTAATTAAGAACGTGTCTTGATGTGATAGTGATGACCATTAATAATTTAATATGTTATTATTAATTATTAATAAAGGGTTTTGGTCTACTATGTTTACAACCCTTGTAATGGGTCATCAAAAGAATTTAACAAGGTGTTAAAATTCGTTGAATCTCATTGCTAATCTTGTGAGAAATAGCAATTGGGAAAAACAACTTGGTGTTGTTTTCAAATTTATTGAGTTAAAGTATATCTATATAAAATATAGATGTATAATGACTTGGTGGTGTTGCTTTGAGCAGATTTGTTCAAAATGAAACAAGGACATGAAGAGATAACTACGTGGAGTTCCACTGAGGGAGTACCTCAAGGTAGGACTCACGGAAATATCTTAGGATTCACTCCTTCAATGTCAGGAATGACTCGAGTGATTGCCTGTCGAGGGTGGTTCATAATGTCTGGAGCAACAATTCATGCATGCTCTAATCGTTATTCCTTTAAGGAATATCGTGCTGTCAAAAATCGCATAATGATGCTAAATGGCACTAAACACAAGGCGATTGGGATCGGGACTGTAGAATTAAAAGTGTCTACAGGATGTACCCTTACCTTGGAAGATGTTTTCCATGTGCCTAGTATCAAGAAGAATGTTATCTCTGTGAGCAAGTTGAATATCGATGGTTACTCGATATTATTTGCATCAACGATTTCGTGGAGAATGTTTCGTCATCAGAATTCGGTTAAGTTCCATGCGGTAGGAACTGTTGTAGGAGGACTACATCGCTTAACTCTTTGGAGTGATGTTAAAGAGGTCATCGAGATATCTGATGACGAGAGTGTTGGGGATAGCAACACTATATGATTTTATGTTTTAATTAAATAAGACTTTATTTCGTTATGAAATAATTGGTTTAAATAAGACTTTGTTATGTTTTGGAATAAGTGTTTATGATTTATAGTTTGAAATTATTTTAATAAAATAATTTGTTGCTTTAATGTTTGAGATTTTTTCAATACAAACGTTTATTCAAATTATTTCCAATCTGATAGTGCAAGATGTCTGTTGCACCTGTGAGTTAAATTAAACATGTAAATCATATATGTAACGCCCCACACAATGGTAGATGATAAAGTGTATTAAAATACACGAAATGGTATATCTTGTAGTGTTTATGTGTTCAACATAATACGGATGCACAGTGTGAATTGTGAAGTATGAATGCAAGATTTGTTGTTATGGAGTACAATATATGGTATTGTAAATTATAAATCTTCGGAGATTTATGAAGGTCAAGTAGATGCGTCTACCACCTCAATGTTGTTGAACTATTTGATGACTTGGTCTTCATTTGGGAGAGTATCCTAAAATGAATAGTTCTAGAAAACAAGGGATGATGCACCGCGTGTGCAATGGGTTGTTGAGTGTCAATTTGTTTGAACATCTCAAAACCTAGTGAGTGTATCCTGGGTTTATTCATATTGGTTATGAATGCACTCACCAAATTTAATCGAATTAATGCTCATGATGAGGCCTTCGAGTTTCATTGGTGTTTTGGATACGTACTTAAGGCAAATAGGTTATAATCCTAAAACCGAATAATAGGTTATGTATGGTTTTGTAACATACATATGAGACGTACACAATGTTATTGGTCTAGTCTCACGAATTTGTCTAAATGAATGTGTGAATGTGGGAAACGGATATTGTGATATCCATTGAGGCTGTGATGAATCAGAATGATGCATCTTCTGTTCACATGCTAACGTATTGCAGTCTAAAGCATGCTAGACTAGCACTTGGTTGATTGTGATGCTCTGTTGAGATTAATCAACTATAACATTCAAGACACACATGAACACAATACCCGTTTTGTGTATAGACAAATTTCAAATGTAATCTACATTCGGTTTAAGGAACATGATATAAACTATGGAAAACTTGAATGACTAGATCATTAAAGTTGATATTACCTAGTTTTCAATGCCTATAGCAATTTGATTTCTTCCGGACCACTGGTTCTTTCGAACAGGTTGTTCCGGACTTGTGTGGTCCTTCGGATAAGTTGTTCCGGAATCGTGAGGTTCTTCCGGAAAGGTGGTTCCGGACTCATGTGGGTCTTCCATAATTTCTAGAATTATGCTAGAGGTTAACTTAGAACTATTCTAAGTATGAGATGCTTGTGTGAACATACTTATGGGAAAAGCATGTGTTGCTTACATCAACTCTAAAGCACTCGTGAGCTAAATATATATAATGAGTTGAAGTTATGGACCGTAATGATACATTTATTATTCAAAGTGTGATAATAAGTGATGTCACATAAAGCTTATCAAAGTGCAGGCAATGTGGGGGGAGAGAGACCATTTGAGAAACAACCAGTGTGATGGTTGAAATGGCATAACCATAGAGAAAGGGAGAACCTTTCATCACCCCATTTGGATATCATCTAATAACACTTAAATGTGGGGGTGGCTTGCATTTGATATATATGTTTGGCAATAAGGATTGAAATCATATGACTAAGTGGAGTACATAATAGTCATAAGGATGTGTTCACCTTGGAAAGACTATAATATGGTCACAAAGGGTACTTATTGCAAGATCAAGATTATAAATCTTGGATGCAAATTATCTTGGTTGGTTTGATGAATTGTGGGAACCATCTAGTTTATGATAACTGAGTGGTTGGCATCCCAGGGAAAGATCCGCTAGCTCCCATGCAGATGATATGATCAATGATGTAAGTAATGTCAGGACGTCTTGGATGTAAGATTTGACATGAAAGACATGGGAATGACAAATGTGGTTTTGGAAATTCAAAAACACATGAACTGAAAGTGGACTTGTTTAAAGTCAAACCCACTATGTGGACTAAAATTCTTGAGAAGTTATGGGAATGGCAAATAGTTTTTGCAAATGGTTTTTGCAATGACTCTAATGTGGCTAGAACTACAAACTGACACGCGTCAGTATCTAGCTAAGAATAGAGGAGAGCTTGTTTGGAGTACTCAAGAATTATTGGCAGTCTGATATATCTGATGAGTTGTACTGGACCAGACTTAGTATACGCTGTAAGCAAGCTAAGTAGATACACGAGTAATCGAAGTTCAACTCATTGGAGTTGTGTGATTAGGTTACTTAAGTACCTAAGGTACACAAAGGAACACGGGTTGCACTATAACAGATATCCAACAGTGATTCAAGGACATTGTGATCCAAGTTGGATATCTGATACGATATCTGATACGATATCTGATACGATATCTGATACGATATCTAATACGATACTTGATACGAATGATTCCAGAGCAACGAGTGAATATGTATTCACACTTGGAAGTGCAACCATATCGTGGAAAATTTCAAAACAAAAGGTTATTGTAGATCCACGATGGAAGCAGAATTCATCGCTTTAGATAAAGCTGGTGAAGAGGGTGAATGGCTACGTCAATTCATGGAGGGTATACCAATATGGCCTAAGCCGGCAACGGCCATATGTATACATTGTGATAGCCAATCGGCAATTGGCAGAGCTCATAGCACAATGTATAATGGTAAGAACATACATATAAGACGTAGACATAATACGACAACTAATCTCTACTGGAATTATCACTGTTGACTATGTGAAGTCAAAGGATAATATTGCGGATCCGCTGACAAAAGGCCTAAGTAGAGAGTTAGTTCAGAAGTCGTCCATGGGAATGGGACTGAAGCCCTTGAAAGATTAAAGTTAATATGAAGGAAAACCTAACTCAGTTGACTGGAGATCCCAAGATCTGAGTTCAATAGGACAACCTAATTGTATGAACTAGTGAGGTCACTGTGGGGGAAGAATTGATAACTCCACGCACTTTAAGAAGGGGATGTATAATTGGAATCGATACATCTCCTAGTCCATTCCTAAAAGTGACAAGTACGAGGTTAAGCCTATGGCTTTTAATGATTCAGCTGAGGCAGCCACACGTGGTGAATCACCTATGTGAGAGAGAAGTGGGGGTCGCTTCGAAGGGTATTGAGAGGGGGCACAATACCTAAGAGCTCTCGCAGAACCAGGCTAATGTTCATGACCATAACGAACATAACTATGAGGACTTGATGTTGTCAAGGAGAGTCTTGTGTGAAGCACATTGTCGCCTACACAAACGGCAGACGAGTTCAAAGGCATCGCCGCCTACTCAGAGCCAGTAGACTAAGTGTGTTTCATGAGCGAAGGTTCAAAGGGTAACACCTACCTATCGTATGCAAGATTCAACTGTTGAATATTCGATCGGGATTAAGTTACTTCTGAGATCAACCTCCATTCATGTGGGGGATTGTTGGAAAATGTGTGTGAATGAGAAGTTTATCTCAAAAGCATTTTTGTTCAAGGTTGGAAAAATGTGATTTGAGCTATCCCACATTGGTGTGGGAACAAAAGGTGAATTGGTTTATAAGAATAAACCTCAAAGCTCTAGATATCACTTGTGTCATGTTTTACTCTAGCTCATACCCTCGCGCAGGGGGGGGGGGTGCGAAAAATGGCTAATCGGGTCGAAATTCTGAACGCGCGACCTGCGGACACGAATGCAGCTCCGAAACGTGTGTCTGGCGACAACACGTTTTTGCTAATTTTCGAACCAAGTTTTAGCAGATTCTAGAAATGACCTTTGGCTTTCCAACCTGATCTTTTAATGGACATAAATGGAACATTCATTCCGGATTAACTCGTAGTAGTTAATGAATGACCTTTCGTGTGTCTATTTTTCGTGTATAAGTACACGAGTTGTGGGCATAAAGAAACACAGAAAATTTGCATTCCAACGTTGTGCTGCTGCTGCTGATCTCCGTCTACAGCTTCATTCCGGTCTCGTTTCAGGCAAGTATTCTCGTCCGGCTGTACACACAGTTTTGAACCGGTGTACCCTGGGAACAGACGTCGAATCTGTTTAAGGGAATTGTGTCAAACACAAGCCCGGTTCCTTTCGTTTTGTTTCTGTGTTCTCCAGGTTTTGCAGGGACTGATAGAGTTGCTGTTCGTGATCATACTTTCGTATCTTGATCGTCGGTTCGGTTAGACTTTCATTTATTTTCTATTCTTGTGAAATGCTTATGTTTGTATAACGATTGTCATAATCGTTTTACGCATAAATTCCAACAGTTTCATTAATTGAACACTTGGAAAGCAAGAGTAGAAAGTCTAGTTTTTTAAACTAACACACTCTTACCGGCGAATACATAAACCACCGGTTTTGGCCAATGATTTCAGGAGCCATCTTGTTCTCACCCACTGTTACATATAATAAAATGAATAAAAGCCTGTATGTACGTTTTTGTATGGTACATGGTATAGGGACTAGTTTCGACTATTCATGATTGTATAAGGTGTTGGATATTAAGTGTCCAGACCCGACAGATCTTGAACCCGACCCGGTTACGACCCGTAAGAGTTACACCGGGTGCAACGAACTCTAAACCCGCTTACTAGTTAACCGGTGAAAGAAACGGAAACGTTTGATTATATATTTATTATTTATACTTGTTATAAATAATTAATAATCAATAATATTATTATTAACTGGCTTAATAATAAAGGGTGAACGATATTTAAATAAAAGTAGTTTTATTTAAAATCACGGTCGAGTTATACGTTAGTGAAATGTTTACTAACGTTAGCTCGTGGGCTCTCGTACAAGATGGACTTTATATTCGAGAGGGGCCCGATATCTTATACATATTAGATGATTAGGGGTGAAACCCTAATCATCCTAATAAAAATATCGCGGACGGCAGAAAAGGAGAATTAATTCTCCTTCGTTTTCTCTTCCTCTCGAAAACCCTATACACGGCTTTGCCGTTTTCGGTCGATCGCCGCCACCGCTCGTCCGGTGGTCATCTTCGAGCCACCGTATCTTGGTGATCGTTGATAGTTAGGCCGTTCCGTCAGTCAACGCCCGTAGACCGTTTTACGGTCTAGAGATCGCCGTCTCGTACGCCTTGATCGGCCGCTCGGTTTGCCGCCAATCGCCGCCGCAAAAGTGCCGATCACCACCGTGTAAATCGCCGCCGCCGCTCGCCGCCGTCGCCGTCGTCACCCGCCACCACTACCGCCGCTCGCCTGTCGTCGCTAGACCGTCGCCTGTCGACGCGAGCCTGACGCCTTTCACCGTGCGCCGTCTCCAGTTGTAATCGGACTTGGTTCCGATTGATCTCGTACCATCGCGATACGCGACAACCGTTGGAGATCGAAAGTGGTCCGTTTCAACCTAGCGCTTCGTTCGTTGAAACTCGGTGTCTTGAGCGTTTGTTCAACACCGCCAAGGTATATCTAAACTCCGTTTTAGTTTAGATGTTTTTATTTCGATTAATGTAATCGTTATTATTTTCGCGCTAAAATGTTTACCGCGAAATGGTGTTTGCGTGATTAATCATTTTGGTGATCGTGATCCTGTTGACACGATTTCGACACCAACGGTTTACGCGTTTAAATTTAGTAAAATTTATTTTTCCGCTGCGTAAACGGATTACCGGTTTAATCCGTTTTAAACTCTTAATTTACTAAACCCGGTCGGTAATGTTTTAATTAACGGTCAAGTTTTTTTTTTAACGTCACCGGGCACCCGTATACCACTGTCGAAACCCAACATAAGGTTCAAAATGTAATATTGTAACAATGTGATTAGCGGGTTGTTAAATACGTACTGTTAATCAAGATCGGGAATAACAGCTTATGGTTTGGGATATCTCTCTCTCTAAAATTCTTCTCTATAATTGTGACCTAACATTGATATTAGAGAAGAACTCAAGAAGAAGAAGAAAATTATCCTAAATCATCGATCGACGATCGTATCCTAACACCCACATAGGTGTTAGGTTAAGTTTAATCGTCGCATCGGAACTTCCGATTCACAAAGGACACAAATATAAAGATAAAGAAACACGAACAGAGAATTTTGCGTAGTGGGCTTCAACTAGAGATATTTTTATTAAGTTCAGTACGAGGACTACAATACATAAACATGATATATATAGAGAGAACATATTAGGGTTTTAGGACTACAATACCATTCTTTGAAAGTTCATTTGGAGTCCAAAGTCGAACCTCTTCATCTCGATAACCGATCGAAACATTCACTCCACCATTTGATCATGGTAACCTCTTAATCACAATCGATTAAGATACGACCTCCATCATTTGATCATTTCACCACAATCACTCTCCTTCCCTCTCGCCCTCAAGCTCTCCAACAAAACCACCATAGAAAACCACCGGAAAAAGGGTCTGGTTGCCCCTGTTATGGTTCTACCACCTTCGTCGCCACCCACTGACCACCGGTGGTCACCGTGTGGCCACCATCATCTACTGTTCGAGTAACCGAAAGCATCCGAGGTTGCAATTAGAACTGTGTTTCGGTCTGGTTTCATCGTCACCTTCGCACCAAAACTTAACTCCGACACTAAGGTATGTTCATCTCCAGTTGTTTGGTCCGTCTCTACGGTATATGTATGCCGATATCATTTTCCCGGTGACCGGAATAGGGTTCCGGTCGGTTACGGGTGTGTTGTGGGAGAAGATGACAACCGATGGGTAATCGTTAAATACATTTCTGAATCACATAAAGTCAATAAAATGTGATATGCTCTAGTGGTTAAGGCATAGGTATTTTAACAAAAGGTTGCGGGTTCGAGACCCAGCGGCCCTAATTTTTTTATCGATTTTTCTGAAGAATGGGTTTTAGCCACTGCGCATGTTCAAAACTATTCCTGATCGGGTTGGTAACTTAAGGGAGATCTAGCCTAGTGGTTTGGGCTATTTTTATTACCTATTTTATGGATTTGTTCGACTCAAAATCCATCACCAACCGTTCCCCATATTATTTTGGACCCGTAGACCCTCGTAGGAATAGTTATTTTGATCGTTACCACGTTATTTTATATAACACAAATTCCCATCACTATATATATATATATATATATATATATATATATATATATATATATATAGGGTGGGGGTATAATTTGAGAACCAATTTGTTTTTAAAACTTTTTAAAACCATTCTGAGGCACTAGTTATATATAATGAAATCCCCCCCCCCCCCCCCACATGAATTTGAGTGGTCCCCCCTGAATTATTATGGTACCGTTAATATTATTGACAATAGCGGAAAGTATATTGTAGTACTACTGGGTCTGACATGCCCCACCCGGGTCAATCGCTCTGACACGATTGGATACAAAACATGTGTTATATTCGTTCTAAATTTAATAAGGCATACTGTAAACAACTGTTGGCTTCGGTGACCACCAACGTGCGAAGTTTCTTGAATATAGCCTAGCTAGCTATTTGATATATATTGGGGGGGGGGGGGGGGAGGTATTCATGCCTAAGGCATGTTTTTGAATCATTAAACTGACCTATCAAATGGTGCCAACAGGAGAGGAAAAAATGTAGAATTGATGCTTTGGTGGTGGGTATGCATGCCTAATGATGTTTTAGGCAATGTGAAGTAGGGACCACCATCAAACACACACAAATCTCTCGGCAAGCTTCGGCAAAGATATGCCGAAAACTCTTCTCCCCCATGTCGATGTCGCAACGCCGAACCACGCGGTATGCATGCCTAAGTGTTTGCCGAGAATCATGGTGACGCCGAAGGGGTATACCGAAGGTATACTCCCCACCCTTAGTGATTATTGTTGGGTCCCTTGAAGGGCGCTTTAACAATGTTGGCACAATTTGATTTAAACAAGATAAATAAGTTGCGGAAAGTAAATCAAATTGGAAGACATCAATTCATATAAAGGGTTATTCTGTATATCTCAAATGTAAATAATGGTTTACACGAGTTTATAGTATGACTATGTATCAACAGAAATAACTTTTCTATGGGAGTAATGTTGTAATTGCTTTGAGAAGATATTGAATTGTATGCTTAATGTCCTGCTTTGTTTGGTGAAGTCGGCTTGCTATTTATAGGTGGATGTAGCAAGTTGTATTTGGATAAGGTGGTTGAAGACGATTGATGTTGGAGTGTGTCAGAGTATATAGAGATAATTTGATCATATTTAATTTATCTCTTTTTCAAATGTCTTCAACTGCCTTCTTGATTGATGCCAAGTTGACATTCATTTTGCTTGCTCTTCACACAAATATAGAAATTGTTCTTCTCATAGTATTTATCTTCTGATAATCCAGAACTCCTTCTGGATTCTTCTTTGAAGACTGTTGATGCTTCCCATTAGAAGCTATCTACAGAAATGAGGATTTCTGTAGATTTTAGTCTGTACAGAACTACTTCGGAATCTCCGGAGTAGTTCTGTATGAATACAGAAATCATGCAGAAATATGTAATTCATACAGACTTTCGTATCCTTTCTCTTTTAAGGATGTGTCTTATCTTTTCTTCTAATACTTGACTGTTTTGTGTTACAATTACATTGTGCTCTAACAATTATGCTCATTGAACTTAACTTGTTTGAAATTATAAACCTGTGAACTCACCAACCATTGTGTTGAACTTTAGCATGTTTATCTCAGGTTGCAGATGTTTGAGTATCACGAGTACGCATGCATGAGTCTTTGAAACACCTTTAGTGCCTTTGCACAAGCTACTCACCGTGGGTGACAATGTTTTTACACAAATACTTTTGTTGTATTGACGATTCCGCACTTGTAAAAATTTGTATTTATATTTTCAATAAAATGTAAAATCTTTTATTCAATTATTAATTGTTTGGTGTAGCTAATGGACTGGATCCTGATTTGTCACGCTCCTTGCGTTGGTCTTCCGCACGTTAATTTTGGGGGTTTGACACACCGCATTTTATTTTCTTTTAGAAATATATATAAAAAACTGGAGTGAACCCATAAATATTAGTAAGAGTGAATCCTATAACATATAATGTCACAATCTAGTTGGTTAGGTCCTTCCACTCTATCTTGGAGGTTCCATGTTCGATTCCCGTCCCTATTTGTTTTTTTATTATTTTTCTTAATTTTTTGTAAATCAATAAACTAGCGTTTCATTCTTAATTCATAAACAGAAAGAGCCCATCCTCCAGACCAGACGCTCTCACTCTCTCAGGCTCATAAGTATCAGCTCTCTGCCCTTTTTCGTTTGGTGCCTCCATCCAGCCATCACCAATCTGCTGTCTGTCGGGTGCCGACTGCCACTCATTCTAAGTCGCTCTCCGCCACTCTTAGTCTCTCTCACTGTCTGCCTCTTTTTCTATTTCACCTTTTTAGTGGATTCGGGCATGAACTACCCCTAATTAACTAATTTGGATCTTAATTTGATGAATTGCTTGCATTTTCTATGTACTCATATGAGTTTATTAATTTAGGTTTTGTTTTTAGGTACGTATGAACCGCCCCTAATTAACTAATTTGGTTCTTAATTTGTTAAATGTTAATGGATTTGTGAAATTATGAATTAGGTAATATGAATATTAAGAGACTTTCACAAGACAACCATCAAACCTTGAATCATCTTCTTCAAGTAGTAAATGCTTAAAATGGACTTCATATATACATGAAAACTTTTATTTTTGTATATTATCTACATTTGATGAAGTACATCTTGGGATTTACTAACACACTTTGTGAAGCTCTTCAAAGAAAAGATCAAACGTATATTGAATGCATGTGAGCTCGTTAGATCAACCAAAGAAGAATAACAAAAGTATCGACTTGAAGATTTTAAGTCACTTTTGAAAGATGTCACATCCTTTTGTGACAAATATGAGATTGAAGTGGTTGAAATGGAAGATGAGTATGTTGGCCCGATATATCGAAGAAGGAGGACAAACATCACCAATCATCGCTATTATGTGGTTCATAATTTCAACACAGTGCTTGACATGCAATATCAAGAGCTTGGAAACCATCTTAACGATGTAACAACTAACTTGCTTACATGTATGAGTTCTTTGAGCTCGTGTCATAATGTTAGGGCCTTTAAGAAACTAAACTTACTAAAGTTGGCCGATATGTATCAGTACGATTTAAATTTTGATGTAAAAGACAAGTTTATTTATGATTCGGCCACTATATTGCTATTGTGAAAGAAGATACTGTAACATCCCAAAAACCCATTTTGATTTAAATATAATTTATGCTAAGATACGGGGAGCTATTGGGTGAAGTACGTTTTAAATGATAACCTAATATAAAATAGTGGATGTTTTATTTGTTACAAATTTTGCTGGGTGAAGTACATTTTAAAAGATAACCCAATATCAAATATTCGCTATTTTATTTGTTACAAAATCTATATGTAACTAATATATAAAGCATGAAAGAGTAGGTTTTATGGTGAAAATAAAGCATGTGGCTAAATTTAACCAAAACGGATAAATAGAGAGGGGCGGTATAGAAATATTGGATTAAAAAGGAAAGTCTGGATTTCTTCTCAAGGAGAAGAATCGCAGATCGTATATTGGAAGAGAAGGAGCTAGGGTTTTGATCTAACATCAATTCCAAGCATTAAAGTGAATGATTTCTGGTGCCATTTTTGGATTTTAGGAAGGAAACACACCAAGTAGTCGAAATTTCTTCTCTTGTCCAGATTTGAGTTGTCAAGTAAGTCATCTCTTTTGTGCTAGTCGAATGTGAGGTTAGCTAGTTGATGAAAATGATATGTGAAGGCTATGTAATGAGTTTTATATGGATGTGGGAGACCCAAATTTTTCATACTTTATGAATACTTGCAAATTCGATAGAAGTTGTAGGTTAGGTAAAACCCCATGTATAAAACTAGAAAATTATGTTGTATGTGTAGATGGGTTGGGTCACTTGACCACATTAATGTATATAAAAGTGGTAAAACTCATGGCTTGACTTAATCCTGTGATTATAAATGAAAGTAAGCAATGTTAGGATGGATTAGTATGTTAAATATGTATACGATAGATTAAGCATTTTTCGCACACCATGTGTTTGTGGAAATGCCTAAATGTGTTCTTGGACTAGAAATTAAGTGGTTTGATCAAATTGTTAAGTGGGTGGTACTTGAGTATTATGGTTAGTCATATTATTATTTACCAATCTAAATGATCATGAAAATTTTAGGTGAAAGTGGTAGGAGCTCAAGCCAACAAAGAATGCCATATTTGAAGAATTGAGGTTACACATAAGTTGTTATAATGCTATGTTACAAAGTATGTTATAAAGTGGTTGACCAAAAGCGCGATTACGATATTAGTTGGAATATTACGATTGTCTATTTCTTAATTTGGTAACATAGGTTGAAATAGAATGTTGTAGTTGGATGATGATACAACATTGAAGAGGTATATGAAAGTGTGTTTTATGACCCGCTTGGATTAGAATGTATGAGTTAAAAGTATGCTTATATAAAGCATGTAATATGATATGATCCGGTTGGGGTAAGGTGGATAAACCAAAATGTGTGTTTATAAAGAATGTTTATGGCCCGGTTGGGTTAAAACTTATGAGTCAAAATATGTGAAATAATGTTGTAAGAACCCATTTAGGTTGAGATGAACAAATCAAAGTATGTTAAACTTAAGTGTGTAATACGACCCGTTTGGGTAAGGATGAATAACACCAATGTGTGTTATACAAAGTGTGAATATGAGTCGTTTAGGTAAGGATGAATAACACCAATGTGTGTTATAGAAAGTGTGTAATATAACCCGTTTGGGTAAGGATGAATAACATCAATG
Organism: Deinandra increscens subsp. villosa; assembly: GCA_039602395.1. Lineage (NCBI taxonomy): Eukaryota > Viridiplantae > Streptophyta > Magnoliopsida > Asterales > Asteraceae > Deinandra > Deinandra increscens. The sequence goes on from JBCNJP010000023.1 coordinate 14,117,107, forward strand.
TGTGCCATACAAAGTGCGTAATATGACCCGTTTGGATAATGAATAACACCACTGTGTGTTATACAAAGTGTGTAATATGACCCTTTGGGTAAGGATTAATAACACCAATGTGTGCTATACAAGTGTGCAAAATGACCCGTTTGGGTAAGGTTGATAAATTAAAGCGTGTCTATGTAAAGTGTGTTTTATGACCCATTTGGGTAAGATGGATAAACCACAAATATGTTTAAGTATACTATGTTTTATAACTCGTTTGGGTAAGGTCGATCAACTAAAGTGTGTTTATGCAAAGTGTGTGTTGTGACCTGTTTGGTTAAGGAGGATAAACCAGAAATGTGTTTATGTAAATTATGTTTTATGACCCGGTTACGTAAGATGGATGAAACAAAGTGTGTTTGTATAAAGTATGTTTTACAACCCATATGGGTTAAGTTAGAGAAAGAATGATTTTGGTAATCAGTTGGGCAAAGTTTTATGAATGCTATATCAAATCAATATGTACCTACGGGTAGGATTGAGAGTATGTGTTTTCATGCTCTAAGTTACACCCTTCGGTGAACGAATGAAAAAAGTATGAAATTGGTTTATGTGTCAAGGTTTTATATACAAGTAGTTGTTTGAAAATGATCTATAACTTGGGTTATGTTTACGTCTTATACTTTTTGTGATTGCTTAGTATGTCAAGGTGAAAGGTGGCAAGAAGTGTTATTAGGATGAGAATTGAATGTTATATGCTAATGTAATCTTGAGGAAATGTTACATTGGTCATATACAAGTTGCAGGTGCAAAAGGTGGTTGAAAATCTAGAGTCTAAGTTGAAAAGGAAAAAAAAATGACTATGTCTCGAAATCTCAGGGAAAATTTGTTGAATCTCTAGAAAATAAACTCCTGGCGATACGCTACCAGCGAGTTTGAGCTGATAGTGATACGCCACCTTTGTGGCGATACGCGACAGAGCAACAACAGACTATAGCGATATGCTACAGTCTCTGTTGCTAGATTTTTGGTTGTTTCTTGTCTTATGTGGGGTGTTTGGGGGCTAAGATGGTTATGTCACCCATACTAACATGTTACTGGTATTGGTGACAGGAAATGAGCAGGTGTTCAGCGGGTCATGATCAAGCAAGAGTTTTAGAAGAATTAAACACCACTGAATTGTTATTTTGAAAACTCGTTAATTAACAAAGTCTATTTACGTTGAAATCTCTGATGTAGTTGGTCTAGTGTGAACCAAACTTTGGTTTTGGGAATAAACACATTACTTTTGATGGTCGATTGACAATTCCTTGACAAAATTTTCTAGGACCGAATTTCTAAACGTGTAATTTCCGCTTTATAAGGGGAGGGGCGTTACGGATACACAGTTAGTCAACTTGAATGGGGTAAGTGATTTTGCTCAAAAGATAGTGGAAACAAGAAAATACATTGATTATCTGTTGGTTTATCGTCTAATAAAGTTATCACTAGTTTACTAGTTGCAACAACAAGTGTTGAAAGAAATTTTTCTTCAATGAAGCACGTGAAGACGGAATTGCGTAATAGGATGGGTGATGGATACATGAATGATTCTTGTATATGTTACATTAAAAGAAAGTTATTTCAACAAGTTTTGGTCGAAGATGTAATGCAACATTTTCATATTATTATAGTAATTACCCGAAAATATACTTGAATGATCTTTCATATGATCCAGACGAAAGGAAATAAATTTCATCTTATATCCCTTGTAAAATAGATGAAATTAGATGAGCCTATTTGCTTAAAGGTCCATGCCAACCAACTATGCCTTATTTTCCATAAACAAATTATAGTGGTAAATTAAGACGTTTTAATCTGGAATAGTACAAGCAATAACATGGAAATACAAGTAACAAAATGGAAATTTGTTAGAATATAGTGTCAAACAAGATAAAGTGTATTTATATTGCTACTTGTTTAAGGAAAACAGACAAAATGATGCATCTGTGAGTGAGGGGGTGTGATGTTAGCAAAAGATCAAAACGTTAGATGCTTATGTTGGTTAGAATAGTTTTCACAATAAAGCACGTAAAAAGGGTTTTGACTTGTGTAAAGAAGCTCAATTTATACATGTGGCCTTTGAAAAACAAGCTAATAAACAAAAACAAGATTATGGAATTCGATTAAGTACTTCGGTTAACTTGTTAGAGGATTATTGAATGGTGGGTTATCTTTTCTTGGTCATGAGGAGTCTGAAAAATCTCTCTACATATGACATTTCATGGAGTTTTTTAAATTGTTTGGAGAAATAAATGAGGAAATTTGTAAGGTTATATTAAGTAATGCTCCTGTGAATTGCCAATTGATGGCTCCATTAATCTAAAAAGAAATTTATAATTGTTTTGCAGAAGAGTTATTAAAGAAGATATTTGAAGAACTTGGTGATGATGTCTTTTCCATATTAGAATATATCTAATAAAGAACAAATGACTGTGTTATTAAGATACATTGATAAATTAGGATTTTTTAAGGAGATTATTAGTCTTGTCAATGTTAAGGAAACAACCGCCTTATCTCTTAAATTTGCAATTTATGACCAATTTTCTTGTTGCACTAACACAGATGTAGGCTAAGTAAATCAACGAGATGAACTGGATAAAAACATTCAGAGTTGGGGTGGTCATGATAATTACAGGAATGTTGATCTTTTTTTTTTGGCTTCAAGGACATTCGAAATTTCATCTCTGGTGATACTTTTTTAGTTAAAGATAGTAATGGGGACAATTTTTCTATCTATTTTGATATTAAAAATCATTTTTTTATATTTATAATGATCATCCTTTTTGTAGTGAACTAGAAAGTTCCTTTTATCGGAATTCTAGTTATCTGAATAATGGATCGAAGAGTAAGAATCCCCAACACGATCCTTACATGAATGATTCTCAGTATACTTGGAATAATCACATTAATAGTTGCATTGACAACTCTCTTCAGTCTCAAAATTGTATTGATTGTTACATTGTAAGTGGTAGTGACAATTCCAATAAGAATTACAGTCTAGTTCCATTTGTAGTAAAAGTTGAAATAGTAGTAAAAACGCGGATGCCAGAAAAATGATACGATAAAGTTCTACTGATCTGGATGTAAATAAAAAATACAGGAATTTGTGGGTTAAATGCGAAAATTGTTATGGATTAAATTATAAGAAATTTTTTTTCAATAAAAAATGAATCTTTGTGAACAATGTGGATATCATTTGAAAATGAGTAGTTCAAATAGAATCGAACTTTCGTCGATCTGGGTACTTGGGAACCTATGGATGAAGACATGGTCTCTCTGGATCCTATTGAATTTCATTCGGAAGAGGATCCTTATAAAAATCGTATCGATTCTTATCAAAGAAAGACAGGATTAACCGAGGTTGTTCAAACAAGCATATGGCAACTAGAAGGTATTAACGTAGCAATTACGATTATGAATTTTCAATTTATGGGGGGTAGTATGGGATCCGTAGTCGAGGAGAAAATTACCCGTTTGATTGAAAACGCTACTTAAGAATTTCTACCTCTTATTATAGTGTGTGCTTCCGGAGGGGCACACATGCAAGAAGGAAGTTTGAGCTTGATGCAAATTGCTAAAATATATTTTGCCTTATATGATTATCAATCAAATAAAAAGTTATTCTATGTACCAATCCTTACATCTCCTACTACCGGTGGGGTGATAGCTAGTTTTGGTATGTTGGGCGATATCATTATTGCTGAACCCAACGCCTACATTGCCTTTGTGGGTAAAAGAGTAATTGCACAAACATTGAATAAAACCGTACTCGACAATTCACAAGCGTCTAAGTATTTATTAAAGAAGGGCTTAGTTGATCTAATCGTACCACGTAATCCTTTAAAAAGCGTTCTGAGTGAGTTATTTCAACTCCATACTTTCTTTCCTTTGAATCAAAACTAAAACATTAAGTTCAATTATTTTGAGCAAACAAGTAATTAGTTTATTGGAATCTAAGTCAAAACTAGACGAATGGGGTTTTTTGTTGACATAAGATCTAATTGTATAAAGAATCAAAAGTTACAGAAAATCGAAAATCTGCCCCCTTTTCTTATATTGATTAAGAAGCTTTTGTCAACTATTAACAAAATCAAAATGAACAAGATAAAAGATGAAATTATTCTTATCGAAATTATTATTCTCGTCAAATTAGGAAAAAACATGGATAAGCTTACACTAACCCATCAATTTTGGATCCAATTCGTTATTTTTCTTGAGAGGTATCGGGAAGGAATTAGAATGGAATAATATCGATTCGGACAGAATAAAAGGTTCTCGATTGATTCAAACACTATACATATGGGATAGAAGAAGAGGAAAAAACCGAATATTTCACATATTGCTTTTAATCAATCTGATTTATTTCATACCCTTTGTTCAATGAGAAAATGAGTGTAATTCTAAGGGATCAAACCTATGGGACCTAAAGAAAAATATATAAAAGAGAGGGGAAAATATTCATATTAAATAAATCAAAATCAATAAATAAGTAAATAAAAATGAAGTAGAAGAACTCAAATTCCAACTGAACAAATTCAAACTTGAATAGGATCTTTCTGATTCTCGAAGAATGCGGGGCAAGGGGATTTGGGTAGGGTTAGAGGCCAATATTATGATGGTGCAAGCAACATACCCGGTGAGTTTGACGATTTGAAAGCTTTGATTTTGAAAGAAAACTCTTCGACATATTATATTTATTGTTTGCTCATCAACTTTAACTTGTTGTGGCCCTAGCAACCAAACATCATGAATTTTTTTAATTTTTTTGGAGAAATAATATATTTAATAAATATAGTTGGTGCATCTTGCAAACAAATAAATTTGCTAAAAAAAGTCAAAGAGAGATAATGGTATTGAATCCGGAAATTGAAAATGGATGTGGAAAGAATCAAAAACTATCACTTGCAAGAGCCAGAGATACATGTTAGAGTTCTCACGAAAGAAAACTTCTCCATTTTCTTGCTTTATAACCTACTATTATTAATGTGCATGAATATATAAAAACTTTGGTAAGCAATGGTGCTCACCAAAGTCATGCAAATGGGCTTCAAATATACATGATAACTTTTAATTTTGTATTTTATCTATATTTGATGAAGCACATCTTGAGAGTTACTAACACACTTTGTGAAGCTCCTCAAAGAATAAATCAACATATATTGAATGCATGTGAGCTCGTTAGAACAACCAAAGAAGAATTACAAAAGTATTGACTTGAAGAATTTGAGTCACTTTTGAAAGATGTCACATCCTTTTGTGACACATATGAGATTGAAGTGGTTAAAATGGAAGATGAGTATGTTGGCCCCAATTATCAAAGAAGGAAGACAAACCTCACCAATCGTCACTATTATGTGGTTCATAATTTCAGCATAGTTTTTTATATGCAAATTCAAGAGTTTGGAAACCGTCTTAACGAGATAATCACTAACTTGCTTACGTGTATTAGTTCTTTGAGCTCGTGTCATAATAGGGTGTTTAATAAACTAAACTTGCTAAAGTTGTCCGATATGTATCCATATGATTTTAATTTTGATGAAAAAGCAAAGCTTATTTATGAATTCGACCACCACACGCTTTGTCAACTTGAATGGGGTAAGTGATCTTGCTCAAAGGATGGTGGAAACAAGAAAATACATTGATTATCCGTTGGTTTTATCATTTAATAAAGTTATCAATAGTTTTACCAGTTGCAACATCAAGTTTTGAAAGAAATTTTTCCTCAATGAAGCATATGAAGACGGAAATGCGTAATAGGATGGGTGATGGATACATGAACGACTCTTGTATTTGCTACATTGGAAGACAGTTATTTCAACAAGTTTTGGTCAAGATGCAATGCAACGTTTTCATAGTATTGTAACATTTATTCATATCGTATTGTGTGATCAACCATATCCGACCTGAACTAACTAAATCGAAACTTTTAAAATTTATTTGTTAGAATTTCAACCACTAAAAAAAGTGAAACCATAAGATAATAATCTGGGTCCGCCCTAGCCACTTGGAGTGAACAGAGGTAGGATAACTAGCTTGGAGGTTCAAGAAGAAGTGAAGATTCCATTGACAAATTATTAAAGAGGCAAAGGGAATTTATTTTGTACTCGGACCACCAAGCTCTCAAGTTTATTCACGGCCCAGCTAAACTAAACCCCCGACACGCTAATTGGGTTGAGACATTACACGACTTCTCTTTTGTGATCCGACAAAAAGTTGGCTCCTCCAACACTGTCGCTGATGCGCTCAGCCGACAGCCTGCTCTCCTATCCGCCATGCAGGTCTAGCTCACTGGGTTTGACTCTTAGACCCACCTTTATGTTGACGACCCAGATTTTAAAACAACCTGGGGGAAATGTCATTGCACCCAACATCATGATTATGTTCGTCATAACGGTTTACTTTATAAAGTTGTCGTTTGTGTGCGTCATGTTCATCGTTTCGAGAGTCTATTATTCTGGAATGTCATCAAGGTGCCCTCGCTGGCCATTTCGGACGCGATAAAACAACTGCTTTGGTTAGCGACAAATACTATTGGCCAAAACTTGTCAAAGATGTTACTAAAGTCTTGAAACGATGTCGGGTCTGCCAAGTCGCTAAAATGCACAATACGAACCAAGGACTATATACGCCCTTGCCAACACCTAATGGCCCTTGGGAGGACGTTAGTCTCGACTTTGTCTAGGGTTTACCTCTTATGCTGTGGAAAAAGGATTCGATCATGGTTGTTGTTGCCCGCTTCTCAAAAATGGCCCATTTTATTCCTTGTTCAAAGTCGTTTGATGCCTCGTAGATAGCCCGTTTATATTTCTCAAAAATTATCCGATTACATGGCGTTCCTAAAAACAATTACTTTTGATAGGGATGTTAAGTTCGTCAGTCATTTTTGGCAGACACTGTGGAAACGGATGGACGCCAAATTACAATATATTAGTTCGCATCACCCGCAAACCGACGGACAGACCGAGGTCACAAATCAGAGCGTTGGAAATCTGTTGCGAAGTCTCCTCAATGATAATCCAAAGCAGTGGGATCTTGTGTTGCCTTGGACCAAGTTTGCTTATAATCGGTCTACTCATAGTTCAACAGGTCGGAGTCCCTTCCTTGTTGTTTATGGTCGGAACCCGTTTACACCGCTCGACTTGGCTCCGTTTCTCGTGCATGAGCACTTTAGTTCTAAAGGAGATGAACGTGCTGCTCAAATTAAAATCCTTCATGAGCAGGTCAGGGAACAAATTGTTAAACACAGTCTTGAGTATGAGGCCCGCGCCAACAAACATCGGAAAATAGTTGTTTTTCAAGAAGGTGATCTCATTTGGATTTATTTACGACATGAACGGTTTCCGCATGGCTGTTTTGGCAAGTTACACCCAAGAGGCGATGGTCCGTTTTGTGTTCTCCAACGTATCAATGACAATGCTTACAAAATTGATCTCCCGGGTCATTATTCTGTTTCCGCTATCTTCAATGTTGCCGACTTAGATCCCTATACGTCGGATGATTCTTTTCAAGGTGGCTCGAGGGCGACTCCTTTTTTAAAGGTGGAGGATGATACGGATTCGGACCCGCCCGAACCTGATCCGCGTATATACCCTAAGAAGACTAATGAAGAACCGGCCTGTTGCTAATCGAGACCGGTCCAATCCGCTGCCTCTTTTTATTATTATTATTTGAATTTGAATTTTTAGTTATCCATATAAAGGACTTTATTTTGTTTTAGGTTTATCCTTTTGTTTTCTTTTCATCCAAGTTTCTTGTTCCTGTTTAAGAATAAATCCAAAGTTGGATCGTTAAGTTTGATTTAATAAAAGTTTATATATTCTTTTGAGAAACCATATTATCGTCATGTTCTGAGCTAGGGTTCTAGCTCCGTTTGTACGAATCCGTATCACTTTCAATTCTGAAACGTGAATGACAACGAGTATTCAAAGGTTCCGTTATGAATGAAACCTATTTTTTTACCGAACCACAAATATAATTTGAATTTACTCTTTAGTTAAACAATTACTCCTGTTGTAAATGGGTTAAACTCATTGGAAAACATTTGTAAGAGTGATTAATGTATCGACCTATTTGGAATCATAGCACGTTATCCTATCATTATTTCTAATTAATTTTTTTAAATTGTTGGATGATTGCCCCTTTTGTTCACGATCTTCATGTGTATATGGAACTTTGTTTATAACACAATAATTAAAGAAAATTACTAAGAGAACATTTGCTTATCACTTTTGGATATATATTAGCAACCTATCCAAAACAAAATCTTCAATAGACCTTTTAACTATACCCACCCATGTACCTTTCATTGAGTATCAAACAAAAGATATGGCTCGATTTTGGTCCCCTCTTAAAACGTGATAATTAATTATACACAAAAATTGTATTTTTTTTTGAACGGCAAATTTGGATCACTGACTGACGGGGACATTACACCACCCACCCGATTATCTTCAATCTCCATCAAGAGGAAACTCACCACTGGTGAGAAAACCCCATGGCCAGCTTGTAACTCCATTTTTTTATTATTTTCGTTACAAATGGAACTTGAACCCAAGACGTTAAGATTAGAGGTCATACACATTTGCCACTATGCTAATTAAGCTAGTGGGTGTACAAAAATTGTATTAACTCATTCGCTTTAAAAGAGATGTTAGAATTTATAAGATTTGACTTCTAACGACTGGTGCGTTGTATTCATCCTATAAAAATATTCACGTTGATAATTCAAAACTTTATAAAACATTGAATTTAATGACTTAATGAAAAAAGCAATAAAAACTAAAAAAAATTAAAAGATTGAGTCACTAGACATTAATGAAATTTATACAACTTTATAAAACATTGTATTTTAATGGTTTTAAGAAAAAAGCAATAATAAATAAAAAATTTGAAAGATTGAGTCACTGGACATCAATGAAACTTATGCCCAAACATTAATGAAAAAACACGTCAATTGTGAATAAAATTAAACCCAAACGTTAATGAAAAACATATTCAAAGACTTGTACATTTGTGTTTTGATGTCTTGCAGATTATCACCATTGTATTTTTAATAAAATATATATCCAAATGTTAATGAAAAAACACATTCTAAGTTACATTTAGAATTTTTTAGAACACCACATTTTAAACTTTACAAAAAAAAACCAAAATAAAATAAAAGGTGGGACAGATTAGGCTAAAAAGAACAAAAAAGTAAAAACGGATAAATATTTTAATTTTTATTGATAAGTGAGTCACTGAAAGTTGAGAAGGATATGTTGCATCTTTATGACATAAAATATTGTAATTTTAATAAACTTATAATCTTAAAAATGAGACCGACATCCACAAATAATATATATCAAAATTGTTGAAAAGTAAATATAACAACAAAAATATCCGCATAAAAATACTTTATAATTACGAAAAAAAATTTGAATTTTGTATATTGACAAAGATAACATGGCGTAGGAAGGAACCAAGAAGAATATGCAAATGCCAATAATTGAACATGTGTCAGCGTCAACCGGCCGGACCGGTTTTATATATCAAACAATTTAAACCCGGCCTGATTTTGTCTTTCCATATACGATTACTGGGTCCCACCACACTCTCTCTCATCCTAACTTCCACCACCACCAGCTCCTCCGTCAACCGTTTTAACTCTACCACCATTACGAAATTACAACTATGCCCTCCAACAACCTTTACGCACCACTCCTTTCTCGTAACCACCGTCAACCCCTCCCCCTCCGCCACCGCCACCACCGTCTCTAGTATTTCCTCCGGCGTCGCCGTCGATAGAAACCGTTCTCCGTCCTCCACTTCATCGAACAATCCGGAGAGTTTGTAGCCGGAGGAGAACGAGATTATATCAAAAGCGTTCATCATTTTCAGATTATCGCCGCCGGAAGACGATCCACTGGAAGATGATCCGCCGGAATCGTCTTCTTCGTCGTCTTCGTCCTTCAATTCGAGGTAATCGTGATGGAATTTGACGTCTTTGTAACCGATTTTAAACCACGGATCGTTGACGATTTCATCGACGGTGATTCTAGTTTGAGGATTCGTATCGAGGAGACGAGATAAAAGCCGTTTCAGATCCGGCGAGGTCCACCGTGGAACGCGAAATTCGCCGTTGCATATTTTCTTATACATCACCATCAGATTCGGATCGTTGAACGGAAGATAACCGGAATTCAGGACGAATAAAATGATGCCGCATGACCAGATATCCACTTTCGCACCGTCGTAGCCCTTTTTTAGCAAAATCTCCGGCGCCACGTAAGCAGGCGTACCGCAGAGCGTATGGAGGAGTCCGTCGGGTCGGATCTGCTCCGTCAGAGCTGATAATCCGAAATCGGTGACTTTCAGGTTCCAATTCTCGTCCAAAAGGAGGTTTTCCGGCTTCAAATCGCGGTGGTAGACGCCGCGCGAGTGGCAGTAACCGATGGCGGAGATCAATTGCTGAAAATACCTACGGCTGAGATCTTCGCTGAAACGTGATTTAGCTACTTTAGCAAATAACTCGCCACCTTTAGCGAACTCCAAAACGAAATATATCTTCTTCTTGTTGGCGAGAACTTCGAGGAGGCGCACGATATTCGGATGGCGTAGGCGGCGCATGATAGAGATCTCCCGCTTAACGTTCGCCGCAAGCCCTCCTTTGAGGATCCTCTGTTTGCTGATGGCTTTAATCGCAACGCTTTGCTCCGTGTGCACATCACGCGCATGGTAAACTTTAGCGAAGGCACCATAGCCAAGGAGCCGACCAACCTCGTATTTTCCGAACAGGGTTTTCTCCGGCGGAGAAGCCGTATCTTCGCCGGCGAGTTCTAATGCCGGCATCACCTCAAACTAATCATGAAAACCTAATTTTTCACGTTTTCTGATTGCTTGGATGAGAACTCTTGATAATGGTTTTTGGCAAGAGTTTTGGATCTAGAAGAAAGGTGCTGTGGATCAAGAGAGAGAGATAAATTATTTATATAATGAAGTAAAGATGCTTGGATGTTGAGAGTTTGGTATTTATTGGGATTCTTTTGAACGGGAAAGTATAGATAACTTATCAACATGATGTCAATCTTATTTTATTTTGTATATTGCTTCACCTTTTTGTTAAGTCCAAATACACGCACTAATTTGGATTAGAAATAATGCTCTAACCATTTATACTCTTATTTCATCTTTATATTGTATACTAGGTTTGTAACCCGTGTAATACACGGGCTTACGTGTAACGAATTGAATACAAACTTAACAAATAGCAAAAGATTACCTCTACCCTCACATTTTCAGTAATATTTTTAACAGATTTTTAATTTGTGTATCTGAGGTTCCTCCTAGCGTAAAATTAGTTAACTTTATTTAGATCCAACCGTGTTCATGTGAAATTGAAAAAAAAGGTTGAAATTTGGTACGTTTGCTAACTAACATGAGCACTTTGGTCAATCCGCTCCCATCGAATGCTTCGACATGAATATGTTTCTTATATACTAACTTAAACAGACGAAAGCACTGCTGCAAAAAAAATATATGAGATGCGTACATAAACATTTTTGTGGTCGAATAGCTTAATTACTAAAAGTTCAACAAAGAAACAACCCATACCTTCTGTTTTTGGTCTAACGTTCACAAAATTCAGCAACTGATGTTTTTTCTTGCTTAAAGAGATATTAATAAGGAGGTTAAAGACGAAATTGTGCATGCTCTTTTAAAATATCAAGTAGGCATGCAATACAAATATCAAAAGTGATAAAATGATGATGAGACGGCGCATGTGCGACGGCGACAAAAGAGGAAGAAAACCCCTTTTCAGATGAAACTGTATGAATGTTGTGAAGGAGGATGCTTGCAAAGTAAAAACCCCTAAAATCGAGAGTTGATATGTTCGTATGAGGGATAAATAATGATTTGAGATAGTAGATTGAAGCAACGATTTTCAATCCTAGAGCAAAAATGGTCGACGAGTTATAAAAAAAGGGACTCTTCAAATTCGGAGCCTACGTTTAATGTTGAAGAAAACAAAAGGAGTTATAGGAATGAAAGTCGTTGGCAGCCATTTGAGGAATTAAGACTCTGAAAAAGAAGATACATGAAAGAGAATGGCTTAATCAGGTTCTTCTTTATTAAATTAAAAAAAAAAATTTGAATTTAAAAATCTTACATGAAAATTGAATGCACTTTTAATTTAATTGTCTAATGAGTTAAGTTGGTAATTAAATGAGGACACATGACATCCTATGAAGCATGACACTTGGCATATTCTCCTTAACAAGATTTTGCTTTATTAGATAAGGTAGATTTGTATTTATACTCTTATTTCATCTTTATATTTTTACATGGACCATATATATATAACATCATTAAATTTCATAAATCTTTTAAAAACTATACAGCCCGCATATAAAATGCATACGAGTTGTATGATAAAAGTTACAAGAGCCAGATATGAACAATATACTGCTATCATAGATACAAAAGGATAAAAAAGCTTATACGTGTCAGTTACGTTAGTATACGGGCAATATAGTAATAATATACTAGTCGGATAAAAAAAGCTTATACGTACCAGTTAAGTCGTATATTAGTCAATGGGAGTACAAATATTAAAAGTTGGGATTACAAATAGTTATATCCTTAGAATAAACACACTAAAATTAATTAATTATTTAGCATTATTAGCGGTAAGGTATGGGAAAAGTGGTATCATGTAAGATATTATATAGACAATTCAATGCTCGTGATAACTTAGGGCTGTAAACGAACCGAAATTTCAGCGAAATGCTTGTGAACCGTTCGGGCTGGAACGTTCGGTAAGTGTGTTCGTGAATGTTCGTTCGTTCAATTATGTTCGTGAACGTTCGGTAAGTGTGTTCGTGAACGTTCGTTTGTGTGCGTTCGTTTGTGTACGCAGTGGCGGACTGAGGTAATGGAGTATGGGTTCGCCCAACACCCATGAATTTTTTTCCGTGGTGTGTTAAATTTCCGATATTTTACGAACCGAACCTCAAGAAATTATGTCACCGAACCCCATAAAACTTTTAAACCGACCCTTAACTTAATGAAAAAAAAAATTATGTTTTAATTTTTTTTTTCAAATCACTAATAATTAATAAACTAAAAAAACTAAAAAAAAATAATAATCTACTAATAATTAATATTAAGCCCAAATAAACAAAAAATAATGGGTAAGTCCAAGAATTAACTCATTAGTCATTAAGCCAAAATACAACAAAAAAATTAGGGAATTGGATTCTTCCGTTCTTGTACGTACGTAATTGCGAGCATGAGAAATGGGGGGGGGGGGGGGACTATGGAATTTCGATCGCCAGTTGCCCAGTTCGCCACTATGCACAAAAGATCGCCGGTAGGCGGAGGCGCTCTCGCCGGAATCGAAGGACGGCCTTGCTGCTGCTGGAATCAGACTACGTCACTGTTCGCCATCTCGCCTGTTCGGATTTTGGGTTAGCCGGAATCACCAGAATTTGCTGCTGCTAGAATCGGACTAACTCCGAATTGGGTTAGCCGGAATCACTGTTAGGATTTTGGTGTTAGAATCGGAACTCAGAACTCGGTTAGCCACTGCCACTGTTATGTTCATCTACTTTTTTGACAAATTGTTAGCTTTTTGTGTGATTTTTGAACAAAGTTTTGAACATATTGTGATTGTTTTGAACATTGGGCTTGATTTTGTGTAATTGTGTGTAAATTTTATGTGATTTTTGAACAAAGTTTTGAACATTTTGTGATTGTTTTGAACAAAGTTTGAATATATTGTTAGCCACTGTTTTTATATACTTATTGACTTTGTGCAATTATGTGTTTGATAAGAGTTTTTATAATTTTTCTTTTGTTTTGTGATTTTGTTATCAAATGCCGATTGACCCGTCACCGATCCAACCCGACCCGAACTGGTCTAAAAAATTATTTGTATATAGGGTGGACGATCAAAAAACAAAACTAAAATAAAATTGTGTACAGGGTGGACGATCAGAGAAAATTTATACACCGAAAATTTCTGAATTCCTATAAAAAATATTTCGGGGTTCGTCACTGTGTGTACATTCGTTTGTGTTTGTCCGTATTGTTCATTTGTGTTTGTTTGTTAACATTATTACTTTTAATAATATTTTTTTAAAATATTTATAATTTACATTTTACACTTAATAACATACAGCTCCAATCCTCCAATCTCCTTTTAGATATTCTCTAATTTCCTTTTAGTTTTTAAAATATTTATGACCATCGCATATCTCTAATTTCCTTTTAGTAAATTAGGGTTCAATTCAACTTGCATATATGTGTTTGTTTGTTTGGTTCATTTATGTTTGTTTGGTTCGTTTGTGTCTGTGTTTGGTTTGGTTCGTCCGGTTCGTCCGATTTGTTTGGTTCGTTAGGTTTATTTGACCAGAAATGTAAAAAATTAACAAACAAACACGAACAAAGCTCTTTAGTTAACAAACGGACACAAACGAAATATGTTGTTCGCTTATTTGTTCGTGTTCGTTTGATTATCCGATAACATGTTAACAAACAAACACAAACATGTCTCGTTCGTGTTCGTTCGATTTGTTTACAGCCTTACCTGATGTGGTGAATAGCAGCAGATAACCTCTTTATGTGATCTCTCCATCTCTCTTCTTCATTTTCTATTTTATTTTCCCCTCTTTTTCTTACTTTTTAATTTTATATTACTAAAAAAATATAGAGATGTGTGTTGTAGGCATTACGGACTTAAAATATAAAATCGAACGATAATAATATGATGTTGAGTTGATAATTTAATGTGGGGTTGAAAAAATATGGTTAAAATATTATGACTTATGATGATAAATATATGTCCTATGTTAGTGATAGCATATATTTAATTTAGAAAGTAAGATATGTTGTAATTATATGATTAGAGAAATTAAAAAAATTAATGCACAACCTCCATAACATCACCATTTAGCACCAGTGGCAAAGTTTGAAAATATCAAGTGGGGGTCGGGATCTAATTTTTTTTCCTAACGTCAATTTTTGGCTAAATGGAGGGTCGAAACCGGAGTATATCAAAATTTTCTATACGAAAATTATATACCTCCTACATCATAAACAAAAATTCGGAGGGTCGAGCGCCCCTCTCTCCTCTTAAAAGCTGCGCCCCTGTTTAGCACCCATCACAACACTGATTACGCCCGAGGGCGGTGTATACCATCTTGTGATTCCATCAAAATAATTTACATACGGTAAAAATGTGTTTAGTATTAATGTTTAGAATTAAAATAGTTTGAACGAATAATATCTTATCAAAAGGTGTTATTTCTTTTACGTAAGGAAACGCGCTAGCGTCTCAACTGACTATTTCATGGCTTCAACGACATGTCTTGTTATTCCACTAGAAGAACAACTTTTTCCTAATTCTTTTACATCTCAAACTAGCTTTTATTAGGTAGGCTATAGTTGCCTAGGATCCGTATAAGACGAGGTAAAATTTGTTAAAAATTATATAACAAATTTGTTTTCTATTAGTTGTAAACACACATAATAATTATATATGTGTTATATAATTAATTATTTTTGGGTTTGGATTCTATTTTGTGAGAGTACCAGAACGAACTAAACATTGCCTAAAATAGAACTAAGATGAATGAGAAGTTGAAGCTTAAAGTTGAGTGAAAAATGAATAAAGATGAATTTATATGAATAGAATCATCGAAAACTCATCCCACATTGATGGGTGAACAAACCTTTGAGTGGTTTATAAGGAGTATAACTCGTTCAAGATTGTTTCCGTTAATTGGAGATATCCTAAGGACCCCAAGGGGAGCACATCCTACTCACATATGCACGCGTGCGCGCGGCATGGACAAAGGGCCCAATGTGACGCTTTGATGACGCATATTGCACTTTGTATCAGAGCCGCCTTTGTATTTTTGACTTGGCGCGACGGATCAAGTCAGGTTTTTGGCACAAATCCACGTGCACGTGGAAATGTGACGCGTCAAGAGTTGTAGCATGCGCAAACTCGGTTTTTCGTGCGCGTCTCCAAAGTGCGACGTGGTGCAACACGCGTGGAGCTGGGTCGGCGCAAGGTCAGATGCGTGAAGCGGTGAAACACGCGGAAACACGTCAACTTTGATCCACAGTAGTGGTGCGGAACCAGGATAACTCCTTGAAGATTGTTTCATTTAGTAGGAGACATCCATGGACCCCAAGGAGTGTGTAACACCCCCAACCCGCACTCACGCGCGTGTAACGTGAGCGATGTGCGTAATGTGGTGCTTTTAGGGCGCACTTTGCACTTTGTATCAGGGCCGCTTTTGAATTTATGACTTGGCATAGCAGTTTAAGTCAGGTTGTTGGCACAAACTCCATGTGCGCATGGATATGTGGTGCGACACGAGTTGTAGTGGGAACGAACTTGGTTGATGTGCGCATCTCCAAAGTGATGCGTGGCGCAACGCGCAAGTGGAGTTGGGTCGTCGCAAGGTCAGATGCGCAAAGCGGTGACACGCCCGAAAACAAGTCAACTTCGGTCTACAACGCGGGTGCAGAACCATGATAACTCCTTGAAAATTGTTTTCTATAGTAAGAGACATCCATGGACCCTAAGGGTTGCGCAACACCCTCAACCCGCACTCGTACGCGTGTGGCGTGGGCGATGTGCGTAATTTGGTGCTTTGATAACGCACTTTGCTCTTCGCATTAGAGCCACCTTTAAATTTTTGACTTGGCGTGGAGGATCATCTCAGGTTGTTGGCAGAAATTCCACGTGCGCGTGGATATGTGCTGAGGAGTGACGCCATCCACAGAGTGGACTCCTGGTTGCTTAGTACTCGAATGTGAAGAAGATGACTGACGACCACTCGCAAGCTACCAATCATAGTTAGGCAAGCTCCTCTAATAAAGCAGTAGCAACTTCTATGGTTTTCTTCAAGATTTACCCTCTAGCTGAGGAGTCAACATGCATTCGAGTAGATTGCTTCATCCCATTGTAGAAGTGTTGTATTTGTAACCATTCATCAAGTATGCAAATTTTTTATCGGTCCCAAGCCTCGTGGAGACTCTCTCTATCCTCTTGTAGGAAGGTCATAATGTTGTTACGCATACGAGCAGTTTTGAAAGGTAGAAAAATTTAACTAAAAACTTCTCCGCTAGCTGGTCCCACGTGGTGATCGTTCCTGCTGGGAGTGACTTCAGCCATGTTTTGGCATTGTTGGTCAGGGTGAATGGAAGTAGACGGAAGCGAAGAACATCGGCACTAACCCCGTGGAGTTTGAAGGTGTCGCACATCACAAGGAAAGTATCTAGGTGCGTGTATGGGCACTCATCGCGCGAGGCCATGAAATTATGCGAGGTTCTAGAACATGTGGATTACTCCCAGTTTAATTTTAAATTGCCCGGCCAATTCTGGTCGAGTGATTCATGATTATGTTCAGTTGATCGTCGACTCCGCGTAATCGATGATCGTTCGCGGCGGCAGTAACGTGTCTCTAATACTTCGTAGTAACTGGTTAAATGTACGCTCAGGTTCAGGTAGCGGTTGAACAACGATGGATGACTTAGAACGAGTAGAATAGGAAAGTGGAGTTTTTGGATTTTTTGGTACTTACATTTTTTTTCGGTTTTTCTGAAATTTTGAAATGCAGAAGTAAATGACAAAGAAATAAAAAGAACATATCCCAATCTAATCTAAGAAACTGACGAATTGCTCTCTAGTAACAGCATCAAAAACTCTAATGTGCTTGTGCGTCAGATGTAATCCTACAACCTGCAAAAAAAAGTTTTAAAAATAACCCAACAATCTACCTAATACACTGATGTGTTCGGAACGGTACCTAAAAATAACTACTTAAACCTAGACCTAGATACACCTAATTTTACCAAAACTAATGAAACTAAACCGAACCTAAGGCAAGTGTACCTATCGGTGATAGTATAGCTACAGAAGACCAGATAACGAACCCTAAGGACACTATGAGACAGACCTACAACTCTATGAAAGGAAATTTTGAGTAGATTGGTTTTGCGAAAAGAGAATATAACTAACTAATCGACTAATCAACCGAAACTGGAAAACTGAAGTTAAAATCAAATGAGTGAAACAGCACCACCTAGGTCTAGACTCCTAATTCATGCTATTGAATTCTATCGGCTACGATAAATATGATGGAACCAGGATCTTATGATACAACCTTTAAGAATCCTATGAGCCCCCGAATTACTCTTCGGGACGTTACTGATAGATTACCTAACGGTTGGAATGAATACACTGGTTCAGTTAGTTCACCTCCCGGTCCTTCCTAACTGATAATTTTAGTGATCGAACGAATGGTTCACCTTTTGAGTTCTTCCCAAACCAATAATTCTAACCACCTCCAAAATACTCTCGGGCACCATAAGATAGCCGAAGCCATCACTAATTCCTACAACTAACACAAGTAACAGCTAAACTAACTATCCTAGGGAATTTCCTTTCGGGACAATTTTATCCTAAGAAGTTAACCAACCCGACTAATTGGTACCTTTATCACCTTCCGGAATGTCTAAAGATAGCAGCACACAAGAACAGATAAACAATCACCAATTGGCCCTATGATTACGAAATAGTAAATCACATCAAATTGCAAACACACAGTCACACAACTAACTACTCTACACAAAATGGACGACATCCACAAGCAAAGAAAGAATCAATTGCTAATTCTGAACCTAATTTAAGCACACATATGCATCAATTGCAGAAAATTAGTGAACTTTAAAGAAATATCAAATCAATCTTTATACTATCTTAATCCGAAAATAAGTCAATAACATAAACAAGTCATCATTCGGCCTAGGCGGCACTAGGTACTTAGCCTAGGACCATAATCCAGTCAAGAACAGATAAAAAGTCATAAACTTGACAGAGAAACATGGTTCAAAGTTAAGTACAAAAATAAATCAATGGAGAGATTGAAACCCCACACGCGATGTAGAACCGAATGCTTGATCTCTAGCCTCTTAATCGACCTCCATGTTGTTCCTCCTATTCAAATTCGTCTTCAAAAGCTCCAGAAATCGGCAACAGGTAAAAAAGTCCCCAACTTAACCTACACAATCGAATTTAATTAAAAATCAGGGTTTTACGGATTTTTATCCTCTAAGCGTATCGCACGGAGGGATGTTTATAGTAGGAGATACGCGCGCTCCCATGTAGCGACAAACTAGTCAGGCATTAACCCGGCTAACTGACTTTGACTTCTCTTCCCCCAAGCATATCGCTTGGGGCTCTTGTTTCAGTAGGCGATACGCCTACTGCCTCTTGTTCAGCACTTACTCATTTTTTCTCCTCTTCAAATCCTCCACTTCTCGTTTGGCCTCGGGAAATTATTGAACACCTATAAAAACACTATAAAAACATAAGAAAGACTCAAATAACCACAATTGACCGAAAACACTTAAAATGACTCAAACTGACATTAAAACTGACTCAAATTATGTACAATATTCACGGGAAATTAGGATGTGTTTGCAACACATCAAACATCCCTACACTTACTCTTTTTTCGTCCTCGAAAAATACCGCAATGGAATCATAACCAGGGGCAATTTCTAACTTATTAATTTTCAAATTTCATTTTCAATTTAACAATTAGCATAGCTAGCTCGATTATCAGTATTTCGATCTGATTAAACCCAACCACCTACCTTTAGCCCCAAATGCATCAAATGTTATTCATTTATATTATCATACAGCCTAATGGACCCTACTCTTATAAGTCATAACTTTACCCTAATTCTGTATCAAGATATCAAGGCCTAGGTTTAAACCATTTAGGTTCTCCTACCATAGTATTTAAATATATATAGGTCTTAAAAATAATGGAATCAATGATGAATGGATGATGAATTAATTTGAGTAATTTTCAAAATTTAGAGTGTCGACTCTTGGATGCATCCACTAAGTAGTGATCTCAATGGGTATCATGTAAATCTAAACTCAATTACCTAACCTAGAGACGTATCCTTCAAGTCGCTATCCCGAAGGGAAACACATAGGCTTTGGTATCTATTAGCAACTAAGAAGCCCAAAAATGCATTGAAATGGAATATGCAAGCGCCACCAATATCAGATTTACTCTCGTAAAAAGATAGAAGTGTGCTAATATTTAAGAGACATAAACATATAAAAGATACTAAGGTACCTATCTTCTATTTTTGACAGTTATAGTTACATCATTCGAAATAAGGCGGGAACCCACTAAAGCATCCTAATTTTATTCAATTAAAGATTAAATTTTATTCATAATCGACACATAAGGATATTTAAGCTTTTAAGATCGGCTGGGCCTACCAATACATCGAAACTAGCTATAAACAACCACTTATAATAAAAATAAAAATAAGACGCAAGTCTTCCCATCCCCATAATTAAACGACACATTGTCCCTAATGTGTGATGAGAATAAAAATAAAGCACACTAATAATAATAATAATAATAATAATAATAATAATAATAATAATAATAATAATAATAATAATAATAATAATAATAGAATAAATTGCAAATAACGCAAAAGAAAATAAACAGATAAATCAGAACAAACTCCCCTGAATTGATTTGGATAAATGAAGGCGAATTTGATTCCTAGGTCCTCCATTGAATCTTCATAATCGTGAAAGCATGAATGTCATCGACCGTACACACAAATACACAAAACAAACAACACGACACTCGAAAAAAACACATTAGTCATGAAAAATAAATTCACAAAAATATGAAAATAAGGACGAATAAAAAATAAAAGAAAATAAATTAAGAACTGGTGTTTACCTGGAAATTTAAAGATTCAAATATGAATTACAACCATCTCGGAACAATATTTGTGAACAAAAATTAATATAAAAATTTAATGAAATTTTTCTACTCATCCTCCAGGCGTATTACCTAAGGGATTTGTCTTACCAGGCGATACGCCTGGTTCACATCTTAGCCGGCGAAGGACCTCTCCAAGCATATCACTTGGAGGAACTTGCACTCCAGACGATATTCCTGGAACGAAATTTTCAGGGATCCAGGTTCGAATATTGGACAAAAATGTTTCTATCTCTTTTTACCAAATTTCTACTAGAACCAAAAAAAATTTCTACCAACTTGCACATATAACATCAAAATATACATGGGAGTCCTTTCAACACAATTCCATCATCTTGAAGCTCTCGAATTTCCTGCAAACACCAAACAAAAAAAAAAACAAACAAACAAACCGAAAAATGCACGAAAACACAAAAATGCAAAATCAAACCAAAGATACAAACTTTACAACCCGGGCACTATAATATTTTAGCTCCAAACCACTAGGCTTAGATTCACATCTTTAACCAACATATCACCGGTAATTTCCTAGTTTCTCATTTCATGCGCCACAACTACTGTGGCACCCCATTACTTCTTTGATAAAGTTTCAAAAGAGAAAAGCAGACCCATAATTTTTTTTCTCAAAAACGGGTCCATACTTGACCATCATACCATTAGCTTTCATAAAGTATTAAGTTTGTTATCTTAAAAACATCGTATCAGAGTACACAGTCGATTAATCAAAACAGGAAGACGATTGCTTCCAATAACAACTACCCATCTTTTTGTGTTTGGTTCTTCTTTCAAAATGCTACATCCGGACCCGCTCCTACTTCATTCCTACTACCTGTTGTTTGGGCTGATATTTCGGGATCCTCGTGGGAAGCTCAAATGGTCCAGTATCCTCAGACGGGTTGAGAATCCTGACAGGTTTGGGAATTCTGAATAATAGTTATCGACTAACTAAAATGTTGTTCCTCGTATTTATTTGCTTGCAGGTAAAGAAAACGTGTAAAACAAGCCTAAAGACTCGGACAAAGACTAAAGAACGTGGACTAAGTGGTCCACAACGTTCATATTGACTTAATGGAGAGAATCCCTAAAATATAGGACAGTTGGTTGTTTTATTTCTTGCTAATCCATATCAGTCATAGTGATTAATGGTAGCTCCTGCTAGCTTAAGGTGCCT
>JBCNJP010000023.1:14139620-14304883 GCA_039602395.1 Deinandra increscens subsp. villosa
ATTCGGTTCTTCTCGTTTCTTGTTTTGAATTCTTAGTTTCAGTTATGTTTACTGTTAAAGATTCAAACTTTATTTGTTTTTATGCTATGAACATGATTGTAGGCTAGGCGTTTAACACCGCCTAGACCGTTATGATGAACAACTGATATTTATGACTTTGTTTGGCTTTTGACAACTTGATTGAGGTAATGTTTCTTTAAAATTCCATTGTTGACATGATTGTATGCATATGACCACTAGAGTTAGGGTTTAAATTAATTTACTAAACTACTTAGCCTGCGAATGTCTTTCGGTTTGGGTTGGGTAATCGGTTGCGTGACTGTGTGTTTGCGATTGGTTTGATTGTTTGTCTTGATTATCATAGTTTAGTATTTTGATGAATTCTCTGATTCTTGTGTGCTGCTCTAGTTAGACAAGCCGGAAGGTGATAGCTAGGTCGGATAGTCGGGTTGACTAGTGGAATAGGATCACATTGCCATCGGGAGAGGGATGCCCTAGGAAATTAGTTAGCTTGCTATTCCGTGTCAGTTGTGTTGATTAGTGGTAGTTCCTGCTAGCTTAAGGTGCCTTAGATTGTTTCGAGGGTGGTTAGGTCTAGTTGAGGTTGGATGTACCCACAAGGTGAACTCCTGTCCGAACATTAGGAACATTTGCTAAGAAGGACTTAATCGGTGAATTAGCTGCCATCAGAGTTGTCATTGCCAGATGAGGTTGTAGGTGTTGGTTGGGATTCTAGGTCTAGGTGGTGTCTTTCTCGTATCTGATTGTTTCCTGAATTTTTCCTGCTGTCCATTTGTTAATTTTAGTTAATTTTAATTCAAATCAAATCTCAAATCAAAACCCAAATTACTCAGTATTTCCGTGTCTAGAGTCTTAGGATTCCCGTTCTTGAGTCTAGATTTTTAGGTTTATTTTTCCTTTTACTTTCTCTTTGAGTCAGTTTCCCCATTTTATGCCACTCACCCGTTCACGAGGTCCTCCTGAGTTGTCACCACTTTCTGATCCTGACGCGGATATTCGTGAGCGGTTTCGCCTTCTACGCACCGAGCTAGAGGCATTCATCATTTCCACCACCCACTCCAAACCATCCTCTTCATCCACACAAATCGAACGCGACACCAAACCCATCCCATTCCCCGATCTTTCATCTATGGCGGCACGTCGCACCGTCCACGAGCAGGCTAGTGCCGGAGTCACCGAGGCCCGGTTTGCTATTGCACAGCCTGCTATTGCCAACACCGCGAATTGGCAAGTTCCGTCCCACGTCATCAACGCTTTGACGCATTCCATTCAGTTTCATGGACGTGAGGACGAAGATGCACCGACGCATATCTCCCGTTTCATTCGTATCTGCAACACGTTCGGACTCACCGGAGTCACGAACGAAATCATTTATCTGCGTCTGTTTCCATTCTCCCTTACGTCTCGAGCCGCCGAGTGGCTTGAGACGCTTCCGCCTAATTCGATCGCCACCTGGGACGATCTGACCGCGAAATTCCTGAAGAAGTATCATCCCCCAGCCAAGGCTTCACGTACTCGGGAGGAAATCCACTCTTTCAAAATGGACCCCGATGAGCCTTATTCTGTCGCTTACGAGAGATTCAACACCCTTCTGAGTAGATGTCCGTAACACGGGTTGACGGACTGGGCTATCATCGAGAAGTTCTATAATGGACTTCCTTATTCTGTTCAGAAGGATTTCAATATTTCAGCTGGAGGGCATATGATGGAGAAGCTCACTGTTGACGAATGCAAATCATTATTTGAGAGCTTCGCACTTGCTGAACAGCAGGCACTCGGAGGTCGGAGAGCCACCTTGGCACCGACTATGTGACATCCGAGAATTTCAAGGTTAACTTCCGTTAGACAATTCCGTTAGTTACGTTATAAGTGTTAACTTAGTAACTAATACTTAACTAGGCCGAATACGTCCACGTCCTTTGGTTGATCACCAAACCCGCCCATATATGTTATGTGTTCATTTATTTATTGTTATTATGTGAAACGTGATTTAAATGCATGATTATTATTGAAAAGCATGATTATTTGTTTACTTGTTGAATTATGTGGTAAAATGTTTAAATTGCCTAGTTTAATGTTTAATTGTGTAATTATGTGATTAATCAAGTAATTAGAGTGTATGCATTTGTGTTAATGATGGACTAATCATGGGCTAGTCAATTATCAATCATTGGGGGC
Source organism: Deinandra increscens subsp. villosa (assembly GCA_039602395.1). Taxonomy (NCBI): domain Eukaryota; kingdom Viridiplantae; phylum Streptophyta; class Magnoliopsida; order Asterales; family Asteraceae; genus Deinandra; species Deinandra increscens. The sequence continues at coordinate 14,141,820 of JBCNJP010000023.1, forward strand.
CCAAATCCCAATGATAAGCCCACCAAGACCATTAGTATATAAACCTAAGTCCAAACCCTAATTCCCATTTTAGTTACTTGCATCACCTCCAAAACACACACACACACACTCTCCTCTCTCTCTCTAGCCGCCACCATTACCGAGACCAGCTGAGTTCCAGCCGTGAACCACCAAGAGCATCACTGTGATCTCAGCCCTTGAACGCATCCATCCGAATCCAAGCTCTAGCCGTGAGTCCCATGAACCATCTTCTATGCATATTTCTATGTGTTTTCTTCATAAAGCATGCCTAGATCTCCATGTAATTGTTAGATCTTCTGTAAGAATGCTTAGGGATGCTAGATCTATCATAAAAACTATAACTTTACGTGTGAAACTGATCCATACTGAAGATTCATGCTAGATTAGGTTATTTTGTGTAAAATGTGTTCTTGAAGATTTGATGATGAAAATGCATGTTTATGATGTTAAAAATGCTCCTGTGATGTTCCTAAATGTTTATATATGCCTGATAATGATTTACATGAAGTATGGAAGCTGTTAGAAAGATTTTTAGTCAAATTTACGGATTTTTAGCGACTAGCGAAACTGTGCATTCATATAGCGAAATTATCCAGCGAAATTATGTATATCTCCTTCAGGCGACACTATGCAGCGAAACTGTAGTGTCGCCAGTGAACGAAACTGCCTAGCGAAACAACCATAGACCTTGTCCCTGAACGAAAGTTCAACCAGTTTCGAGCGAAACTAGTCTAGCGAAACTGTGCCAACAGTTTCGGGCGAAACTAGCTAGCGAAACTGTGTCACCGGGTATTGCCTAGCGAAAGTGCTGCCCGTGCACACAGAGAAACTGTGCAGCGAAACTGCACAGCGAAACTGTAGCGAAACTGCTAGCGAAACTGCTAGCGAAACTATGACCAGACCTAAACCCAAACTTGTGCAATTTATTTGAATGTTATGCCATGACTTGTATGATTATGCTATGATGAAACATGTTTTGATTTCTGTAATATGTGAACCCTTGTTTATGATCAACCATCGGTGTCGTGTGTCGTTATGTCGTGTCGTAGTTCCAACGTGCTATGTTATGGGCCATAGTGACGATAAGTTAATGATTAGACACAAAACTAATACTTAAGACCTAAACGTGTTCATAGGTCTTCGTTAAGCAATAATTGGATTAATTAGCAAGTGTAGCTGAGCAACCTAAGGTGAGTTTCACTAACCCTTTAATTGTGAGCCCGTTTGGGACACAACGAATGAACTTAACGAAAAACAACGCTGACATTTTGAGGTATTACCGAATGGGATACCTGTTATGGAAGTTGGAGTGTTTTATGGGGAGCACTTGCAACTGTCCATCCTTGGGGTTTCAATTGAAATCCGGAAACGACCATTTTGACACTTAAACTCTTTTTAGGATTTCGAATGAAATCCAGAATAAACATTTTTAATATGACTAGTGTAGGTTAAAGTCTAAACCAAATGATATCACATGATTTCTAGGGATGCCTTAAAAACTTAAAAGTCCTCAATTTAGTACTGTTGATCTGAGAAGCGAGGGGATGTTGGGTAGATCTACTGAGGGTTTGACAAACCCTGCTCCGCGGTACACAAATGTGTAACCAACCGGTTGGAGGCCGAACGGAGTTCAATATCAGCCTGTTTTAGTTGTGGGCCTCCCAAATGGGACACAACTGGAGGCACCAACCATCGGCAAATGCCGAACTCTGTTACGTCAGCTTTCAGCCCTAGTACGACTTCCTTAGTGCATGGAAACCGGATTAGCTACCCGCGATATCGGTTGACCGCTTTAACTTTTACTTAACTAGTGCATATTCGGTAATTCAACACTTGGCAATGTTTTGCAAATCCATTACTTATTTATATGTTGATGAATACGATTATGAGACCGGGCCAATGCATGTCATGCCCACCGTGAACTCACCAACCGTTAGGTTGACACTTGTGTGGTTTTCACTTTTGCAGATCGTTGAAGAGTATCCACTGGAGGTTGGCATGGCACTTGAAGATACTTACCTTTATTTAAAACTCAAACTTGGGTGTTTAATAACAATTCATGTTTTGTAATTTAAGCACGTGGTTAGTGCTAAGATACTTATGTTTTTATTCCGCTGCGAACTTTAAACTGTTTTATGTATGAATGTTTGGACTTTACTCTGATTCGTTTAGTATTTGTTACTAATGGTTGTGGTCCTGGTTTGCTCGCACCCCTTAACGGTATAAACTCCGTTAGTGGTATATTGGGGGTGTGACAGACTAGATCACTCGCACCATCTACATCTACCCGGGGTGTCAATCACATTGGCTCAGAAACCATGTCACCTAGGGAGTTAGAGAATATTTACAAAGCTTTAGAAGAAATCAAACTCCACATCAAAGCCAAATGTGAGCTGTGCAGAGGCGCTCACGACACCCGAGACTGCCCGCTTGCTCCCGCTGAGCAGGTGGATTACATTGGAAACCGAAACCAGTTCGGTAATTCGTTCCAGTCTGGGTGGAGGAGTGGCCAAAATTCTGGATGGCGAGAGGGAGGAAATCCACCTGGTTTTCAGCCGAGGTATAATCAGAGTGGTGGAGGAAACGAGGGGCCGACTATGAAGGAGCTTACAGAGCTGGTCATGAACCAAACGCAGATTTTGCAGCAGATGAACGCGAGAGATGAGGCCACACAGAAGAAGCTGGCGGAGCATGATACGTTATTGAGGAATCAGCAAGCCTCATTCCTGGATTTGCAGAGGTCGGTTGGAGATATCGCGAAGCAGCTGAAGGAGTTGAACGCCCGTGGAGGACAATTTTCTGGTAGCACTTACAAGAACCCCAATGCCAACGTCAATGCCATCACTACTAGGAGCGGGAGAGTCGTTCAGAGTCCATCGCAGACAGTTGTTGAGGAAGAGCCGGTTGATGAGGAGATTGAGTTAGAGACGCCTGGCGGGAGGGTGCACGAGAGCGTTACGCCAGCAAGTACCGCACCAAACGTCGAGGCGGAGGTAGTGAGAGAGAAGCCGCTGAAGTGGGAGGCTGTTAAAGAGAAGAAGAGAGTGAGGTTCGCGCCGAAACCAATCACAGCTGATGACCTGAAGCATGTGCCTTATCCTGAGACGGCTGGTTCAACAGAAGAATGCACGTGAATATGGGCAGTTTTTAGAGCTTCTTAAGCAACTTAGGGTTACATTACCTTTTACTGATGTCATTAAACAAATGCCTAAGTATGCTAAATTTTTAAAAGACATGTTAACAAATAAGAAGAAGCTTGAAAATTTTTCTGATGTTACACTTGATGCTAATTGTTCTGCTGTAGTTCAGAATAGGTTACCTGAAAAATTGACTGATCCTGGTACATTTACAATTCCGTGCTCTTTTGGTGATTCATCTGTTACTTGTGCTTTAGCTGATCTAGGTGCCTCTATTAATGTTATGCCATATTCTGTTTTCATGCACCTAGGATTAGGCGAGTTAGAACCAACTAGGATGACGATCTCGTTAGCAGATAGGTCGGTAGTTAGGCCCAAAGGAATAGTGGAAAATGTGCTTGTTCAAGTTGATAAATTTTTGTTCCCTATAGACTTTGTGGTAGTTGACAGTGCATATGATGCTAGTTGCCCGTTGATTTTAGGTAGGCCTTTCCTTAGGACTGCCCGGGCGGTAGTTGATGTTTTTGCGGGTACAATTACTCTGAGGGTTGAGAATGAGTCGGTTGAGTTTAAGGCTGGTAGGTCTAGTGACAAGAACAACGAGTCCGTGTACTTTCTAGGATCTTTTATGTCTATGGTGGATAGTTGTGTCAGTTATGTCACAGGTGAGGATCTAGTGGTAGTTGGAAATCGGTTGGAGGGTGAACGAGTAGTTGAGGATAAGTGTGGGGAGGATCCCGGGGGGTTAGATGAGTTAATTGATAGGAATGATAACTTTGACCCGTTAGTAGAACCCGGAGAGGAGTTAGTGGTTGGAGCGTGTTTGGTAGTTGAGAAGGGTTGTAGGAGAGCCACACTTGGTGACATAGGTGAGTTTGATGATAGGATAGTGCTAAGGCCAAGTGTGGGGAGGTTAGCTGAGGTTTTGAGTGAGAATGACCCGGAGTTGAGTTTTTTAGAGAAGATTAGATTTGTTCCGGGTCGGTACAAGCATTGGAAGGTTAAACACTTGTTACATTTGCTAAAGTTAGTTGCTTTATGGGTTAAGAGGTTGGTGGATGGTTATATGGGTAGAAACCGGGTGAAAGCCGGTAGTTTTGTGACTAGAGATGTGAAATCGAAGCCTCCGGATGGCTTGGGAGGTTATTTTTCAGTTTTGTGCTAAATGGTAAGTGCCCGGTTTGTACATTATGTAGTTGTGTCTTTTAATTTTTTTGCAATGTTTGGTTTTTGTGCATTTTGCGTCTTTTGGTTTTTGTGTTTTTGGTGTTTGCAGGTGATTCTAGAGATTTGGAAATTGGCAAAGGTAAGTTGTGCAGACCAAAATGCAGGTTTTGGCTGGAAATTTCTGCTGGAGGAGCTGGTAGAAGAAAAGGAGATAGAAAATTTTGGGGGTCAAATTCCAAAAATTCCCTGGAAATCGCATTCCAAGCGTATCGCCTGGAGGTTGGTAGGTTATAGGCGATACGCATGGAAGTCTCATGCGGGCCGGTTGTTTGCAGTTCCAGGCGTATCGCCTGGGAGATGCATGGTTGTAGGCGATACGCCTGGAGGAGGTAAGTCAGAAAAATTTTCAAATTTTAATTTTTATTTTATTTCTGTTTACCGGAGTTACGAGGGATCGTTGTTGGTTGCTGTGCTGAGTCTCTGGAGTTTCAGGTAAACACGTTTCAACTTATTTTATTTTATTTTTAGTTTGTATTTATTTTTGTTTTTGTGCTTTTATTTCTGCGTTATTTTTGTTCCATTCCACATTGAGGGCAATGTGTGATTCAAGTGTGGGGATGGGAGACTTGCGTCTTGAGTCTTTTATTTTTGGTGTGTTATTGAGTCATAAAATTTTGAAAAATTGAAAAAAAAATTGAAAAATTGTTCAAAAATGTCCGAGATTCTGGATGCAATTAAATGGAAAATGATAGGAAACTGGGAATTGATTTTCTAATTTGTGTTTGAATGTTAAAGTAATGAATGAAAGTGAATAAATTTGGGGGAAAGTGGATAAGTATGGTGAGAATGGAAAGCATTACTAAACTATGATGTGTCGGTAGGCCCAGTTGACCTAGGAGTAGCTTAAATAGCCTGTGTGTTTATTGTTGTATAAATATGCTAATCAGTCTGCTAGTGGGTTCCCATTTTAGGAGTGATAGGGATTCTGAATCTGATGATTAGGAGGAAAGAGACCGCTTTAGGCTAGATACTCATATGTCCTTAGAATTTCAATTGAGCATGTAGTTAATAATTTGGTTAATGCATTTAGAGTGAATGAGCAAAATACTCATGTACGAACTAAGGATAGTATCCCGTGGTAAGTACCTCTGATGATGTTCTGGATCTCGCGGGCAAAATACTCACGTATGATTTCGGGGGTAAGACCTTGTGGAAGAATACCTCTGGTGATGTCCGTTGGTAATTTTAGGTAAAAGTGACCAATTATAAAAAAAAAAATCGAGAAAGGAAAAAAGAAAGAAGAAGAAAAAAATGGTAGTTTAGAGAATAAATGCTCAAGAATTACATATAAATAATAGTTATTCTTTGGACATCCTAGTATCTGGTTTAAGGGGGGTTGGAAATATGGAGGGTATGTGTCATTCACCGGAGGAGTTGGAGGATATATCAGTCAGAAAGGCACAGTGCGCAATGGTTGTCTCAGTTTCAACGATGTCAATTATGTTGAGCAGTTAAAACACAGTTTGTTAAGTGTTTCACAGATATGTGATCAAGAGTATCCAGTCCTTTTCAACAATAAAGAATGTCTCATTCTTAAACCTGGATACTCCATCCCTGACGATTGGGTGCTGATGAGAACACCAAGATATGGTAACTCCTATGTGCTCAACATGCAGAAACCCCCCACATCTGAGGTGGCCTGTCTCCTTTCTAAAACCGCCGAGAACCACGCTCAGTTGTGGCACAGAAGATTAGGGCACATGAATTTGAAGAATCTGAATCGCCTTGCTAGGGGAGGACTTGTTAAAGACCTTCCAATCAAAGAATTTGTGCTCAAGGAGAAATGTGTGGCTTGTGCTAAAGGGAAGCAGCACAAACGCCACACAAACCAAAGGTGTTCAGCAGAATTTCATCCGCACTAGAGCTGCTTCACATGGACCTATTTGGTCCAGTCAGTATGTTAAGTCTTAACCGATGTGCATTTTGTTTAGTTATTACTGACGATTTTTCCCGTTTCACTTGGGTGTTTTTCTTGTCAAAGAAAAGTGATGTTGCAGGTATACTGATTGCTTTCATCAAACTCATTGAAAACAAATTGAAGCAGAAAGTGAAGGCCATCAGGAGTGATAATGGGACTGAGTTTAAAAATCAAAGCATTGATAACTTCTGTGCAGAACAGGGTATTGAGCATCAATACAGTGCCCCCTATACACCTCAGCAGAATGGCGTTGCAGAACGACGCAATAGGACGCTGATTGAAGCCGCTCGTACTATGCTATGTGACTCGAAGCTACCGACTATGTTTTGGGCGGAAGCAGTTAACACTGCGTGTTATGTCCAGAATCGGGTGCTCATCAATAAGCGGCAGCAGAAAACCCCATATGAGCTGATCTACCATGATAAGCCCAGAATTGGCCACCTTCGGGCTTTTGGGTGCCTCTGCACCGTCTTGGTAAACACTGATGTACCTAAATTTGCAGCTAAATCTGATGAATGTTATTTTGTAGGGTACTCTGCCAGCTCTGCTTACAGGGTATTCAACAAAACTACTGGAATTGTGATGGAATCCACCAATGTGGATTGGCTAGAAGAAAATCCATCAGATGGCGGAGTGGGTCCTCCTCATGCTTTTGACTATAGCCAATTCTTCCGTCCGTTTGGTTTGGAACCCGTCATCGTTGCAGAATTATTTGAAGATCCAGTTTCGGGACCGTCCTTACCATACTCCGTTGCCAAGGCTCCAGTCATTGCTCCTGAAACAGATACCACCCCAGTACAGGAGACTGCTGATCCTGTGGATAATCAAACACAGGAAACTGATGCGGAAGTTGATCCCACCTCAGACACTCCTCAAACACAGGGAACTGATGCAGATGATGCAGCTGAAACAACTGATGAACCCGCTCTTTCAAATTTACCTCCTGAAATTCCCGTTCAGGCAGTTGCGGAGACCAGAATTCATAAATACCACCCCTTGGACAACATCATAGGTCCGTTAGCATCCGGGGTGGTAACAAGAAGCCAGTCAGGAGACATCAATCACTGTATGTACTCCTGTTTCATCTCACAGGTTGAGCCCCCCAACATTACCATGGCATTGACAGATCCTAGTTGGGTGGAGGCCATGCATGAAGAACTCAATCAATTCTCGCGGCTTCAAGTTTGGAGGTTAGTGGAAAGGCCTGCTGACAAAAAGGTCATCACTACTCGGTGGCTTTACAAGAATAAAAAGGATGACAACGACATCATTGTCAGAAACAAGGCCAGGTTGGTGGTTCAGGGCCACAAACAAATTCAAGGAGTGGATTATGATGAAGTGTATGCACCTGTTGCCCGATTAGAGGCAATAAGAGTCTTCTTAGCCTATGCATCCTACATGAACTTCACGGTCTATCAGTTGGACGTGAAAACAACCTTTTTATATGCTGACATGGATGAAGAGGTTTATGTCACTCAACCTCCTGGCTTCATTGATGAGGAGCACCCGTATCATGTGTTCAAGCTAGACAAGGCCTTGTATGGCTTGCATCAGGCCCCTCGGTCTTGGTACAAGACTCTGACTGATCATCTTCTGGCACACGGATACACAAGAGGCATAGTGGATCAGACACTTTTCAGGAGGGAAGTTGGGAATGACATAATCATGGTGCAAGTATATGTCGATGACATCATCTTCGGTTCTACCAATGACGACTTGTGCAAAGAATTTGAGAAGGTCATGCGCACAAAATTTGAGATGAGTCAGATGGGTGAGATGGAGTTTTTCCTCGCCCTACAGGTAAAGCAGAGTGACAGTGGGATACTTATCCATCAGGCCAAATATGTTACGGAAATTTTGGAAAAGTACAAAATGATGGATGCAAAGCCTGTCTCCACACCTATGGCGGCCAGACCAGCACTTACCAGGGATCCAGACGGTTAACCGGTGAGCGAGCACATGTACCGGTTCATGATTGGGTCTCTGATGTACTTAACCGCCAGTCGTCCAGACATCATGCTCGCTGTGTGCCAATGTGCACGCTATCAGGCTACTCCTAAACTTTCTCATCTTTCTGCTGTGAAACGTATTTTCAAATATTTGAAGGGTCGGCCTCGTCTAGGCCTCTGGTACCCTAAAGAGTCAGGATTTAACTTGTATGCTTTCTCTGACAGTGATTACGGTGGTAATGAGCTTGACAGGAAATCCACATCTGCGGGAGCTCAGTTTTTAGGTGATAGGCTGGTATCCTGGCAGAGCAAGAAGCAGCACACGGTGTCCCAGTCGACTGCCGAAGCAGAATATGTGGCTGCATCTGCTTGCTGCTCACAGGTGGTTTGGTTGCAGCATCAGCTGGGAGATTACGGTTTGAATTTCTTTGATACTCCCATTTTTTGTGATAATAATGCTGCATTGCAAATTGTGAAAAATCCCGTGCAACACTCCAAAACCAAGCACATAGATATAAAAACGCACTTCATTCGGGATTGCTATGACCGCATGCTCATTCATTTAGAACGGGTGGCATCGGATGACAATGTAGCGGACATGTTCACAAAACCCCTTCCAAGTGCCAATTTTGAAATGTGTCTCAAGGGCCTCCGGATGATAGCCTTTGATGAGTAGTCTGGCAACTATCTTTCTGTTTTTTTTCTGTTTCTTTCATTTATTTCATTTACCAAATTAAAAAAAAAATTAAAACATCAAAAAAATTGAAAAATTCTAAAATACAAAAATAGTGTCTTTTTGGTTGTTTAAAAAATCTAAAAGCAAGGGGAAGATATAAGATATACATTTCCTCAAATGTGTTTGGTTGACCAGGCTGGGAAGTGATAACTGGTTTTGGTTGACCAGGCTGGGAAGTGATATAAATTTCCAGGTGTTTGCTGACTGACACGTGTAAGGTGGATGTGAAAAGCAGTGATTCATGGTCGATATGCTTGGTAGGCTCTGCTGACAATCAATCAAAAGGTATGTTTTATCACAACACTTGAAGAGAACGTATGATGCTTGAGAGGGAACACACACTTAGGTTAGTACAATCCCTATTTTACTGTGCATCAGGTATCCTGAGACACACGCCCGGCTCTGAGTGTTAATGTCATGCTCAAAAATCCCATTCCCTCTGCTTTGCGTAAGCAATGACCTGGGAATGTTGTACGTGAGTCAGGACTCCTCTGTTCTGCGAAAGCAGAGACCTGGAACCTCCCTGATCCACGTACGTTTAAGATCACATTGTATATATATGATAAACCAAAAAGATGCCAATGTGCACAATCAAAAGAGACCCTCAAGCGTCCAAAACCCTCAGCCTTTGTCACTGATGAGAACATTATTAAAAATGTTTCAAAAATTCAGCTGTCTGTATATTATCCAACAAAACCTCCGTGATCTATTCTTTTCTTTTCTCAACCCCTCTGGAGCATGATGTTGGGCTTAAGGAAAGGTGTCGTGAAAAATGTTGTATGGAAACCAGGTGTGCTTGATAGAATGTACAACCTATACCTAGGACGTATGTGTGTGACCTGGATAGATTTTCATAATAAATAAACCTAAAAGATAAATTATGTGATGAAACTGCCTGAGTAAGCGAAAGCAACATGAGTTTAAAAAAAATGGACCAGTAATACCGGCAATCGCCTGAACACGTGAAGTAACTGAAGCTGAAAAGGGTTCCTCAGTCGCAGACTATCTGGTTTGATCCCTGATATGCCTTCTCACTCAAAATTCAGTCCTCAATTGGTAAATATTTTTTTTGGTTCAGTTGTTAGTTTAATATATATTTTTTTTACTTTGTTTAAGTTTTTAATTATTGTTAAAGTTGTTAGATATCTCTCGGGCTAGAGTTCAGGGGAAGCTTTTTATAATTAACGGGGTTAACGGTTATCTTTTGGTGATAAAATTAACAAAATGTGGGCATCCTAAAGTTTGTGTGTGGAAATAAATTGCATTTGAAAGTAAAGGGGGGGGGGGGGTAAAATGAAAGTTTTTTTAAAAAATTTTTGAAAGAAAAAGGGGAGAGACGGCTCATCACCCGCCACTCTCCCCCCTCGTCTCTCTCACCTCCGAACCCTAATCCCTCCGCCCTCCTCTCCGTTCACCGTCACCACCATCTGCCACCGCCACCACTCGCCTCCACCGACCTCGCCACACCCCCGCGACCTCACTTTCATCATCCCCATCGAAAACCATCCACCTCATCTCTCCAATCACCACAGTACCGCCGCCGCTGCTCCTCCCCCAATCGCCACCGTCCGCCACCGTCTCCACCATCCGAGATCATCAGAGCAGTCGGAATCTTCTTCCGATTGTCTTTCCTGTGTCAATTTTGAGCCATGGCCCCGCGGTTGAAGCGAGCAGCCAGACCAGCTCCGGATCGTCTTGAGTATGAGTTTGTTTTTCAAATTTTCTTGTGAATGTTTGTTGGGGAGGGTAAATATCTCATATTGCAGGTGTTTGGGATCGTTCTTAAGTGTTAAAACAAACAAAAATTGCATAATCTATGGTGTTACAGGTCTGGAATGAAGAAGTTAGCACTTTTCGATCGACCAGGGGCTTCTCGATCAGGATGAGAAGCTTTTCGATCGGCCCCTGGGTACTTTTCGATCAACGGTTACCGACGGCCGGGAGCCTCTTGATCGAAAACTATACTTTCGATCAAGAGGATGGGCTTCTGGATCGTGAGGTTGGACTTCTCGATCAGGAGCTTAGGCTTTTCGATCGGGAGTTAGGCTTCTCGATCAACTAGAACTTTTCGATCGAGAGCTTATGCTTTTCGATCAGACTTCTCAGTAACCTAGCAGTTCTTGATCAGATGGATGCTTTTCGATCGAGAACCTAGTTTTCGATCGGAAAGGTACCGGATGATGTTTCAAATGGTTTTTTCAGTTATTGTTAAGCCGTTTTGCTATCCGTTTTCGAGAAATCCCTAAAACTAATAAACTTTTGTGTGTTTTGGATGGTTATCTGTGTTTGTGAGTGTAGGGAATTGGAGTTTATCAAAGAACACAACACGGTGGCATACTTGCTGAATCCACCTGCTGAGTATCGTGAGAAGTATGAGTCAATGATTGAAGGATTGAAGAAGTGTTGTTTACACTTTGCACTTACAGCAAACCCTGTTATCTGCAAGCGTATGCAAAAGGAGTTCTGGAAGACGGCATATGTATCAGATGATGGAAGGCAGATAATAGCCAAGATACAAGCAACAAAAGTGGTTTCGTCTGAGGAGAATTTCAGACAGGCCCTCAGACTGAAAGACGTTGCTGCTGATCCTATTGCTCTTGACAAAGAAATGGTGTCTCAATGCCTGAAAGAAATGGGATATCACACAGTTTCTCCTCCTACTATGAAGGCTCTCCTTCCACCATACTGGAGAATGCTGGCCCATTACCTGTAGAAATGTGTAATTGCAAAGAAGAGCTCAACTGATCAACTGAACCAAGTGCACACCCATGCTATGGTGTCACTGGTTAGAGGGGTTCGATTCAACTGGTCCCGGATGATATTTGATGATGTGAAAGATGTGGTGACCAGAGATAAGAAGTTTGCAGTAGTTCCAAGGTTCATTCAGCTTGTTCTAGATTCTAGATATCCAGCTCTGAGGAAGACAAATGACACTCATGATACAAAGCCTATGGGCATTGAAGTTTTCCTCATGATCAACCCGAAGAAGAAACTAACTGATCAGGTTCCGTTTGGTAACAAAATTGGAGAGTTTGCTGAAATAGCAAGAGAAGAGGTTCCTGAGCACAGAAATGCAGTTATTGATGAAGAACATAATGTACCTTCCTCAAAGAGGCCTGTTACTGAACTCACAGATAGTTCAAACTGGGAAGATTTTGATTTTGAAGACGTGCGTATTGGTGCGTTGAACTTTGAAGGTGAAGAGAATATCAATTATGATACATACCTTGATGATATTGATATTGAAGATGTTGAGACTGAGATTGCTAAGACTCCATTGATAAGAAAGCGGAAAGCTACTGAGGAGCCTCCCCTTGGTACTTCTGCTACTACAGAGCAGACTGATGAAGTAGAGACTACACACTACACACTGATGAAGCTTCACATGACCCAAGAAGAAGAAGATTTGATCCTCGTGCACCACCAGTAACCAGTACCGGTGCTGATCAGTCATCTTCACAACCCACAACTCAAGATAAAGGAAAAGAAGTAGAAACACCCGAGTTCAGATTAGAGAAGGAACTCAAAGCAGAAATTGCTCGATTAAAAGCCCAAAACACTACCCAAAGTGAGATGATTGGAGATCTTACTGACATACAGAAAATTCATGCTACAGAACTGGAGAATTAAAAGAAGGTCAACAGACAGTTCTCAAGTCAGATTAAAGAATTGCATGGATTGATAAAACAGCTTGCTACAGCTGGTACAAGTGGCTCAAAGAAAGATGACAAAGGAGATCCGGGAAACAAGGAAGGAAATCCAGGGGCCAGTGATTCATCTCAATCACCTGTATTTGACTTTGAGTCAGATATTCCTGATACTTCTGGCCCAGTATTACCTGATGCCGCTGATAAAGACACAAGAGACAGAGAATACATGACTGTGCCTGCTTCAGAATTTGATGGAGGATGGGAGGCTCAGACATATGCTTATCCTCCTGAAAGATATTTGATTCAGTTGGGAGATCATTATCATGACAAAAGGGGGATTACTAAAGAAATCAAATCCTGGATGTTTGATGCTGAGAAGAACATGTTTGTGGTCAGAAGAAAGGGTCAGTATCCTATTGAGTATTACAAAAGCTGGACTCAGTTTTATTCTTGGACAAATGTGGATCTGATAATGTTGTTTAAGGCCCCGTTTACAAACCCATCACAGAATGATCAGGCTAAGTACTTCTACAGAAAATTGGAGAATGCAGTGCTTAGCAAATTCAAAAGGTTTGAAGACTTTCCCCACAAGAAGTCATATGTTAAAAAATACAGAGGTGTGTTCAAGTGGGATGGGAAGAAAGGTAGTGGGTCGAAGAAGCAGTTCACTAATGTGTTGTACCCTCCAACAGAGAAGACAAAGATAATACCTCTCCCAATGCATCATTCTGAGGGTTGTCTACATGACTTTCAGACCTGGGCTTACAGTGACTACTCAGGAGAAGCAAAGATTCTCTGTGAATCAAAGACAGTGAATGTTATGGAGGTTCATGATCTTATGAGATTTCATAAGAAGGATATTTTAGTTCTGGCCAAGCACCAGATTGAAAGCAACACAGAGACTGAAGAATATGCTAAATGCTATACGCGAGCTGTTGCAGAGATTGTGGCTAAAGAGTTATGGTATGATCCAGCAACGGTGCAGCTATCCAAGAAATTCAGAATGTGAAGACTGTTGTCTAATGCTAAAGCCTAGGGGAAGATTGTAGAGACCATATTTATGAGGCTTTTGCATTAGAAATACTTGTGGGCTAGTTCTAATTGTAATTGGGCTAATTTGTTTATGGGTTTTTAGTTGGTTTTTGGATCCGGTTGTAAATAGGCCATGTGGGCCGATTTGTTTTGCTTGGTTAACAAGTTTAGGCTTTCCTATATAAGGTTAGCTAATCTAGTTGTTTAGGGTTGTTGATTCTCTAGGGTTTTCTTGGTGTTTTTGCGGATTCAGTGTGTACCGAATTCATTGTGTGAATTCGTGATTCTCAAGTGTGTGGTAATCGGATTGCATTCAAGCTTTCATAATCGGTTGGTGTTTACTTTAATTATTCTTTCTTGTTTAATACACTTTTCGACTCAATCTAGAATCACCTCTAGTCATCGGATTCCGCACGGTGACTATAGGCATTGATATCGCATGAGGGACTTAGTTGATCCTTACAGTTTCTGGAAGCGACCGTACAAAAACCACGGTCGGACGAACGGATAATATAATTTTTATTTTTAAATTTACAAAAAAAAATTAATTATACGGTCGAACGACCATATATTTCAGGTGAGCGACCGTCTATATACACGGTCGGACGTACGGCTAAATTTTTATTTTGAATTAAATAATAAAAAAATTACACGGTCTTGGCGACTGAAACAATTGTGTCAGACGGTCGCCACGACCGTTGCAGAAAGAATGTCAGACGGTCGTCGATTTTATGCACACGGTCGTCCAGCTCGTGAAGATTCACTAACGTGGCACGCGCTAATTGGTAGTGGTGAGACAGTCGTGCGAATGTGATTGATCGGCCAAGGCGACCGTGGAGGGGGACATTCTCGTCCAACCGTGGTTAACAGGGCTATTTTCGTCTTTTTCCCTTGATTTTGACATTCAGATTAAGTTATCACAGATATTTCACAATTAGTAATTCCTCAATCACCAATAGGTCTTCCTGAAATACCTGTTTAACACCAAATAAAACATTAGTCGCTTTGGGACCGACCCGATTCAACAGGGTCGGGTCGCCCGGTGTCTTCCACAAAGTTGTTGTTGTCATTGGAAACAACTTTTGGTTTCCACATTTGAAAAATTTTCAATTTTTTTCAGAACCGGAATCAGAATCAACCGGCGTACCTGGTGTAGACCATGACGAGTTACGAGTTGGTTTTTGGAGACCAAGGTTCATAAAAAATTCGACCTTTGTTATCCACATATTTAGCAGTGTTGTGGATATATGCAGTCGTCGGACAATCAGCAGCAAGATGTCATGGTTGACGACATGCATAACAAAGTCTTTGAATTTTGAAAACCAGATGAATGTTCTGAAAAAGTATCAAAGAAACCATCAGAAGAATCATACCTAGGAGATGGACTCCTTGAAGAGGATGACCTTCCAGAAGAATAATAATCTTTCTTAGGAGGTGATTTCTTTTGAAACTTTTTCAGCTTTTTCTGGCTTCTTTGCTTGAACAGGTGTATCTGTCATCACATAACCCAAGTCGTTGTGCTTTGAACCTGAAGTATTTGGAGAACTTGAAGAATGACCAGAAGCGTCTCTCGCCTTAGCTTCACTAGTGAATTTTGCTTTGATATCATTCAGCTTGTTCTTCTCAACCAAAACTTTTTCTTCTTCGGTTACAGATGAAGAACTTGAAGCAACCTTATCAAACACTTTTTCATTCTCCAGAAAAACAGACTTTGAAATAAATTTTGGAGCATAACCCAAAGGCTTTTCTTTCTTCTTAGACTTTGAGCTCTTATTCTGGGATGGAGTGGCAAATTTCGAATAATCATGCAATTCACCTTTAGGATCAAGCGAAGCAGATGTTACCTCAATTAAATCCACTGGTTGAGGAACCATGTGAATATCATCTTTCTTAGAATTCTCCTCACTCTTATCCTGCTTGTATAAAAAATTCAGCAATGTCGGTGACAAATTGCAATTCTTTACTTGCCGTTTTAACTCCATAATTTCCAATTGTAATTCATTTATTTTCTGCTGAGACTCAAACACTTCCTTTTGTGACTTGATGAATTTTGCATTGAGATCATCATATTCATAAGCCTGTAGTTTCCTGATCTCACATTCAGTAAACAACTCTTCCAGCACACTTTCTCTCTTCTTTTTATATATCTCAACATCTTTAGTTAACACTTCATTCTTGTCACGATAAAGAACATTTTCATCTTGAAGCATAAAAATTTTGTTTTGAAGTTTCTCAATAGTTGCAGCAGTTTCAACAATAAGAGCATTAGCCTTTTCATACTTTTATTGAATTGGATAACTCTTCTCAAATAGATTCTTAAAATCTTGAGCTGCATCTAATGCTTCAGCTTTGGCTTTTTCACATTCTTCTGCCAACTTGCTCTTTTCTTTTAAAACATCTTCATGAACATGAATCAATTCATAATACTTCTTTTGAAAATCATCCAATTCTTTCTTAAGCAAAACAATCTCTTCAGTTGACATTTTAGTTCTTTCCTCAAAACTTGCAATCTTGTTACTCAGCTTTAAACATTCAATACATCTTGATTCTTCGAATTTAACTTCTTTAATCATTGATATTGTCGAACTGGGATCAGAATCAGTCAGAATGCTATCATCATCATCATGACGAGCAGTCAACGCAATTGTAAATGGAGCATGTTTCCTTGTAGCCTCAGAATCTGCATTCCAGGCAAATTAATTTGGATGCCAAAACACCTCATTTAATTTCGCATCAAAAGAAACAGCTTTTTCTTCAATCTTAGAATTTTCACTTGGTGAATGAAAAACCATATGAGCATGTTGACCAGACTTCAGCTTGTTTTCAGTTGAACTTGGATATTCTCTTGCAAAGTGACCATATACCGAACACTTAAAACATTTCACCTTAGATTTGTCCAAACCAATCTTCACTTCTTGATTCAGTCTTTTCTTGCTAGTTCTATTGAAAAAATTCTTCGTTCTTCGGATCAACATAGCATATTGCCAATTTAAATCCATCTCTTCTAAATGATCATAATCAATCTGATCGTAATCTTCATTGGTCAACTCAGCATTACTCACAGCACCAATGATAACACCAAAATATGAAGATTTATAATCATTAGTGGTTTGAGCAGAGAATGCATTTTGAGTTGAAGAACTCGGAATAGAAACATTACAACCAGCAGAATAACTAGGAGTTTCAGATTTATCTGCAATGAATGCTGTGGGAGGTGCAGAACTAGTAATATTAAATTTCCTGACATTCATGGTAGAATCATTATCACCAAAATACACAGCATGATTCTGAATTTGTGCAGGAAGAGATTTGTTCACCATCAACTCCATATCTCTAGCTTGAATTCTTTGAAGTAATTCATTGAAAGATAATCCCGGATATTCTTTATCATGAGTGATCATCATCACATAATTTTCCCACTTCTCTGGCAAAGCCTCAAATATCTTTTCTTTCATATCAGCTTCTTCTTTTGTAAGACTCACCAGACGCATTTCACTCATCAAATGAGCAAATCTTGCAATCAAATTTGGAATTGATTCATTTTGGTAATGCTTGAAGCTATCAAATTCCTTCTTCAAAACTTTTTGTTGACTTTTCTTATATTGGTAACTCTTTAGGCAAAGCCATCGTCAAGGTACCATAAGCTTTCTTTTCAGCTTGATAAGCTTTCTTTTGTTCAGATGACATCTTCCGTTGAAGAATGGGTTCACCAGTTTCATCCTTAGGATAGACATATTGATCTATAAACGCCAACCACATATCATTGTCATTTATATCAACGTAATCTTCAAATCGTTTAAGCTAACTATGATAACCTTCCAACTTAAGCAATTTGGTAACTTTCTGACTTGTTTCAATTTTCATTATCATAATTCATTATTGTTTGCATCGTTGCTTGAACCGAATTTTGAATAGCAGCGAATGCTTGAAAATCGGACATTTTTGAAAATGTTGTCACTGTTCACTCTGAACCTGTTCCGAACCTCGTCCGAACTTCTACCGAACTTGATCCGAATCTTAGCCGAACACAGATGTGGCCGAACTCTGTCCGAACCTCACTCTCGGATAAAAGAACCGAACTTGGACCGAACTTGTGCTGAAATCTGACCGAATGATGTCCGAACCCTTACCGAACCAACAAATGACCGAACTTCGTCCAAACTAGGAGTTCAGAGCGGTTATTTTCAGCTTGTCCGAACCTCAAACGAACTCTAACTCACTCGACACCATTTTCTCGATTTTCAGTGTTTTTGAATGAAATTTTCGACAGAAACACAAGCAAACTCGATAGAAACAATCTAGGAGAAGATTTTTGATGATAAGCACACTCGAAATGATCAAACGAACTAAAAAATGATACTTATTTTCGTAAAACGTGAAATTTTGACTTAAAACTCTAAAAAACAGAGATTTCCGACTAGTAAAACAAACCAAATGCTCTGATACCACTTGAAAATACGTGAGCGGTAGATCGTCAACTTAGTGGTATCGAAAACAATATAAAACGAGTAAAACACGAGGAGTAAATACACTAGACTTGTATTAAACCACTGAGACCACAGAGTACACAGTTAAGAGATATGACCAAGAGCTACCGAACTGACTACAAGACATTCTATTTATACATGCTAAATTCCGACGGTTCGAACTCCAGGTTCGGACCTGCTCGGACCAGTCCGAACTCAGGGTTCGCTAGGAGTTCGGACCACAGCTAACTTGCATATCTTCGTCTTGTATTTGATACTTCACATGACGATTAGGAACCGTGTATCAACAGATGACTCGCCTGGTTGAAATCAAACTGTGGAACTGAGAGATTAAAAGATTGAACGCCATCATCCTGCTTCATAACAAAATAATTAGGACTACTAATGAAAATTAATTACCTGTTATCTAACGGTTACTAAAAAAAAATAAAACTAATTACCTGGTTTGTTTCTGGAACCCCCGTCGGGTTAAGAAGACTCATCTGCACCGAAAAGAAAATCCCGGTACGACATGGTTGATTATGTCTTGTTGATATAAGGTAGGAAATTTAAAGAAATTTAAAAAAAACTTAAAGAAACCAATCTACCAAAGTTTTAGAAAACAAATGAATGAAATCGAGTGAAATACGAATGTAATATGGTCGAGCTCATTTAAAATGAATCAATATGGGGTCATAAGAGCCAATCTGCCCCATATTGCCGTATCAACAAGACATAACCGGCCGAGGTTCGTAAAAAAATACCTAACTCTTTACGGGGTTGTAAATGGGAATACACCCCACATAGTGGTCAGCATCATACTGACTGTGACATTCCTTAACATTATTCTTTATGGCCCCGTAATGGGTCATATGCCCCATAAAGGGGTGTAGAAATTATTCAGGGGCGTGGGTATAGGAGGTCTCTTTAAAAAAAGTGTAGATATTATTTAAGAGTAAACTACTATTTTGGTCCTTGTGGTTTGTCAATTTTAACCATTTCAGTCTATTAGTTTAAATATTTCTTTTTTCAATTCCTTTTCAATTACATCCAACTTATTAACTCTGTTGGACTTTTTATATTAGAATTTATTCAAAGACAAAAGTACCCCTAATAAACAAAAAAAAAGGTAATTTATGCATATATTCTTTCTCTCCACCCACACCATAGTAAAAATATAATTTTCCTCTCTCTCATTCCATATCTCCCTCTCTCGTAACAACAAGAACACCACCCTCCATCAACTCTCAAAATCAAACCCCTAACCTCATATTTCACAACCACCATCAAACCTCTCTTCATCGGCCGAGGTCAAGTTCACAGCCACCTGTTGGAATCTTGGGGAGATAAACTAGTGAAAAATGAGTTTGTGTAGTATGTTGTGAGGGCTTTCCAACGCATAAATTCACGTCCAAAATTAAAAAAAAAGTCTAGATATTATTACAATTTACGTCCTTTAGGAAGTATGCAAATTTTAATTTTCATTCTTAAACTAAAGAAATAGCAGAAAACATCCTTTATATTTATGGCTTGTTTAAAATCACGTGCTTTTGTCTAACGGACGTTAATTTTGTCCATTAAACCAGGTCATGTGCAAGGCACATGAGTCATGCGGGCAACATGTGTAACATTAGCCTATTTTGCAACTCGAGTCATGTTTTTATCCGTGAACCCATATTACAAGTAAAACAAAGTGATAACGCTAATACTCGACCATTTCCCGAAGCGCAACTGCTAAAAGTTAAAGGTGTGCTCAATGACCGCCTAAAAACATAACAGGGGCATATCTCGGGCTAGAAAATTATTTACGGGGGTCCATGAATAGTGAATTTCGAGTATCTTGATGAGAGAAAGAAGATTATGAGGTTAAATTGGCCTGATTTAAATTCAACATGGCCCGTGCCATACTTAGCACACCCCGTGTTGCCCCGACGAGATTTTGTCTTTTGCGTCTGACAGCCTTCTGACAAGCACGACCCGTGCTCTAACAAGCACGCCCCGTGCCCACTGACATCGAATATTCAAAATATTTTCTGACGCGACACGGCCCGTGCCAAAGTATGGGTTTTGGCTATAAAAACCCCCAAAATCATTCATTCACCCCTACCCCTTCTCTCTCACTCTTTCTCCTTCTTCTCTTCAACTTAAACCACCATTTTCCACCCACTTTCAACCCATAATCAATCCCGTCTTAAAAATATCCCCAAGTGGTGTTCGAATCCCTTAGTCCCTTCTACCTCTTCGTCACCCGTATAAGTAAGGAAACCCACCTCTTCTACATACTTTTCACTCTCTTTCATTTAAATATTTGTGTTTCTTTTATGAAATTTTAATGAACCTTTCAAACCACAAATACATAAGTTTGGAAAAACATAATGATTTTGGACATGAAACTTGGTTTTAAACAAGTGGGTGACTCCCAAAAACAAATGTTATTTAAATATTGTTGTCACCTCCCTTTTAACTTGGAGACTTATGTTCTACAACATGTGTATGCCAGGGGACGATATATCCTAAATCCTTTCCAAGTATCTCCGGTGAATTAAGCTTGACCACTAAGTCTCTATTTAATAAAACCGATTATATATCATAAAACAACGACAAAAAACCTTTAATCGTGCACTATTAAAAATTTAGACAGAATGTTTGTCAGACTTTAAGCGGTCATATCTTGGTCATAACAAGTTGAAACTGGACAAAATCAGACTCCACGGTTAAGTTTGCCGAGTTAGTTTTCTATTGGTAATTTGCTCATCTTCTAATTCAAACCAAGGACTTCACAACAGCCCACGCAAGATAGGTGCCGTTTCAGTACCTTCTGTTTTGTGAGGCTGTTTTGAGCTAGTTCTTAACGTTTTCTCAAGACGCCTTCTAAACAAAACTTGTTCGGAATACTTTAAACTAACAACCTGTAAGATTTGGTAATTTTTAGAAGACATGTACTACCTTAAAAACAACCTTAAAGTCACAACCTACAAGCTGTCCAAATTATCAAGATAGTGCACTAAACCAAAGGAACCAATCTTTATATCTTTTGACAAAACTCTAACTCTCAACCAAACTAGAAGCCATAACACCCTATCTTTCATACAATAGGACCAAACCCGTGATCTCGAATCATTCTTATTGCGAGGTTCACTTCGGCAATTCAAGGTGAGTATTCATAGCCCCTTTTTTCTTGTATCGTTTTGGGGTGCAACAAGTACGTTATATCAAACTCAATCTTTTTACACTTTACTCTATATAAAACTAAATGCGACTCTATGCTTGTTATGTATGTTTCAATATGTTAAACTTGTGTGATTTATTGATGTGGTTATGCTCATACTTATAATCATACTTTAAGCGTAATTATTAACACTAAAAAGGCCGAGGTCACAATGATAGATTTATTGGCTTGATAATTCCACCTAGCCTGCGTGGTATTTGGCGACGGGTGATTGAAAGCCTAATTGTCAAGGGTTGGATTACGCTTACTATTGTGCTTTATTTCATTACTCGTTTCTCATATGTGAACTTACACTAACTCATGGATCGCATTACTTTACACTTATGCTATACATAAACCTATGTTTACTCACCAACTATTCGTAGTTGACCCGTATATTGTACATGTTGCAGGTAACACAATGTGACGTAAAGTTTGCTTATCACCATTAGGATGCATGGGCTTTAGTGTGACCTAAATAAATTAAACACTTATTATGTTTGTTTATGTTGGATTGTTATGTTCGGATTATGTTATATTTAAATGTTATGAAATGGGCTAATTAAGAATATCGCAACATTTAAATTAGTGTTGTGTGCATCTGGACAATCATTGCGTCCAAACATATTTCGCCGTCGGTTGGGGTGTGACAAATTGGTATCATAGCCATGACTATAGGGATCTAGGTTATTAGAGACAAGTTTGACCTAGACTTATGCCTTTGGTGTCCTGCATGAGTGCCTCATGCGTAGTATGCCTATATATTACTGCTATGTCCATTATATGCTTCTTGATCATGTCTGTTGCAATCCCTTTCTTGAACTCTAGCATTTAGCACGCACTTATACACGAGTCACTTCAGGCTTCCTAGCACCTTTCCTTAGAAATGGTGCCTTACGTACCATTTAGGAAAACTGGTTTTCTTGATTTTATGATCTCGTTAGAGTTAGGGTTCTAGCAGTAGACATGTAGTAACTGGAAGGGTGGAAGCACCGGTAGTCAGGGTCTCTGTCAAGAAAAGCGCTGCGTATAAATCTGAATCTTTCGACGGACCTGGACGCTCACCTGGGATGCTCTGATGAGAGTGTCGAAACCTATTAGGCCAAACCATGTCAATTACCACTAGAACCTTAATCTGATTATTCACGGTTGTAGTTTCCCAATCGGGAGATGAGGGCCATTCCATTGTAATTTTACTACGATCATTGATTACGAGTTTTACGCGTTAATTTTTACTTCAATTTTCAATGAGTTATGATGATCTGAGTTACACTACATCACGATTCACTAATACACATGTTTTACACTTAATCTCTCGTGTCCCAAATTGAACCCAATCCCTAGTTTTTTATGTCGATGATTTTACGATTTTGGTGATCCTCGGTAGCCCCGTGATTTATTTTAAATTGGTTGTCTCGTGAATTTTCGCTTCGAGTGCTTTATATGGTGTCCATCTCTCTCTTTATCGTGGTCTTAATTCAATTGTTTGCCATGCCTAATCTCTTGGTTGCCGTCTCATTTTCTTCGTTTTGAGTCACGACAATCGTTGGAGTGACTGTAAGTGGCCTCGTTACTCGCGCAGTTACGAAGCCTTACCTCGGGATTTACCCTTTTATGCAAATCATACAAACATCACCACCCCTCAAACAAGACTTGTTGGCTATGTCACAACGGTGGCCGTTTCGGCTATCCCATAAGCACTTGCCATTAGCTAACCTGAGACCAGACTCAAAAGATTTGACCTATGGCACCATCACCTATTGTATTCGCAGTTGTTCGCATGTCTGCTTTTACCTTTGTTTCCGTTTGTTATCTTGTGCAAACCTCGTTTACTTTCATCTCTCATGTGCTAACCAGGTCAATGGCTATGCTAAACGCGACACCTTTGCTGAAGCATTCAATCCGGATGTTGTTTGTAAACCTTGTGTTGATGTCTTTTTTATTATTGGAATTTCATTTTAAATCAACTGTTTGTCTTTCCTATGTGGATGTTTAAAACCTTAACGATCTGTGTCAATCATGTTTTTATGTCTCCGGTCATGTGGTTTTGGCCCCTCTCGATTTCAAAATGTTTCTCTCCTGTCCTTTTGACGTCGTGTGTACATCGGGTGGGTTCTCATTGATGGGTTCATGAGTTTACAGGTTGTATGGTTACGGGATTCCATGCATACGTGGCAAACAAATGAGCACATTAACGGAGTACAAACCTACGTCCACACGGCTATCCGTTGTTAATAATATACACACACACACATATATATATATATATTTATTTAAATTCAATCTTTCTAATTTAAAGTATTCTATGAGTATGTGTAAAGAAACCTACCCATTGGGAAATTTATGAATTTACGAGTCCACATGATTACGGGATTGCATGTGCACTAGTCAACGACTTTACGACCCTTCGAGTAGGTAACTCTACACACGTACAAATTCCAATGTATTCACTCAAAGCCAAATTTGGTGATTTCTGAGTTATGTCTGCACTGCGACATAACTCACCACCTTCCTTGCCTCGATATTATCCCCCGTTGGCGATTTCGAACCCTTTCTCTCTCATCTTGGTGTAGTCTCAAGATCTCATTCCACAGTTATTGCTAAACTGTGTGTTTCAAGAAACTCATTCGTACCCTGCCCGAACACCAGGTCCCGACAATCCTTGACGATAATCCAGCCAGTGGGCCCAAGTTCATGTCCTGCATCAGGCCCACGAATACTTGTGTGTGGGGCGCGTGCATCCTTGGTCCCAATTTTTAGAGCCGACCGTAAAGAAAAGGGAGTCAAAGACATCCAAGTCGCCTGGGATTACCCTGAAAAGTCTTCCGAACGATGCAATGGGTCTTCCTCCGTTCACCTAAAACGACTCTCACATCGACCTCATGCACTGTGCGACTCTAGTTGCAAGTCACCTTATCGTCTTGAAGCCTCAGGAAACCTATGATCTACTAACCTCCATGCTTGAGGCCTCTTAGCTTCATGCTCCAGCCCTCGAGAACCAATCTCATCCGCGAAATGGATTCTCACTTTTTGGTTTTCCTCCTTATTGTGGTGAAGCTCCCGAACCGTTCTTTATAAATGGTAAGGGTATTTTGATTCTATATGTATGTCAACTAACTTCACTTAGAATGCGCAGTTGTGTTCGGTTACGATTTCCATATTTCAGCAAGTTTTTCGCATACTTCATATCCAGCATCCAAAATTCGTGATTGCTTTCATTGGTAATATACGAGCTTGTTTAAAACCACCCTCGATTTTAAACTCTGGGGCTCACCTTATCCAACCGATGAACTCTGGGGAAATGGCGGCTACACAAACTCATGACCTGATTTGGTTGTCACAAAAGTCGGATCGTGAATAAATTATTGCCATCTAATGTCCAGATTCGTCTGGTGTGATTTTAGAAATTGATTCGTGACCCTGATCATGGACTCGATTTATGTCCTTTTCATAGAGTTGGCCCTTGGATTCAACTCCTAGTGATTGTGCGACCTTGATTTCCGTTCTGAATCATGGTCGGCCATCTGTTACCCTATCTCGAGTTGTTGTTTGCAGTCAATTACTAATCTATTTTGGCCATAAATTTTGTTTTGTTGATATCATTCAATCCCTAATCCATTGTTTCTCTGTTGTGGTTTGTTCTTGGTCTTATTCTGTAGCACTTGCTATTCATGTTGTTTTCATCTCATGTTGTTGGGTTCATATTATCGAGTTCTCATATTTCGGGTCATGCTATTTGGTTCATATTATCGGGATCATGTATCACGAATGATGTTATTTGATGTGTGCTATCGCGATCATGTTTTGAGTCATGCTATTCAGTTCATTGTATCGGGTTCATGTGGTCCGAGTCATTCTATTCGATTCATGTTAGCGGACTCATGTACTTTGAGTCATGTCATCCAATCCATGTCATCAGGTCCATGTATTTCGAGTCATATTCATATATCACGAACCATAGGGACTACTCCACGACAGGGGACTCATCTTATTCGCAAGGTGCTATTTGGTTCCTGCTAGTCGTGACATAAGAATGGTGATATTCAACTCATGGGTATTCAATGAGTGGTGTTCCGATAAATTCATGGTATTCGATTGTGTTCGATCATTTTGATGGTTAAAATCGTTTTTTATTATTTTGGCTTTCATCGTTCAAAATTTTCGGTCGTATATCGTTAATTCAAGCGTTAGCCATTGTTCTACTCTTGCTAAACTAGGGACTCGTATGTGCTAGTACCAGCGATTGTGTGTGATTCTAGCTTAACATATGATCGATATTGGTCGTGGGTATAAGTCCTGGGTTTCAGCAGGGGCTGATTCGGATTCTATTCAGGTATCGTGTCTCATAAGGTAAACCGGATGTGGGTCGCTACCCATCTAGTTCGCCAGAACCTGACACTTTGCTTTGATAGAAGGTTGAAACTCCAAACCTTGATTATAATTGTTTATATTTATTTATCATATGTGTTAATCTACGTGAATCCATGTTGTGCTATTATCTATGTGATTCTATGTTGTGTTGTTAAATGTGAAATAATAAAGGTATTCATGTTGCACCCGTCCTCCATTCGTACTCTGTTTGTCCCCAGTCTCGCTCCTAAAGTAGGGGAGACTGTGGTCGCCAGTCTTTGGTTGGTCTTTTGATCAATTATAGTATGATCCCCAAACCAGATTACTCACCATCTGTAAAAAAACCTCAGAGTTTTGTGTCAAGTTACCTTGTGTCTATGATCCGTTATCACAACTTAGATGTTTTGTGCTAAATGTCCAATTGTCTGTTGTCTAGTGTTAAACCAAATGTTCTCCTTAGACAACCCGTACTCTCTCAAAGTATCAAAGGTGTGGTGGGTTAGTTGTGGTACACCCTATAGATAAACGTCAATGGTGCTTTTAGTGTGGACTGGGAGTCGCGGGTCGAGAACTAACTCTGTGAGTGTGCTAGTTGTACCATAAATCTTTTGTGGCCATTCATAAACTAACCCTTGCGGTCAGGAGAAGAATTAGCACCAACATAGTTGATTCAGTAATCAAGGACATATTTCTACCCTTGGTAAAATCTTTTATGTCGCTTCTATATTTTTGTATCAAAACCTAAAAAGTGTTGCTTACCGATAAAACCTTTATATTACTTCACTAAATCTCTACTAATTTCGGGATGGAATTTCCTAAAGTAGGGGAGACAGTAACATCCGCCTATTTTGCAACCTGGGTCATGTTTTTATCCGTGAACCCATATTACTAGTAAAACAAAGTGATAATGCTAATACTCGACCAATTCCCGAAGTGCACCTGCTAAAAGTTGAAGGTGTGCTCAGTGACCGCCTAAAAACTTAACAGGGGCATATCTCGGGCTAGAAAATGAGTTACGGGGTCCATGAACAGTGAATTTCGAGTATCTCGATGAGAGAAATAAGATTATGAGGTTAAATTGGCATGATTTAAATTCAAAACGGCCCGTTCCATACTTAGCACGCCCCGTGTTGTCCCGACGAGATTTTGTCTTTTGCGTCTGACAACCTTCTGACGAGCATGGCCCGTGCTCTAACAAGCATGCCCCGTGGCCACTGACAACGAATATTTTTGATGATTTTCTGACACGACACGGTCCGTGCTCTACCAGACACGGTCCGTGCCTAAGTACGAGTTTTGGTTATAAAAACCCCCCAAAATCATTCATTCACCCCTACCACTTCTCTCTCTCACTCTTTCTCCCTCTTTTCTTCAACTCAAACCACCATTTTCCACCCACTTTCAACCCATAATCAAGCCCGTCTTAAAAGCATCCCCAAATGGTGTTTGAGTCCCTTGGTCCCTTCTACCTCTTCTACATACTTTCCACTCTCTTTCATCTAAATATTTGTGTTTCTTTTATGAAAGTTTGATCAACCTTTCACACCACAAATACATAAGGTTGTAAAAAGATAATGATTTTGGGCATGAAACTTGGTTTTAAACAAGTGGGTGACTCCCAAAAACAAATGTTATTTAAATATTGTTGTCACCCCCCTTTTAACTTAGAGACTTAAGTTCTACAACATGTGTATGTGTAACACCCGTATACAATTTAGTGTCAAACTTTAACGTTTTATGTCATAAAAACCGGTCCCAAAAATTTTTTGTACAAAACCTATGATTTAACAATCATAAAACACCATCATTGTGGTTTAACATTTACAAAATATACCCATCTTGAGTTTGACATTCAAAAGTGGTCATTGACTTAATACATACGTTCTTTCCACCAAAATACATGACGGGTAGTTCGTGCTTGATGTGATCGGTTCCACGTAGTCTTGATGAGCATCCCCGCTAGACCTTCTCTTTACCTGCAATTTACTCACTTTCAATAGTGAGTTTCTATTGCATACATGTATAAACAACATAAACAAAGAAGAAAAACAATCAAAGTCAAAATGTGGCTTCTAGGCGTATCGCCTAGATTGTCAAAACTTCTAGGCGATACAGTTAGTTATGCAGGCGTATCGCCTACTGAATAGCATGCTCCAAGCGATACGCTTGGAGCCATTTTTTCAGGGTTTTGGCCAATTTCAGCCAGTTCCATACTTAGCCAAATTTTTGGCTTTTTCACCTTGCTTCATACCAGATTTCACCAACTGGTTTTCCACCCTTTTTCAAGTCATTTCAACTTCACAAAACACTTTTTAAACATGTATTTAATCACTTTAGCATACCTTACCCGAATCGAATTCGTACTATGCATTTTCGGGTTCATCCAACCCGTTTGACCCATTAGGACACCCATTGCCTCAAAGCTAAGAGTTTGACCCAAATGTAAGTTAATCTTACCTTAACCCATTGTCATACATGAAGGATAATTCACTTCCATACGTCAATTACAGCTCTTAACCTGCAAGGGTTCTACGCACTTCGTGTGCTTATTTCTGATGATAATAACTCAGTTTCAAGGATTATGATCCTAAACTCATGCGAATACCTATTTATGCATCAATTATCTTTTAGGGAGTCATTACCTATTTAATCAATCATTTTGGGTTATTGCACCCGTTTTGTTTGACCCGTTAAGACGGGTCCTTGCCTTTGGTGTCTCCCAATGTCATATTTGAGCACAAATTTGCTTTGAGGATCTATGGTTCTATAAACCATTTATGATCCTCCTTTGTTTGTTGCTTGGCATGGGTTCTAAAACCCCATTTCCGCCCATTGCAAATTGACATTCATTATATGATTCCTCCGAATCTTAGGTATGGTCAATTCTAGTCATTGGAGAACCTTTTTGGCAATTAGGCTTCATGGTTCCTAGAACTATTCATCACCCTTTTAGAATAGTTCATGGTTATTACCATTTTTATGTATTCACACATTTTACATAACTACTACTTGTAACATAAACGATGTTACTTTCTACATGCTACCCGTAGGCATCATGCTCTAACGGGTTTCTTGTCATGCCTTGCATGATTCAAATTCTACTTAATGTAACACTTCCATTTATATTCTTAAGTAATACTCATTACATAATTAATGAGTTTTATTGTTACTTAAGTAAGTGTAAGTTGTACTTACCTTGCATCCATGTGAGCATTTCTACCTTCACTTTATCCGGTTGACACATCGGATTGCAAGCTTCAACTAGCTAGCTCATCAAGATCAACTATCGTATCATATCCATGAAATGGTTAGGTTAGTTTCCATAACATACCTCTTCCATTTTCATGGATTTAACTATCACATAGTTCATTATTTTATAACTTTGGTAAGTTTGACTTTTAAAAGTCAAACTACCCATTTGAGCATATTTTTGACATTACCCTTTGGCTAGGTAATTCATTACACTTCTAGCACATTGTTAAGTTAGTATGCAACTAGAATATAGCCAGGGGCGGACCTAGGTTAGTCTTATGGGGGTCGGCCGACACCCATAAATTTTATAGTTTTATAGTTATATGTATGATCTGATTTCGACCGACACCCAAGAAATTTTAATACCGAACCCCATGAAACTTCATAAAGACCTAGTTGAATAAAAAAGAATGAAAAAAAAAAACAAGTTTTCTTCGATCCACCATTGTTGCAGGATGCAGAGAATTGAATAAGTTTCAAGATGAGTTAGTTTAGTGGAGAAGAAAATGAGTATTTTTGTCTTTTCTAGAATAAATGAGTTGTATAACTTTATTGGAAATCGGAAACTATGACTTGATGTGTGAGTATTGTATATATATACAATAGACAACGGAACCTATGGTTCCGTGCCCCTCATTTCTCACTACGTAAAAGAAGAAGAGGGAGAGAAGAAACAACAGTCGGCGCTCTCTTTCCCCCACCCCTGCTTCGGCGATTGCTCTCCGGAGACGCATATTGACTCCTCCTCCGCCCGATTTACAGCAGTGTCATTCATGGCGACCTTCTCCGTCAACCACCGACCTGTCCTCCATCCATCCCTCTCTGATTCAATCCAACCATCCGACACCCCTCTCTGTTCGACCCAACCTGATCAGCGGCGGGGGCCCCTCCGGGGGTGGCGAATGACGATGCGGCGGTGGCTTGGGGATCGGTTTGGTCTACGCCTGTTGCTAGGTAACCCGAAAGCTAGGGTTTGTAAATACTAATCTCCTCAGGTTTTGTGAATACTTATCTCCTCATCATCTTCTAATGCTATGACTAATTTTTGCCCTACTCCAACCGCCCTCTCTTCTGACCAAGAGGATGAGAAATCTTCATACGCTGCGAGTTAAAAATTAGGGTTAACGGACAAAGATATGTCGGCCAATTCATTGAGAAGAGATTAGGATGCGCCATGATGGTAATTGAGTTAAGATTTCTACGATTTACTTCCGGTATGTTCTCTTATCCAATCTAATTCTCCAATCTAATTCTTACGACTACACACAAACATCTTCTAATTTCTGTGTTTAGCGATTTTGGATTTCACGTTCATGTGCATCAGGCTTGGAAATTAGTATGAATTTTATACCAAGTATGTTGGCCAAATTTTGCCCTTATGCTTTATAATGTTAGAAAACATTGATAATTCGATTTCTTTTAGACATGGATACATTACATATGCCCTATGTTTGTTCGATGACTTTAACTGACAAAGGAACTTTGTTTTCAATGAATTTTTATATTGTTAGCACTAAGAACAACTTAGAAGAATTATCTAAGTTTGATGCGTCAGTAATTGTAATTCCGACACCAAAGGATGAAATTCAGGAATTGCAATCTGAAAAAGAAAACATAAAAGAGGTATAAATCTTCATGTAAACATAAAACTATTTGACTAACATATTATCTTAACTGAAATAGAGAATTATTGATAGATCGATTGAAATTCGTCATGGATAGTCGTTGAGGGTGAGGAACAAAGTCTCTACATATTAAATGGAAGCAATGGTAGAGCGTAAATATGAGAACGGT
Source organism: Deinandra increscens subsp. villosa (assembly GCA_039602395.1). Taxonomy (NCBI): domain Eukaryota; kingdom Viridiplantae; phylum Streptophyta; class Magnoliopsida; order Asterales; family Asteraceae; genus Deinandra; species Deinandra increscens. Next base: position 14,172,560 of record JBCNJP010000023.1, read on the forward strand.
TGTTGTAGGGGACTATATGACGGCTGCAATGTGATACTTTGTTTGTTTTTTTATTTATTTGTTCTTTACTTGAAGTTACATGGTTTAAGTGGGCAGGACTCCTTTATATATTCAGTTTGTTTTTGTGTGTATTTATTCTTTAGATGAAGTCACTTGGTTTTGTATCAACGAATTGTAAATGAATGATATATATACTTTTTGTTGCATAGATGACACAATATTGATTAAAATATTAATTAAGGCTGCTGTAATTTTTCAATTATAACACATATTACCTATACTAACACATACATAACACACTATTAAATTATTAATAATGTACAGAATTTAATGTTACAACACCCTTAAAATATCCTTTACAGCAATGACTACATTCATACTTTTTCCAATGAACAGAAACATAATGACAATGGTTTCAAAAGGAATTGCAGACATCAGACCTCAGCGGAAACCATTTTCATTTGAAGTCAGGCTCTTTAGGAAAATACACACCATACATGAGTGCTCAAGAAAGCAAAGATCTGTACTATCTATTAGTAGATGCGAAAGTAAGTACCCAAATAAAGACTACTATTCAATATCACATAACAACACTCACTAACTTATTATATACAAATTCCTTCTTAACAAACAGGGAGATGCAATTGAAGCTAAAGTGGACAAGAACAACAAGAAAGTTCATGCTTTGATGAAAGTAAACGGTTGCTACTCAATCAACAATCATATCTGCACAGATCCACGAGCTTCAGGAAGAGTAGTTTTTCACTCAGCAGCACTTCTGCTTGCAAACAAAACCATTTTCAAACCAATAACTGAAAGAGACATCCCCACTATGTATTTCAACTTTGCACCCTACGAAAAGTTGGAAGAGTGTTCAAAACCAAAGTACCCGTTTCTGACAGGTAAAAAAGTAAACTTTGTTCATTATTTTCAAGTTAGTAAACATCAAATGTCTAACAGAAACATACATTCATGTTTTAAAAAAGAATCAGACTATCTTGGACGTGTTCAGCAATTATCAGGTCTTCAAAGGAAGAAAAATTACAATATGGTAAAAATACTCTCCTCAACCAAAGGTAAAGACTATCATCTTCTAAAAAACTTATGCTAACAAATTATATTGTTGTTCAATTACATACCATCTCCTTCTGATTAATCATAACTCTATACCAAAACATTCACACTTCTTTCAATATTACTATGACTATCCACATACATTATTAAATCAACATAAATAAATTGATAAACTTTACTTACAGTTACATTGTTCTATACCTATTCATAAATTTTTTCCCGTGTTTTCATCAAAAATCTATTTAGTAAGCTTCAATTGTTATTATAATTTTCTGATTGCCTCTGTTTTTAAACAAAAAAAAATACTAGCTTTTATTCGGGTTTATGAACCAACAGTAAGAGAAAAATATTATCGTGGAGCATTATGTAATCATCGTTATAGTTGTAACAGGAGTAGTTATATTTGAGGCTTTAAAATCAAATTAATATAAGATTATTTTAGAGAACTAAAAATAAAATAATAAACTTTTTAGGAAGTGGCATTTGAATATGATGTGTAGAGTATTGGAATGGGTCACCATGAAGGATCTGCTGCAACTATAGAGAACAAAAATACTTTTTCATGGTTTATTTATTTTATTATTTATATAGATATATCTGTAACAAAGTGCTAACATGTCTTAACTACATGTATAAAAACAAGTATACTTTGAAATGCAACAAAATCACAATCAAATAGATCAAAAAGTCATCTTTGTAAGGATAGATTGTTGACTTCGGTCACAGGTAAAATCTGTTATTCTCTTATTATGCTGTTAATTGAAAATTGGTAAACTTAAACTGATTTTTTTAAACAACAATCTAAATGCATGGCTTTACAACAGATCAATTTTGAATATATGCAAATTCATATTGTATGCATACATGCAAGATGTATATGGTAATGTGTGTTTTCTTCATTTATAGCAATGACAGATCAGACCATATTGGAATATGCTAAAATAATTGGAAAGACCAAAACACTAGAAATCCACACGGTCATACATGATATTAAATAAAAGTAAACATTGCATAATATTTTAGCATTCATATCCAGCTCAGCAACCATCTTCTCATCAGTAGTCAGCATTCATTTGCTCCCTTTCCAACATCCTAGAACCTTAAAGTTGATGTTATTGAATAGTTAACATGAATTGAAATCAATAACAAAGTCAGATATAGTTAAACTTAGTATTGTAGACGAAAATCAATACTTAACACTGAAGATAGAAACAGTACAACAATCGCAAACTGAAAAATTAAATTTCTCAAATATTTTTCTCAATAGAAACAATAACTGAATTTCATTGCAGCGGTTATGAGATTGTCTTAACTCTCTGGAAATCAATAGCATTGTCATTCACAAAGGAAAATATCGATGGCAAGATCTTAGCGGCAACAGGAGTTAGAGTAACAAAACACCAAGGTACATAAGCTACTTTCTACCATTTACACTAACTTCTACATCATATACTAACACAGTTGAAAGAGGGAAAGTCCAATTAGAATCAACTGACATCACGGTCACATACATTAACACATAATTGCCAAACCTGCAGGACATCATCAACAGGTCATTAAACTACCCTTTCAACACAAACATTATGAATAATCATTGAATATAAAATACATCTAACCTACATTCGATCATAAACAGTATATTCATGAGACACTTTTCATTTTTGTCAGCTTCAGGCACACACAGGTAAAGCCTGCAACCCATCAAACATTCGAAATGATTGAATCAGAAACTGAAAGTGGACTTACTTTGGCTGAAATGAAAATGAAAAGTTATGAAGAATATAAGGTATAAATAAACAAAAAAAAGATCTTAATGTTCTATTCTTTACCATTTCTAATTCCAAAAAAATCTTAAATGTTCTATTCTTTACCATTTCTTTACCATTGCCTGGGTCTAGGTTTTCTCTGTTTCGTTTTGTTCGATGTTTATTGCCTGGATTTGGGATTTATACATTTTAACTTTGATCTGGATTTTATTTGGTCGGTCTTCGATTATTTCTGCCTATGATGTTTGTCCAGAAATTGGTGGTTATTTGAAGTCATGGCCTTTCTCATGGCAATGCAATCTAATTTTGCAGCCATGTGGGCCGTTTATCATTCTTTTGGGTTCCGATTGATGGCCTGAGGCTCTTTTTTAGAATGCTTGCAGAAGTGGTTTGTATTGTATAATGATACAAAAGCAATTGCTTTCCCTCTCACAGTATTACTGTGCTTCGTCTAAACCAATGACATTTTGCCAACCAATAGTATTACGCCACAAGAAATTGGTTTGTACGAGTATGTCATACACATAGGTCGGCTTACCTCACCCGTGTATGTCTTTTGGATTCATTTTCATGCATGTGCAACTTATCGTACGCGTAACGGGCTGGGGTCCTTATTTTGGCTATATTGGATATCAAAGTTTCATAAGAGGCTATAGGCTATGATGATTTCTTCAAAATTGACATTTCGCTGATATTTTGCAAGTGCTTGGTGAGTTTGGAAGTCTCTTTTGGCGAGGCAATATAGTTTTGCAGCCAAAGAGGTACCCTCATTCATAGTTCGCTTTTTACAGTTATCTGAGCCTAGATTGTCTATCTTGGTCTTATGCGATGATGATTTTGATTGGAAGCGGCTTGGACTTAGAAACGGACGATTTTTAACAGTCTTCTTGCATTAGCTAAGGTATGGTCCTATTTATAAACCTTAATATCCATTAATTCAAGATCACAAGATCTTGCATTTGCTATCATTTATCAGTAACATAATCATACTTTTTATAATTGCTAAATCAGACAATGAGTTCATTCATATTTGTGTTAAAGATAGATTCTAAAATTTACATTTTGTTTTATTAAGGCAAGTAAAGTGCTGGTACATTTGATTAATTTTCAAATTGTTTGAAATGGCTTATGTTTTAATTAATTTACAACTTATGCTTTATTTTGTATAGTGGTTGATGATGATCAAATGGTCCATATGTTACTTCTTTCTTATTGCAATCATGGCTTGGTACTAATTTACTTCAAAGGTTTCCGGTGTGTGTCTTATCTTAATGATGTTGGGTTGCAGGTTGTCTACGTTACCTTAGGTTGTCCTTGCTTTAAGAAGATATTTCACCAATCACTCTTGCAGGTTTGTTTTACTACATTTCCCTTTTACATATGTGTTTCAAAAGTGTAAATTTCGTTGAAGACTTTTACTTGGTGTTGTGTTTCCATAGTATGTTATTCAACAACTACATTTTGCCCTTGCTGTTCTTGGAGGTAGTAAACAGCCAGGAGTATGGTTACCAGAAGTAGTCGACACTATAGACTTAGACAAATAAAAATAATCTCTAGGCCACTACAAATTATTTGACAGGTTATGGAATAGTCCTATAGTTTGACACTTCATTTACAAGCAGGTTCTATAAAGAAAACCCCCATGGTTTTGTTATCATCACCAAGTACATCTCCAATGTGGATGTGGTTGCTCCAAGGTCGATATGTAATTTTATTGCAGTTTTTTTCTTTCTTATATGTTATGATTTGCAGCCTAACTTAATGCTAATGTGTTATGGTTTCTTGATTTTCAGCCTTACTTAATGCTAATGTTCTATGGTGAAAAGTATTATGTGTTGCGGCATGGACAACCATAATTTGGGAACAAGATAGAGATAGTCAACTTATGCGACTTATTCGGGCTATTTGTATATTTGTTGATGTAATGTTTTTTAATTAGTTTTGTGAACTCTGTCTCCGCCGCAACGCGCGGAGAGGTAAAATTCTTGTGTTATACTAAATTCAATTGTACATATATCGTGCAGCAAACAAATGGCCGAAGAAACACAGATTCAACAGTTTACAGCAGCATTTCGAGCCATAGACACTAACGGTCTAACTTTAAAGCAAACACAAATTTCAATCCTTGTGCTTTTCGGTTGAAACACACTAAACATGTCATCTAAACATAACTGAAGGTTGGATTGCAATTCTAATGGAATGTGACCGCTTTGTAATCACTGTTTTGCTTAACATAGATTTTATTTGTGATAGGTTGAAGGAAATATTTATCTCAACTTATATTTTAGTTTTCCACCACTAATCAATATTAGGTTGCCTCCAATTAGGCTCAACAGCTGCCAGGTATGTTTACATTAATCCAGACACCAAAGATTCAGAGCTCTACTAAATGGGTATGTTATCCCAACCTGATTTGGGATTCGAAAGATCGTTATTTTTTGTTAAATTTACGAACTTTTATCATTTTTTTTCAACTGGAAACTATAATATCACAAAAGTGTTTGTTTAACAAGAGGAAAAAAGGAAAAAAAAAAGAAACCAATAGAATCGGTGATCATAATATTATTTTTATTTTAGTTACTATTGTTTAGAATTTGAAAATGGTAAATCTAATTGTTTATTTTTATATATTATATAGACAGGTCATCAGTGTTGCTTACAACTAACAGTAATATCAAATGAAGACACAGAAGAAAAAAATAAGATATTAAATAAAACTCATGAATTGGATTTAGCCTAGTGGTAGGAAACAATGTCCTCTTTGGTGAAGACCCAAATTCAAAACTTGGAAGTGGTGTATATGATGTGAAATTTAGCCGTTAAAAAAAACTTTTTAATAGAATCAATTTATTTTTCGAATATAGAATATGATTTTGCTTATTGATACAAATTTGAGGCATGGGTTATTATTTTACAATACATTAAATTTTAGGCATAGGTTATTATTTTACAATACATTTCTTTTAAACGCTCTAATGTACTATTAAGAACCTATTTTTTTTTACATTTATCGATACACACTTCTACTAATTACTATACCCCATGTTCTTTATTAAATCTGGTTAGCAGGTCGCAAGAAACCAAAAGGTTACGTTGCCTGCATTTCGAATTTTCAAATTATAAAATCTAAGTTCTCTCATTGCATTTTGTGCATTTTGTTCTATATTTCATATTTAAATTCGCTATTATATTATAAAATTCTTTGACCTTTTTTTAGTGATTGTCCAACTTTCAAAGATGTGGTAAGACCACACGTTTGGAATGATGTTTTCAGACCCCGTGTACTTTCTTGATCAAATTTTTATGATAAAATAGTCCATGTATCAATCAAATTCGTCCGTTCGTAGTTTCTTTGTTTTGTAAATGTAAAATATGTGTAACCTAATCTACTTATGAATTTTCATATTTTATGTATTATTAGTTCGTATCCTGATTGACCCGAATAACCGCAGCAACGCGCGATTGATCTCTAGTTAAGTAACATTTTAGCTTTTTTTTATTATATGATTTAATATAAAGAAGTAAAGTTTTATTTTATTTGGGTTTTAATTAAAAATTATTCTAACATCATCTTGCGATACAAAGGTTTTACGTTAAAAAAATTCATTAGGTCTTACGTTACAAAAATAAATTGAGACTTGAGAGTGCATTTGTGTTCAGTAGTTCTATTTTAATTGAGAAACTTCAATAATCATATAAAAGTTTTATTTAAATTAATATTTTGCTAAAAAAAAGTTAAACGATTAATATATTTCTCCCTAAAAAATAAACTTAGGAGTAACTTTATTTTTTTTAATTTGGATTTTTTATCATAGGATCCGATCCGACCCGACCCGATCTAACTCGTAACGATCTGAAAATTTTAATATTTAATGTTAGACAGTCGACTCTTAAATTTTCCGACCCCCATGAAAAAAGTTTCTGGGTTCGCCACTGAATATAGCATCATGCATCTTTTCATACTTTCATACAATCCAACATGAATTGCACGTATTTAGACATCATCATAAGCTTTTTAATTCTATGACTAATAACGTCACCTACTATGCTTCATGATCTCGTTATTCAAAGTAAGATCAATATAGCATCAATTAATCATCACAAATGTGCAATAAGATACATGAGCAATTCAACTCTTCCATTCTTACAAGATTCAAGATTTTAGAAAAGTGAATTCTTGTACCATATTTTTTGGATGTGCTGCTGTAACGGTCCTTTTTGACCCCTCTACGTATTTTTCCAGCATTTTATGTTTAAAGATGAAACGTAGTGGACAAAAGTACCTTTCCAGGCGTATAGGGAACGCCTTCTAACAATTTTTTATGATTTTATACATCATTTCTAAAAACAGGACATCAACCATACTTCTTTCCAAACAACATGCTGGAAAACTAAATGGCCATCTTAACGTGTTGTTTTGACCCATTTTACATATGATTCAGTTTCCGTGGTTCAAATAAAAAACATAGTATTCACAACAAGCTTTTCAATCATGTATCATACATCCTAAATGGACATACAAGTGATCTTATACAACACTTTCAAAACAGCCCCATAACTAGATTTTTATCATTTTATGGTTTTACATCATTCCATTTAACACATTATATAAGCATGGATTTTCACATTTCATGCACATTCCTATTTCATGATCCTTAGTAGTGTAACGTTCCTACATTTAGTCATGAATCCACACAATCAATCTCACTTAGGCATTTTATCAAACACTTGGTGTGCATAACATTAATATCATAGTTTCAACGTACTTTGATTTAGGTTCTACTCCATGGATTCTTAACATGATTTTTGAAACAATACTTCAATTTACCATTCGTCATTTAACTAATACAAGTCAACTAACCCATAATTCTTGTAATTACATCATGGAATCCAAAACTTGACCCCCAAGGTTTAATTTTCGTCACCTAGGGTTCACCCCACCAAAACTTCATGTTTTGGTCATAGTTTCAAGCATTTATATGTCTAAAACATGTGCATATCATTATACAATCATCACAACACTAAATCACAGCCTTATACATCTAATTTGCTATGGATTTTTTCGAAATCTAGACATGCAATTGTTAGATACTGTGTGTCCTAACCCGACACTTACACGTAACCGACCCGGTTTTGACCCGGAAGGGTTACACCGGAGTCAATGAACTTTACAATTAATTAAATGTTAATTAATTTAAACGGATTAAATTAAATAAATAATAGTTATTTATTTAAATGTAACGAAAAAATTATTTTCATACAATGTTTACGAGAAATGTCGGCGAATGATTATTAGTCGTTAAACAGTTAACGGGCTAATAAAATCATTGGGCTTAAGGGGTTTATGATTGCGATGGGCTTTGCTTGGAAAGGAAGCCATAGGAAATCTATAAAAGGGAGGGAGGAGAGATTAGATCTAACCCTAATCGCGACTCCTCCTCCTCATTTTCTCCTAGCCGTCGCGAACTCCCCCTCCCCTCTCTCTCGATCGGCGCAAGCCACCACCACCATTTTCGTCGCTTGTCGATTGCTATAATGGTGAAACGCGATCCGCATGTAGTTGTTGCTGCCTTGAAGCTCGAGATTACCGCTGCCGCTGTGACAACCGGTAATTTCCCAGGTTAATCCCGTTAATAACTTGTGTTATATTGTCACACCCCCAATTTCCACTAACGGAGTATAACCGTGTGGGGTGTGATCCAGACCAGGATCCAAGTCTTTAGTCACAACCAAACCATAGTTAAAGGGTAAACTAGTCATGTATTACATTTAATATATCAGAGTTTACATTTCACAAAATCAGCGGAAGCATTAAGAGTTTACAAGGTGGTTGTTTAGTAAAAGTGATTACTAAATCATCTGAAATACAATTTCCAATGGGTTTTACAAAAGGTAAGTATTGCCAACGCCCGTGTCATCCATGATCCTCCAAGCAACCTGAAAAGCATTCAACAATCAAGTGTCAGCCAAGGCTGGTGAGTTCACTAAAGCGGTCTACACGTCACATGTAAACCCAATGTATGAATAAAGAAAGGTAAAACACAATCATTAATCATAGGACCAGTAAAATTCCATATCGTAGGTAGCTAGCCTATAGTTATGTCCACCTGAATTGTTCGCAACCGAAGCTGACAACGTTTTGATAGGGGATACCTATGAATCTTGCCTTCCCGTGTCTATCCGGATCACGGTGGTTAGGCTAACATTGATCTCAGTCCGACCGCCAGTCGGGAGGGTGCATCCCGTGCACCGCTGAGCGGGGGTGTCAATCCCCAGTAGTACTACTCAACATTACCTCGCTATTGTATATTAACGGCCCGAATGTAAGGACTTTTTATAAATAAAGCAATTCTGTGCAACATATGATATTTTGTCGGAAAATTACTCAAGTAAAGAAATACCTTTACCGTTGGGTTGCCATCCCTTACCGGATGCAACTATCTGTGCGTTATCATCCTAAAACCGGATATAACAATAATAGTAAGTGAACTCACCTTAGGGTGCACTAGTACTCAGCAGTTGGTTCAACAGGTTGGTCAAAGTCAACCTATTCGGATAAATATGGTCTAATCAAATTAGAAGGTGTCGCTAGGACGAAATTAGCACATAAGCACCTAAACATGTTTCGTGCAACCATACAAGTCGCTCAATTCACATACAAGTCCCAAATTGGGAGAAAATCAAGAAATTGCAATTTGAGTCAAAGTTGACACAGAAAGTCAAATTTCAAACACCTAACTAGTGGCATAGCTAAAACCCACAATACTTGGAATTAGCTTCTTAAATTTTACAGGAATATACTACACATCAATTAGGACTTGTTGCAAAAAGAATCAAGTAAAAAGGTTAAGGTATGAGAAAGTTATGCACGTCCGAAGTTGGCCAAAAATCACCTTTGTCAAATATTAACACACCATTTGGTGACATAGCTAAATTGCTCATTTCTTGGAGTTAACTCCTAAAATTTGGTAGGCAATAACTACTCAACATTTAGGGAATGTTGCAAAAAGAATCAACTCAATCGGATTAGTATTGAGAAAGTTATGCGCGTCGGAAGTTGGAAATTTTAGCAATTTGCAAAATAGTCAAAGTAGGTTTAAAATTTGCATAACTCATTCAAAACTTAGATTTTAGGCACAAAACCTTCCAGATCTTACTTTTAATATATAAGCCTCATTTTAGTTTAACAAACCCCTCATTAAAACAAGGTTATCATGCCTGACCAAAATGTAAAGTCTACTTTTCACAGAAAAACACAGCCCTGCACACCTAACTTGCAGCAGTGTTTTGGATGACCAAACGGAGGTTTTAGAACGCGTGCGAGTAGCCCAATCGAAGCTAAGACATAATACTTTACTAGGGAAAACGAATCAACTGATTTCGATAAAAATTGAGCAAGTTATGACCTCTGCAAAATGGCCTAAAAATCTGGCCGAATCTGTCCAATATTTATAGTTTGCAAAAATTTCGGTTTTCAGACTTTGAGCAACAATTTGGTCATCCAACACCTACTAACACAATTATAACCATTTCAACATGTAATTTCTGTAGTGAACAAGGTTATACCAAGAACATAGCAAAATTTGAACATAAGGCTAGCATTATAAGCACATACCCCTAGTTTTCATGCTTGTCTACATAACAACTTCAAGAACACTCACATAGCAGAAATTTAACCCAAATTCCAGCCCTAAATCCGAACCCAAATCTGTCCCCAATTAGACATATAGCATATCTCAACTTATCACATGAATTTGGAGCATAATAACTCACCATTTAGCATTCAAACACTAAAGAACACACATGCAACCAACAAATTTCGAATTTGAGAATCTAGGGCTTACAAGTTTGAGAAAGAAATCGCGAGATGGAGGAGATGAAGTGAAGAGGATGTTTCCTTGAGTGTTCTTGAGCCTTGTAGTTACTTGATTTCACCAATTTCGAATGTGTATGTGTGTGGGTGTTTTGAGCCGTGAGAATTACTTGCTATGTTATTGGTACTACGACACCAACAAAGTTCGAATGTTAACGTATCTAGAGAGTGGGTATGCATCCCTGAATTTGGTTAAGATCAGGTGGTTCTTACAGTTTGCAGAAAAGCCATAGGCAGATGATGCTGCAAGGTGTCGTAGTACCAATAACATAGCGAGTAAGCGCGGTAATCTCATAAAGAAGTGCTCTGCTTCACCAAGCCGGTGACCAGTTTTAAATCTAGGCATACGCATGGTCAACAGGTAATGGTATGTAAAAATGTAGTAACTAGAGGACCAATTGAAATATTTCACCAATTTCCATGGTGAACCAAGACGAGTACGGATCTGGGACGAGTAAACGTTGATAAGGGTCCTGGAAAAGTCACGGGGTTGCTCCAAGGAACATGTGATTTGTCCTTTATAATACAAAACTTGAGTTGTTAAAACGTTGTTCATTTAGGTCGTAATCTACATTTGACCCTTAGTAGAAAATTTATATCAGGATGTCCCCTCTCAATTTAGAGGGTTGGAAAACAATAAGTTTTATTTGATTGAATTGTGTGTGTCCCCTCTAGTGAAAAATATGTGTGAGGGTCATGCGAAATTTCAACGGAAGTAACATAAATTTTTGCTTTATTGTGGGCACTGTCCCACTAAATGAAGTTTCTCAAAATAGGGTTTTTGTCTTGTGATTTCAAGGTAAATATGTGGTTCAGCACTGATCCCACCTTCCACATGCCGATAGTGCTTATGTATAAGGTGTACTGTAGCTAACCCACCACACTATCAGCACGTTGAGAGTGTACCAGTTTCCTTGCCATTCCTGGCTATTTGAAAAATCTTGTTAGATAATATACTTGAAAATAAGGTTTTTCTTTATGTTGTTTCCCGGTGCTTTTGAGTTTGAATGGGAGAGAAAGATTTGAAACCATGCATTCATGTGAAAATTTTGAATTTTACGACAAAGAGGTTTTTCCATGTTTTCGGTCGGTGGGGGTCTTCACCCATGGCGAGGATTATCAAGAGTTTAGCGGTGAGTTTCTGAAAAGGATCCAAAAGATAAGGTACTCTTTCACGTTTAGGTTTAGAGTGAGGTTCGCCAACATGGGATATGTCGTTACGCGTATACCCTTTAGTAAGGATCCAAAATAAGAGTGACGTTCTAATGAATGAAAGGTTCTTTTTAGGAGCATAAATGATATCAAGTAGGGGAATACAGACTCAGGATGAAGGGCGGGGTAGCTAGTGTAGGGTAGTTGCAACCACACGTTCTGAACAGAGTCATCCGGTACAATTGACACGAGTCTGGTGGAAAAATGATTTGGGTTGACCGATATCAATGTGATTGTGTCGACGGTGGTACCGTACAGAAGAATGGAACAACAGTTTATATCGGCCCTCAAGAGTAAGTAAAAGTGCAAACGTGTAGTAAGAGTGGGTTTCCGGAATACCAAGTGCTGACGGATTTAAATACTACCTGGCTTTCAATGGATGTACATACGAATTATAGTTAAGGTTTCGCGAGGTCTACTGCGTATCGAAAAGCCGCATTGCATATAGGATGTAAAAATATAGGGTACTTGGGTCGCTTCCAGTGATCCTCAGGTAGCTTGCCACATATACAATAAATTCAAACGTGCCTTCGTTAAATCTGGAGTCAATCTACTTCCTTACGCGTATCTCAGAAGTTCGGGTCAATCATTCGACTAGTTAAGAAGCAGAGAGTTCCAATGAAAGTTTTTCTAGAAAAGAAGGAATGAGGACAATGGGTATCGATGTATGATGTTGTGGAACTTTCCTAGTATAATGTTGCCTAGTGTTGGTTATCAAGGTTTGTCGTACGGGAGCTTCTGACGAAGAGTGTGACAATCCGACTTTTCAGGTCACTTTCTAGCATTAACTGAACGTAAAACATATTAAATGTTGTGTGAACATTTATGTGCTTAACTGTGTTGACTTGTTGACCTTAGCAATTAGGGTTTTGTGTAATCATCACTATACGAGCATACACCGAAAGTTTAAACGATTGAAATTCTATGTTAATTGTGGAGTTAATATATATAAATACATATGTATATAGGATTTAAGGATACTTATAATTTTGTGTAATTAAAGGATTTAATTACAAGTTATTATTCATAAATTGATGCACTTTAAATATATAAGTTATAGATTTAAAACCCATGATTTTATGTGAACTTAAAATGTATATTATTATGATTTTATGTGGTGAAACAAAATTATATTCTCTTATAAACGTTATACGATTTTTTTTATGTATTTTGACGTTTCCTCGTATAATTGTCGTTTATTCGCTCCTCCGTTAACCTCCGTTAGGTGTAGTTAGTGTTTATAAACCTCGAGGGGCTATTTTTGCAAGAAACCAAACTAGTCTTTAATGTGTAAAGTCTTGAGGGTGGTTTTTGCCAATTGTCAAAAGTGGATTTAAAACCTCATAAATCTCATTCACGTACTGGAATCGGTTTCAACCGATTCCAATCAATCGGTCGGTTACTTCTGAGGGCTATCAATGGTGATGAATGGCCATTATATCATTGAACCATCCACAAATCAAACCCACAACTCACTCTCTTCGTAGCTCTCTCATCTCCCTGTTTTTTTTTCACGGCAACAAGAAAACCACCACAATCACTACTCCGGCAAAATTCGCACCACCTAGCTACTGTTTACCATCATTTGATACACCCCTGCGATCGCGAGTTTCCGAAGAGCATCCAGGAGCAAACGGATTTGAGTTTCGTTAGCGTGCTCGTTATTCGCATTTAAGTTTCGGGCTCGTTTTCGGGTTCGAAATCATCTCGAAATTCATCTCCGACACGAGGTAAACATCTTCACTTGTTAATCGCATCTTTTTCTGGGTTTAATAGGGTTTTCGCGATTTTCCGGTGACCGGAATAAAACTCCGGCCACCGGAGTTCTTGAATAAAGAAGATGACACGCGACTGCTTTGTGTTATATACAAAGAATAGCGGGTTAAATCATAATCGGGTCAGGCATCCTGGTGGCTGGGTCGCGCGAATTGTATCCCCAAGGTCGCGAGTTCGATTCTCAGCCTCACCATCTTTATTTTAATCCTCCTGTCTTTTTCCCTAACTCTTGTTTCTGGTCTGCGCCTATACATAAAACTGTTTCGGTTGGCTCCTTGACACAAGCAGGGCGCTGGCCGAGTGGTTAAGTTGTTGGGCTATGATATAGAGGTCACGGGTTCGAACCCAGTGACCTCCATATATCCTGTTTTTATTATTTTTGCAATCGTTTGAGCCTTTAACCACTAGAACTTGTACCGAAATTGTTCCTTGTCGTATCTTAAACCCGTAAAAATATATTTAGAACCACTAAAACCTCGTAAATCATATTTTGAGTTGTAAAACATGTTTAACTTGTTATTTTAAATCAAGATATTATCCTAACCCCTATATATATATATATATTGACACAAAATTTAAATTTACATAAAAGGTAAAATATATAAATATATATACATCTTGAGTAAATTAATATATAAATCTATGTCGTCGGATTTTTAGTGAATTAACCGAATATTTTATGATAACCTATATTATATAAATATATGTTGAACTTGCAAATTCGTTATTAAAATTTCTTGAACGTTTAGTAAATATATATATATATATATATTATATATATATATATATATTTATTTTAGAATGTTTAAACTTAGAAAATATATAATATTAATATATATTGTATTTTCTCGCGTATTTCGATAAACCGCTCTGATTTGGCACAAGTGCCATCCTCGATTTATTCCGGACTTCACAATCATTCGTTTGTGTCGTTTACGCTAGACTTGATAGTTTATAGAACACACACTTATACTTGAATGCTCGTTAGGTGATTGATTGCTTGCACAAGACTCGTTCTTGCTACTTGAATTAACTATTTTATCTGGAAACTTTGCTGAGCAACCTAAGGTGAGTTTCACGGCCCCATTTTACTGTTTTAATCCTGTTGGGGGAGATTAACATGCATGATTTACACAACTGAGATAATTAGACTTTTATATATCACTTGAAGTACTTGTAGCACATTATACAACAAAGTCCTTCCTATGGTACCGTTAGTATTAATGACGATAGCGGGAAATATATTGTAGTACTACTGGGTCTGACAAACCCCACCCGGGTCAGTCGCGCTGACACGATTGGATATCGAACGGGTGTTATATTCGTCCTAAACACAACAAGGCAAACTGCATAAACTGTAAACAACTGTTAGCTTCGGTGACCATCAACGTGCGAAGTTTCATGTATATAGCCTAGCTAGCTATTTGATATATACTAGTGATTATGCTCTTACAACTTGACTATTGTTGAATAGTCAAACTTAAACTCAACTTGACTATTGTTGAATAGTCAATCATAAACTCAACATGATTGTTGTTGAACAATCGATCTTAACTGAACTTGAACTGTTTTTCAACTGATAAACCTGTGAACTCACCAACCTTTGTGTTGACACTTTTTAGCATGTTATTCTCAGGTTGCAGATGTTCGAGTATCACGAGTACGCATGCATGAGTATTTGAAAACCCTTTTATTGTCTTTGAACAAGCCACGTCACCTTGGGTGATGGTGTTTTTACATTAATACTTTCATTGTATTTACGCTTCCGCATTTGTAAAACTCTGTATTTATATTTTAATGAAATATACAACCTTTTTATTAATTACTGGTCGTTTGGTGTAACTAATGGACGTCGATCCTGGTTTGTCACGCTCCCTGCGTCGCGTTATCGCGCGTGGGATTTTTGGGGGTGTGACAGATTGGTATCAGAGCCATTGGTTGCAGCGAACTAAGATTCGTCTTAGACTGTAACTGTTTTGCATTAGTTGCACTCAAAAATTTCTCTCATGCATCGTGATACTCACTCCTACGCACACCTGGTTTACGGTATGTCGTATACATCATCCAATCCCATTATACTCACGGCGAGAAGCCGATTAGTCTTGGGTAATTTTCCTTAACCTCTCTAAGTTGTGTACCTATTGGTTAACATTTATGTACGACGAGACGTCGAATCAGATTGAAGGATCACGGTTATGCTTTTGACGAGCTGATTGCTACTCGGGATTATTCCGGATTGAACTAGTGGGCATAAGGCCCATACTATGGATGTATACTGCATAGGGAAGGTGGTGTAATACCTCTTATTTTCCTCAAAACCTCTAACTTAGCTTAGGAGGTGCTTATTATACATGCCTTTCATTTATAACTCAACTCTCATGTTCAGGGAACGAAATCATGACGTGCTATTAGTGCGATCATCAACTTCAACAGTGGCAACATTGTTTGAATTCAATTGGTTGCGCATGAGGTCATTTGTATCTGCCTCTGTTACCCTGAGCGTTTTCCCATTTGCCTTGATCTTTTTAAGATCCCCCTCTTCTCGTTTCCATCGGATTATGCGTCGAGATAACGCAACCTGCGAACAACTCTTATAACCTCAACGGTACCTAATGTGGGCTGACTAAAGTTTCTCTTTATGTACAAGATGGTGTTCAAGTCGGTATGCGCAATAAACCCTATTCAGATCCTTTTAAGCTAAAATTATGGTTGACTCACTTCGGGTGGGTCATTCCAATTAAGTGAACATGTTGTTCTCGAGACTTGTCTCTTTAACGAATTCTTGTCAGGATAACTATCGGTTAGTAACCCCATTCTTGATACCAACTCCGAGGATATCTCATAGGTACTCCACAATACCTGATAGCTGAAGTAAGAGGAACTAGGGTGACCATATGGGGTAAATTACAGTTACGGGTGCACACGTAAATGTAATTTGCAATGTATGGAAATCCTAGGGAATCCGAAACGGCAAGCTGATGGTTGTAAAGGATGCAATCTCTTACCTTAAACCCCATGACATCCGAATGTCGGACATGTTCGCCTCAATCGGACGGTTGAAAGTCCTCCATTCTTGTAAACGCTATCACACCTGATCTGATCCCTTTTTGTTGTTGGATTCTAATCCATTTGTGAACCTTTTTGGAGCTTATTATGAAAAGTTTGTCCTGGTAGGACACCGTCACACGCGTGTATTTCAATGACCAGTTTTCCTTAACTACGAACACTTTCGACGAAACCCTTGACTGGTTTGAACTCATCCTGAATCATAATTTTATTTTGATGATCTTACTAACCATATCAATCCCTAGAACTCTACGATCGTGAGTTAACTTGGACATGCATTCACCGAACGGATACCTAGACAACGTTTGATGAACGAATTGGATAATTCTGGGAATCAGTCTGGAAACAAGACTTCCAACCAGCAGAACCACCAAAATCAGAATCGCAAGTTTGATAATTCTAGGAACTTCTCCTCGAACAACCGGAAGCAGAACAATCAAAGCCGAGGCGTCCAAGTAGGATCATCGTACATGGGAAATTCCCCACGTTGCAACAAGTGTGGTTTCCATCACTATGGTGCGTGTGACTCTTATGTATGTGCAAATTGTGGAAAGAAGGGTCATCAGTCCAAAACCTGCAGGGTTAAGAACAATAGGAAATAAGTTCATGATGTTGAAGCCCCTAAAGGTTGTTTTAATTGTGGGAAAGGAAGCCACATAAAAAGAAATTGTCCCCAGCTGAACGGTGGAAATAACAACTATAACAACAATAACACCAACACTGGAAATCGCAATGGCAATAATAACAACAACAATGGGAACAACGGTGGGAATGGTGCCAGGGGTGGAGCTTTTGTCATCAGCTCAGGAGATGCCAGAGCAGATCCAAATGTCGTTACTGGTAAGTTTTCTCTTAACGGATACTATGCTCTAGTCTTGTTTGACACTGGTGCTGATAGGAGCTTCATATCTACTAAATTTAGCAATATGATAAATGCCAACAGGACTCCTTTAGATGCTAAATATGTAGTTAAAATTGCTAATGGTAAACTTATTGAGTCTACCCATATAGTTAAAGACTGTAAGCTGGAATTGGCTGGCCATAAATTAGAAATAGATCTTTTGCCTATCACCTTGGGAAGTTTTGATGTCATTGTGGGAATGGATTATCTATCCAAAAATCATGCTGAAATCGTTTGTCATGAGAAAATCGTTTGGATACCGTTGCCTAGTGGAGAGTTAGCCTCAGTTCAAGGAGAAAAGTGTGGTACTGTTATGGGTGTGATATCTTATCTCAAGGCACAAAAATGTTTGCGTAAAGGACATTTTGATGTTCTCGCGAACATTACGGAGAAAACGAATGAGGAGAAGAGAATTGAAGATATCCCGATCGTGAAGGACTTTCCTGAAGTCTTTCCGGAAGATCTACCAGGTCTACCGCCTCATCGAGAAGTCGAATTTCAGATTGATCTTGCTCCTGGAGCAGCACCTATTGCTCGTGCACCTTATCGTTTAGCACCAAATGAGTTACAAGAGCTATATACTCAACTTCAAGAACTACTTGAAAAGGGATTTATTAGGCCCAGCTCATTACCCTGGGGAGCTCCAGTGTTGTTTGTTAAGAAGAAGGATGGAACATTTCGAATGTGCATCGATTACAGAGAACTCAACAAAGTAACTGTCAAGAATCGTTATCCCTTGCCGCGAATCGATGATTTGTTTGATCAACTACAAGGATCTAGTTACTATTCCAAAATCGATTTAAGACCAGGTTATCATCAGTTGAGAGTCCGTGAAGAGGATGTCTCGAAAACAGCGTTTAGAACTCGTTATGGTCATTATGAGTTCATGGTTATGCCATTTGGGTTAACCAACGCACCAGCGATTTTTATGGACTTGATGAATCGCGTTTGCAAGCCATATCTCGATAAATTCGTCATCGTCTTCATTGATGATATTCTGATATATTCAAAGTCTAAAGAAGAGCACGAACAACATCTTCGTTTGATCTTAGAGTTACTCAAGAAGGAGCAATTGTATGCAAAATTTTCAAAGTGTGATTTCTGGATGCGTGAGGTGCAATTTCTTGGTCATATCGTTAATGATCAGGGGATCCACGTTGATCCAATCAAAGTTGAGGCAATTAAGAATTGGCCTGCGCCTAAGACACCAACGGAAATTCGCCAATTTCTTCGTTTGGCAGGTTATTATAGACGATTTATTGAGGGATTTTCGAAGATAGCCCAACCTCTTACGGCGCTAACGCATAAAGGAACGGCGTATAACTGGAATGAAAAGCATGACGCCGCTTTTCAGCTACTAAAGCAGAAACTTTGTAGCGCGCCAATATTATCCCTACCAGAGGGTAGTGATGATTTCGTGGTGTATTGTGATGCATCGAAGCAAGGATTAGGTTGCGTGCTGATGCAAAGGGAGAAAGTCATAGCTTATGCCTCTCGTCAATTAAAGATTCACGAGCAGAATTATACAACTCATGATTTGGAGTTGGGAGCAGTCATTTTCGCGTTGAAAATTTGGAGACATTATCTTTATGGTACAAAGTGTACTATCTACACCGATCACAAAAGTCTCGAGCATATCTTTGCTCAAAAGGAGTTGAACATGAGACAACGTCGTTGGGTGGAACTTCTTAATGACTACGATTGCGCAATTAGGTACCATCCCGGCAAAGCTAATGTAGTAGCTGATGCCTTAAGTCGGAAGGATAACCCCAAGCCTAGAAGAGTTCGTGCGTTGCAACTTACTATTCATACAGGATTACCGGATCAGATCCGGAATGCACAACTCGAAGCACTCAAAGCTGAAAACGTTGAATTAGAATCCTTGCGGGGTATGGATAAGTTACTGGAAGTCAGATCTGATAGTATCCGATATTGTGCGAACCGAATATGGATTCCCGTGTATGGAAATTTGAGGGAATTGATTATGGACGAAGCCCATAAGTCTCGTTATTTTATTCATCCAGGCTCGGATAAGATGTACCAAGATTTGAAATTGATTTACTGGTGGCCTAAGATGAAAGCTGACATTGCCACTTACGTAAGCAAGTGCTTGACTTTTTCCAAGGTTAAGGCGGAATACCAAAAACCGGCAGGGTTACTTCAACAACCAAAAATTCCCGAGTGGAAATGGGAGGGAATTGCTATGGACTTTATCACAAAGCTACCCCGTACAGCAAGCAAATGTGATACAATTTGGGTAATTGTTGATCGCTTAACTAAGTCGGCACATTTCCTACCGATCAAGGAAACTGATACCTCCGAGACATTAGGCAAACTTTATCTTAAAGAGATCGTCTCACGACATGGAGTACCAGTTTCTATTATATCAGATCGAGACGCTCGATTTACGTCCAAATGTTGGGAATCTCTACATGAAGCATTGGGATCGCGTCTGGACATGAGTACAACATATCATCCTCAGACCGATGGTCAAAGTGAACGAACCATCCAAACTCTTGAGGACATGCTGCGTGCATGTGCGATTGATTTTGGTGAAAGTTGGGATAAACACTTACCCTTGGTGGAATTCTCTTATAACAACAGTTATCACACCAGTATTGGTGTAGCTCCGTTTAAAGCACTTTACGGGCGAAAGTGTAGATCACCTCTCTGTTGGGCGGAAGTTGGTGACAGTCAACTCACAGGTCCTGAGTTGGTACTCGAGACAACTGAGAAAATCGTGTAAATTCGTAACCGTATGGCAGCCGAATGAGATAGACAGAAAAGTTATGCTGATAAACGGCGAAGACCTTTGGAATTTGAAGAAGGAGACAAGGTCTTGTTAAAGGTCTCACCCTGGAAAGGTGTAGTGCGTTTTGGTAAACGTGGTAAGTTAAATCCAAGATACATTGGGCCATTCGAGATTGTTAATAGAGTTGGTCTATCAGCATATGAACTAAACTTACCAGCAGAACTAAGTGGGGTCCATAACGTTTTCCATGTGTCAAATCTAAAGAAATGTTTAGCTGATGAGACATTAATCACTCCTCTTGAAGAGTTGCATGTGGACGAACAACTTCGATTTATCGAAGAACCGGTGGAAATTATGGACCAGGAAGTTAAACAAGTAAAGCGTAGCAAAATCCCAATCGTTAAAGTTCGTTGGAACTCGAGACATGGTCCTGAATTCACATGGGAACGCGAAGATCAGATGATGAAGAAATATCCCAGACTATTCAAGGTTCAGCCTTCGTCTAGTTCAGGTACTGGTTTAATTTTCGCGGACGAAAATTCTTCAACAAGGGGATGATGTGACGACTGAGAAATTTTCTTTTCTTTTTCTTTGTGTCTAGCTCATTAACTTTTACCGCGTTACGCAATTTTCGAGGACGAAAATTCTTCAACAAGGGGATACTGTGACAATCCGACTTTTCAGGTCACTTTCTAGCATTAACTGAACGTAAAACATATTAAATGTTGTGTGAACATTTATGTGCTTAACTGTGTTGACTTGTTGACCTTAGCAATTAGGGTTTTGTGTAATCATCACTATACGAGCATACATCGAAAGTTTAAACGATTGAAATTCTATGTTAATTGTGGAGTTAATATATATAAATACATATGTATATAGGATTTAAGGATACTTATAATTTTGTGTAATTAAAGGATTTAATTACAAGTTATTATTCATAAATTGATGCACTTTAAATATACAAGTTATAGATTTAAAACCCATGATTTTATGTGAACTTAAAATGTATATTATTATGATTTTATGTGGTGAAACAAAATTATATTCTCTTATAAACGTTATACGATTTTTTTTATGTATTCTGACGTTTCCTCGTATAATTGTCATTTATTCGCTCCTCCGTTAACCTCCGTTAGGTGTAGTTAGTGTTTATAAACCTCGAGGGGCTATTTTTGCAAGAAACCAAACTAGTCTTTAATGTGTAAAGTCTTGAGGGTGGTTTTTGCCAATTGTCAAAAGTGGATTTAAAACCTCATAAATCTCATTCACGTAGTGGAATCGGTTTCAACCGATTCCAATCAATCGGTCGGTTACTTCTGAGGGCTATCAATGGTGATGAATGGCCATTATATCATTGAACCATCCACAAATCAAACCCACAACTCACTCTCTTCGTAGCTCTCTCATCTCCCTGTTTTTTTTTCACGGCAACAAGAAAACCACCACAATCACTACTCCGGCAAAATTCGCACCACCTAGCTACTGTTTACCATCATTTGATACACCCCTGCGATCGCGAGTTTCCGAAGAGCATCCAGGAGCAAACGGATTTGAGTTTCGTTAGCATGCTCGTTATTCGCATTTAAGTTTCGGGCTCGTTTTCGGGTTCGAAATCATCTCGAAATTCATCTCCGACACGAGGTAAACATCTTCACTTGTTAATCGCATCTTTTTCTGGGTTTAATAGGGTTTTCGCGATTTTCCGGTGACCGGAATAAAACTCTGGCCACCGGAGTTCTTGAATAAAGAAGATGACACGCGACTGCTTTGTGTTATATACAAAGAATAGCGGGTTAAATCATAATCGGGTCAGGCATCCTGGTGGCTGGGTCGCGCGAATTGTATCCCCAAGGTCGCGAGTTCGATTCTCAGCCTCACCATCTTTATTTTAATCCTCCTGTCTTTTTCCCTAACTCTTGTTTCTGGTCTGCGCCTATACATAAAACTGTTTCGGTTGGCTCCTTGACACAAGCAGGGCGCTGGCCGAGTGGTTAAGTTGTTGGGCTATGATATAGAGGTCACGGGTTCGAACCCAGTGACCTCCATATATCCTGTTTTTATTATTTTTGCAATCGTTTGAGCCTTTAACCACTAGAACTTGTACCGAAATTGTTCCTTGTCGTATCTTAAACCCGTAAAAATATATTTAGAACCACTAAAACCTCGTAAATCATATTTTGAGTTGTAAAACATGTTTAACTTGTTATTTTAAATCAAGATATTATCCTAACCCCTATATATATATATATATTGACACAAAATTTAAATTTACATAAAAGGTAAAATATATAAATATATATACATCTTGAGTAAATTAATATATAAATCTATGTCGTCGGATTTTTAGTGAATTAACCGAATATTTTATGATAACCTATATTATATAAATATATGTTGAACTTGCAAATTCGTTATTAAAATTTCTTGAACGTTTAGTAAATATATATATATATATATATATATATATATATTTATATTTATTTTAGAATGTTTAAACTTAGAAAATATATAATATTAATATATATTGTATTTTCTCGCGTATTTCGATAAACCGCTCTGATTTGGCACAAGTGCCATCCTCGATTTATTCCGGACTTCACAATCATTCGTTTGTGTCGTTTACGCTAGACTTGATAGTTTATAGAACACACACTTATACTTGAATGCTCGTTAGGTGATTGATTGCTTGCACAAGACTCGTTCTTGCTACTTGAATTAACTATTTTATCTGGAAACTTTGCTGAGCAACCTAAGGTGAGTTTCACGGCCCCATTTTACTGTTTTAATCCTGTTGGGGGAGATTAACATGCATGATTTACACAACTGAGATAATTAGACTTTTATATATCACTTGAAGTACTTGTAGCACATTATACAACAAAGTCCTTCCTATGGTACCGTTAGTATTAATGACGATAGCGGGAAATATATTGTAGTACTACTGGGTCTGACAAACCCCACCCGGGTCAGTCGCGCTGACACGATTGGATATCGAACGGGTGTTATATTCATCCTAAACACAACAAGGCAAACTGCATAAACTGTAAACAACTGTTAGCTTCGGTGACCATCAACGTGCGAAGTTTCATGTATATAGCCTAGCTAGCTATTTGATATATACTAGTGATTATGCTCTTACAACTTGACTATTGTTGAATAGTCAAACTTAAACTCAACTTGACTATTGTTGAATAGTCAATCATAAACTCAACATGATTGTTGTTGAACAATCGATCTTAACTGAACTTGAACTGTTTTTCAACTGATAAACCTGTGAACTCACCAACCTTTGTGTTGACACTTTTTAGCATGTTATTCTCAGGTTGCAGATGTTCGAGTATCACGAGTACGCATGCATGAGTATTTGAAAACCCTTTTATTGTCTTTGAACAAGCCACGTCACCTTGGGTGATGGTGTTTTTACTTTAGTACTTTCATTGTATTTACGCTTCCGCATTTGTAAAACTCTGTATTTATATTTTAATGAAATATACAACCTTTTTATTAATTATTGGTCGTTTGGTGTAACTAATGGACGTCGATCCTGGTTTGTCACGCTCCCTGCGTCGTGTTATCGCGCGTGGGATTTTTGGGGGTGTGACAAAGAGGTACATGATAGTGTCATCAATGAGGTTAACGGGCCACAATGGCTCAAGGCTTGAAGGCCTTCTGAGTCACACAAGAATATAAGAGTAGAAGGTTCCTTGGGAGTCAAGTTCACACACGAATCGTGTGTTTGAAGATAAAGCAGATCGTACGGGTTCGAGAAGTAACCAACATCGCTCCGTTGGGTGAAACTGTATTTGTAGTGAGGTATAAAGTGCTTAAAATCGTGACGAGATATAAGGTTGGTGAAATCATACCGAGACTGTTGGTAACAAATTTTGACTCGTAAAGACGTAACAGGGGTTACAAGCCAAGAAAGAAAAACTTCACAAGATTTTTTTTTTTGCCGAGAGGTTGGTTCCAGCGATTGAGGTGTAATTGTCCAATTATAATGTCTGGGTTTTCATCAGGTCAACGTTTATTGAATTGCTGCATAGTTGTGAGAGCTCGAAGGGCGGACCGGGGTTATCATTTACAGAAGCATTTTTAAAGGATTTGGATAGGTTGGAAACCATATAAGGGAGAAATGGGAATAGGTGTGATAACGTAATGAATATGGTTGAGGACCGTAAGCTTGAAAATTGATGTCATGAGGGTTTTGAAATGAAAGGTCGTATTCCTTATAACTTATGGTTTGCCGAGTAGGATTTCCCCAGGGCTTCCATACACTGCAAATTACATTTACGTGTGCACCCGTAACGGTAAATTTACCTTGTATGGTCACGCTGGTTCCTCTTACTTAAGCTACCAGGTTCAGTGAAGTAGTATATGATTTCCATGGGGTAAGTATCAAGAATGTGGTTGTTAGACCCAAAGTTAACTGACCGAAATTCACTAGAGAGACGGGTTGAGAATAAATTACTCATTCAGTGTAGAATTTACCACTTAGTACAATTTAGTAGGCAAGTGGCTCGGTAGGAGTTTGGGTAGGGCATGCCATACTACCCCCAATCTAGCTCCGAGACGTAGAATGGTTATCGCCCACTTTGACTCAATCACGAATCCGTTGTATACATATATATATAGAGAGAGAGAGATTAACATATTATTCTTAGTCATCACATGCCTGATTTCATTTATGTTACTAAAGTCACATTCACGTTGAATTATCACACAACAACTATGCGATTTAAAATGCGAGGTCTAAATTGACCAAGGAAAAGAGTGTCAACATTTTAGGGTAACAGACGCAGTCACAAGCATCCCATGAGAAATCATCTGATTCTATACAATGTTGCCCCATACGAGGCTAAACAACGTTCTTTACTAACACACTACGATAAAGGTGCTCTCAGTGTGTGTCAACGGGTGTCTTACCCGAATAGGATCTACTAAGAGTCCTATTTATGTTATAAGAGAGTATGATCAGTTGAGCTGAGAATATGTTGGATCATTGTCTTAGGGTCTAGATTACCATGATCTAGGCCTAAAAGTAACCCTACCAAGGTTGTTAAGAATAAACAATGTTGTTAAAGGTTAAACAAGTCCGTAAGGATATCAGGATCATAAACAATGAATTTTGCCCTATTCGGGAAGCTAGTGCATAATTACAAGCATTTACGATTAATCACTCAAGTTTTGTTGATGCATCCAAGTAAGAAGATGGTGAATACAGGCTTAAGATAGTACATCCTCTCTGATTTCATCTTAGGTGGTTCTTACCCCAATAGGGTTCTTGATGGTCCTATATACATCACGCAGAGGGAAATGTGCATTCTAACAAGTGGTACAAACAATTTCTAAACCAATTCTTGCAAATTCTTCCAAGTGTCCCCTTGAAGTTCGCTAGAAACTGTTTAAGTCCGCTAAGAACCATTCAAGTCCGCTAAGAACAAGTTCGCTAGGAACAAGTTCGCTAAGAAGAGATGAAGTTCGCTAAGGCCTCATCAAGTTCGCTAAGGTCATTCTCAAGTTCGCTAAGAAGCCAACAAGTTCGCTAAGGCATATCAAGTTCGTTAAGGAGAATGGTCAAGTTTACTAGCTGGAAGTTCGTTAAGAACATCACAAGTTCGCTAAGAACAATGGTTCAAGTTCGCTAACAGAAGTTCGCTAGGAAGGATTCAAGTTCGCTAAACAAGTACGCTAAGAACAACTCAATCAAGTTCGCTAAGAGGAAAGGAAGTCCGCTAAGAAGGATTTGACAAGTACGCTAAGACTATACTTAGAAAAATTTTCCAATTCAGAAATCTCTAAGTCTTGGGAAAGAAAAATTTCTACCCAAAATTCTAATATCTGCACTGACACCAGGCAGGAATTCTAAATGAGGATCAACTTCGGCACGCGGGGCAATACTTTTGGGAGTTACGTTGTAACCAAGGTTTTCAAAAACAGTTACAGTTCAGAAATTTTACTTTTTTAAAATGTTCTGGTTCGCTGTAACCAAAGGCTCTGATACCAATCTGTCACACCCCCAATTTCCACTAACGGAGTATAACCGTGTGGGGTGTGATCCAGACCAGGATCCAAGTCTTTAGTCACAACCAAACCATAGTTAAAGGGTAAACTAGTCATGTATTACATTTAATAAATCAGAGTTTACATTTCACAAAATCAGCGGAAGCATTAAGAATTTACAAGGTGGTTGTTTAGTAAAAGTGATTACTAAATCATCTGAAATACAATTTCCAATGGGTTTTACAAAAGGTAAGTATTGCCAACGCCCGTGCCATCCATGATCCTCCAAGCAACCTGAAAAGCATTCAACAATCAAGTGTCAGCCAAGGCTGGTGAGTTCACTAAAGCGGTCTACACGTCACATGTAAACCCAATGTATGAATAAAGAAAGGTAAAACACAATCATTAATCATAGGACCAGTAAAATTCCATATCGTAGGTAGCTAGCCTATAGTTATGTCCACCTGAATTGTTCGCAACCGAAGCTGACAACGTTTTGATAGGGGATACCTATGAATCTTGCCTTCCCGTGTCTATCCGGATCACGGTGGTTAGGCTAACATTGATCTCAGTCCGACCGCCAGTCGGGAGGGTGCATCCCGTGCACCGCTGAGCGGGGGTGTCAATCCCCAGTAGTACTACTCAACATTACCTCGCTATTGTATATTAACGGCCCGAATGTAAGGACTTTTTATAAATAAAGCAATTCAGTGCAACATATGATATTTTGTCGGAAAATTACTCAAGTAAAGAAATACCTTTACCGTTGGGTTTCCATCCTTTACCGGATGCAACTATCTATGCGTTATCATCCTAAAACCGGATATAACAATAATAGTAAGTGAACTCACCTTAGGGTGCACTAGTACTCAGCAGTTGGTTCAACAGGTTGGTCAAAGTCAACCTATTCGGATAAATATGGTCTAATCAAATTAGAAGGTATCGCTAGGACGAAATTAGCACATAAGCACCTAAACATGTTTCGTGCAACCATACAAGTCGCTCAATGCACATACAAGTCCCAAATTGGGAGAAAATCAAGAAATTGCAATTTGAGTCAAAGTTGACACAGAAAGTCAAATTTCAAACACCTAACTAGTGGCATAGCTAAAACCCACAATACTTGGAATTAGCTTCTTAAATTTTACAGGAATAGACTACACATAAATTAGGACTTGTTGCAAAAAGAATCAAGTAAAAAGGTTAAGGTATGAGAAAGTTATACACGTCCGAAGTTGGCCAAAAATCACCTTTGTCAAACATTAACACACCATTTGGTGACATAGCTAAATTGCTCATTTCTTGGAGTTAACTCCTAAAATTTGGTAGGCAATAACTAATCAACATTTAGGGAATGTTGCAAAAAGAATCAACTCAATCGGATAAGTATTGAGAAAGTTATGCGCGTCGGAAGTTGGAAATTTTAGCAATTTGCAAAATAGTCAAAGTAGGTTTAAAATTTGCATAACTCATTCAAAACTTAGAGTTTAGGCACAAAACCTTCCAGATCTTACTTTTAATATATAAGCCTCATTTTAGTTTAACAAACCCCTCATTAAAACAAGGTTATCATGCCTGACCAAAATGTAAAGTCTACTTTTCACAGAAAAACACAGCCCTGCACACCTAACTTGCAGCAGTGTTTTGGATGACCAAACGGAGGTTTTAGAACGCGTGCGAGTAGCCCAATCGAAGCTAAGACATAATACTTTACTAGGGAAAAAGAATTAACTGATTTCGATAAAAATTGAGCAAGTTATGACCTCTGCAAAATGGCCTAAAAATCTGGCTGAATCTGTCCAATTTTTATAGTTTGCAAAAATTTCGGTTTTCAGACTTTGAGCAACAATTTGGTCATCCAACACCTACTAACACAATTATAACCATTTCAACATGTAATTTCTGTAGTGAACAAGGTCATACCAAGAACATAGCAAAATTTGAACATAAGGCTAGCATTATAAGCACATACCCCTAGTTTTCATGCTTGCCTACATAACAACTTCAAGAACACTCACATAGCAAAAATTTAACCCAAATTCCAGCCCTAAATCCGAACCCAAATCTGTCCCCAATTAGACATATAGCATATCTCAACTTATCACATGAATTTGGAGCATAATAACTCACCATTTAGCATTCAAACACTAAAGAACACACATGCAACCAACAAATTTCGAATTTGAGAATCTAGGGCTTACAAGTTTGAGAAAGAAATCGCGAGATGGAGGAGATGAAGTGAAGAGGATGTTTCCTTGAGTGTTCTTGAGCCTTGTAGTTACTTGAATTCACCTCCTTGAAGCTTGATTTCACCAATTTCGAATGTGTATGTGTGTGGGTGTTTTGAGCCGTGAGAAAGAGAAGGAGAGGAGGATGAAGATGATGTTACGTGAAAATGAGATGGGGGAGAGTTTTGGGGCAGATTTCTCTTAAGGTATATTTACACTTTAGTCCCTCAAAGTTCCATTTTTGCACATGTAGCATAAAACTTAATTAAATGGGTTTTTAACTAAAACTTGTGAAGTAAAAATTCTAAAAACATCATCAATTGTTTTTAACTCATTTAACATGCAAGATTTAGTCGGGTTACGTAAAGTTAGCATTTACACATAAAAATTTCAATTTACGCGCGAAGTCTGGTTTTACCCGAAAACGCAAAATTTTCAAATAACACATAACGTCACGAAACGAATTCACAAAATAAGTTACTAACATCAATTAGCAAATAAACATGAACAATATACAATTAATCAAATAGCGGGTCTCGGGTTCGCTAACGGAACTAACGGAAAAACTTACCGGAGTTAACTTGGGAAGTTGCAATTGTCACAGCCTCCCCGTGTTAAAGAATTTTCGTCCCGAAAATTGTCGTAATGTCCAATGTGTTCAGGACAATTGAATGGGATGAAGGAGAATGGTAACAAGAAAAATATTTGGTTGTCACATCATCTCCAAGTTGAAAGGATTTTTGTCTCGAAATTCGCCTTTGTGCTAATCGTTTCACGTATCGTTATGAGAGGAGTGATGGACGGTATACGAATAAAAAGCATCGAATGAACATTTCGCATAAGAGGTAATCCTCAACTCCCTCGCATTTGATTTATAGCATCGTTGCTGTGTGGTTCAATTGTTCTTAAGCCTCTGTAAAATTTTGTTACACTTCTATGGTGGTCGGGGTTTTAGGGTTAACGAATGAAGAAGATGACAACATACTGCAACTGTTTAAATATTTAACTTGCTGTTTAAAACCAATCCTCAGGGTCTGGCCGAATGGCAAGGCTTTTGATCTGCAACGTAAAGGTCGCCAGTTCGACCCTTCCCTGCCCCAAGTCGCTTGTTGTTTTTTTTTAATGTCCGATCTCTGTGTCTCTGCATGAATAACATCAACAGCTTGCGACCTGTTAACAAAAACCCAGCCCTAGCCCGGTGGTTAGGGCGTTGTACTGCAGCCTCCAATTCACGGGTTCGAGTCCCGTGACCCCAATTTTTGATGTTTTGTTCTTTTTAACAATTTTAAACAATATTTGGTCCAAAACTCAAAACTACTATGAAGTGTCTATTAAATTTTGACCGTGAAATTTCCATAGACTCTGTTAGGGTTCTCATTGAACGTTTATATTATAAAAAAACGTTAGGATTTAAATAGATAAAAAAAATTTATTAATGATTTCCTTAATATTAATATGAACTAGTTTTAAACATAGAAATATATATAATATTTGATTTATTTGTCATGCACATATACACAAGCGAACGTTTTAAAGATTTTTCTTAAACTCTTGAAACTTTGACACAACATATAAATATATATATATATATATATATATTGACGTTTTATTTTTTTTCACACTTTTGACTACGCCTCGATATATATATATATATATATATATATATATATATATATATATATATTATTTATTTATTCGACGATCTCTACTTTTATTATTTGGAATAATATACGCGTATTGATTTTCGTAAAATCTTTGTGTCTTTGATCTAAGTGTCATTTTTTGACTACTTTCGAACAAACGATTTTTATCGCGTATTGAAATTGTTACCTACGTCATATTTGGAATTACTTGATTTAACACCGTCATCTAGGCTATGTTACTCATGTGCGGACACACACTTACGTATGTAAAATCGATAGGTGCTCGGTAGTTATGCAAGACCTGAAGTCTTACTAAATTGTAGCAGCGCACCCAAAGGTGAGTTACACAACCTTTTACGTTACGTTCGGTTTTGGACGATAACACACGCAAACACGTTACACCCGGGTTAGGGTGATAACACGAAAACTTTGATGTATGATTAAAGTAGAAATCCAGCATATATCACATGTTCACGTAAAATGCTTTATCTTTCAAGTCCTTACCTATCGAACCGTTAATAGCATATACCGAGGGGATATTGGGTAGTACTACTGGGGTCTGACAAACCCCACTCAGCGGGCACGAGATGCACCACCCGACTGGCGGTCGGACTAAGGACAATGTCAGCCTAAACTTACTGTGATCGAGTAGACAAGGGGAAGGCAAACCACATAAGGAATTATTCCTACAACTAATTGGTCAGCTTCGGTTGCGAACGTTTTAGTGACATGAACTTAGGCTCGCTACCTACGATATGGATTGTACTGTTAATATACATGCTTACGTACGAATAAAAACTGTTATATTCGTACTACATAACTATACTAGTTATACTTATGTGCTTATGTGAACTCACCAACATTAGTTGACACTTGCTCTTATGCATGCTTTGCAGGACGCTAAAGAGAATCGGATTTTGGGCACGTACGCTGGTTAAACTTTATTTTTGGGAACTCGTTTTTAAAACCCTATACTTGAACTTTATTTACTTATCGGGCGCTTGTTTTGCGAAACATAACTTTCATAAGCTTCCGCTAAACTTTAAGTCTGGTTTGATATTTCCCGTTTGGAAATATATTTACATTTCGAACCCTTAACTTATGTTTGATGTAACTAATGACTCGGGTCCTGGTCTGGTTCACACCCCACACGGTAAAACTCCGTTAGTGGAAATTGGGGGTATGACAGCCGCCGCCCGAGCCGCCGCCGCCAACGAGAGGGCCGTCGCCACCGCCGCCGCTCCTGCGCCCCATGCCGCCGTTGTCGCCGACATCTTTGGCGAGGACCACCGCGAGGTGGTTCTCGCTTTACCCGCGACACCGAGACCGTTGTTTGAACCATCTCGTGCCGCTGCCGTTGAATCGGGTGAAAACCCTAAGTGGCCGGCGCCATTGTATGTCGCCGCCGCCACGCCACTACGTTCGTCGCTTCCACGCGTGTCGGACGAAATCGATATTGCATCGGTTTCGTCGTCATGCACGACGGAACCATTCGACTGGAATGCTATGATACATAGCATGGTTTCGTTACCGCCACCACCGCCGGTTCATGAGATGAGCCCGCCCGTGGTGCCTGAGGGCCCGTCTTCAAAGTCGGTTGAAGACTTGACTCGCTGGTTCGAGTCGGGCGTTGCCGTTAACCCTAGCGCCAGTTCGTCAAACCCCGGTGTCTCGAACGGTTGTTCGGACTCCGCCAAGGTATATCTAAACTGTTTAGATATTTAAATTAATTTATTTAATTTATTTTCAGTATTTACGCGTACACGGTGATCAGATCCTGTCTACGGTGTTTACTCTATTCACGATGTAAAACTTGTTTATCTGCTGCGCAATTAATCTGATTAGTTGACCCGTTAAGTTATTCGGTAAAAATAAAAACGGGCAACCCGGATACCCACTGTAAAACCCAACAACAGTAAGATGAGGAACACTTACTTAGCAATCTCCCATGTAAGGATAATGGTTCAAGCTTTCATAGCATCCTTTCTATGCTCAAATTCGCAGCCCCTAATCCTCTTGATTACTGATTTTCGATTTGGGCAAGAAGAAGGTGAGTTAATTACATAATAAGTCCCTTATGTTCTAGATTTAATTCATTATAAACCTAAACTTCATAAGTACATGTTTTAACCTCACCTTTTATATAAGTACCTTACAGGCACACTAAGTTAATTGCACCGTTACATCCCAACCACATTTATCATGGACATAACAAAATTTAACCATATAAAAATCGGGATGTTACAGTATGCCAGGGGACGATATGTCCTAAATCTATTCCAAGGATGTCTGGTGAATTAAGCTTGACCACTAAGTCTCCATTCAATAAAACCAATTATATTTCATAAAACAACGACTAAAAACCTTTAATCGTGCACTATTAAAAATTTAGACAAAATGTTTGTCCGACTTTAAGCAGTCATATCTTGGTCATAACAAGTTGAAACTGGACAAAACCAGACTCCAAGATTAAGTTCGTCGAATTAGCTTTCCAACGGTAATTTTCTCATCTTCTAATTCAAACTAAGGACTTCACAACAGCCCACGCAAGATAGTTGCTGTTTCAGTACCTTCTGTTTTGTGAGGCAATTTTGAGCTAGTTCTTAACGTTATCTCAAGACGCCTTCTAAACAAAAGTTGTTCGGAATACTTTAAACTAACAACCTGTTAAATTTGGTAATTTTTAGAAGATATGTGGTACCTTAAAAACAACCTTAAAGTCACAATGTACAAGTTGTCCAAATTATCAAGATAGTGCACTAAACCAAAGGAACCAATCTTTATATCTTTTGACAAAAACTCTAACTCTCGACCAAACTAGAAGCCATAACACCCTATCTTTCATACGATAGGACCAAACCCATGATCTCGAATCATTCTTATTGCGAGGTTCACTTCGGCAATTCAAGGTGAGTATTCATAGCCCCTTTTTCCTTTTATCGTTTTAGGATGCAACAAGTACGCTATATCGAACTCAAACTCTTTACACTTTACTCTATATCAAACTAAATGCGATTCTATGCTTGTTATGTATGTTTCAATATGGTAGACTTGTGTGATTTATTGCTATGGTTATGCTCATACTCATACTCATACTCATACTCATACTGTACACGTAATTATTAACACTAAAAAGGCCGAGGTCACAATGATAGATCTATTGGCTTGACAAGCCCACATTGCCTGCCTGGTATTTGGCGACAGGTGATTGAAAGCCTAATTGTCAAGGGTTGGATTACACTCACTATTGTGCTTTATTTCATGACTCGTTTCTCATATGTGAACTTACACTAACTCATGGATCGCATTACTTTACACTTATGCTATACACAAAACCATGTTTACTCACCAACTATTCGTAGTTGACCCGTATGTTGTACATGTTGCAGGTAACGTAATGTGACGTGAAATTTGCTTATTACCATTAAGATGCATGGTCTTTAGTGTGACCTAAATAAATTAAACACTTATTATGTTTGTTTATGTTGGATTGTTATGTTCAGATTATGTCATATTTAAATGTTATGAAATGGGTTGGTTAAGAATATCGAAACATTTAAATTAGTGTTGTGTGCATCTGGACAATCATCGCGCCCCGACGTGTTCCGCCGTCGGTTGGGGTGTGACAACATGGTCATTTTATTCTTTCAATATTGAGTAAATTACATTTTATGTCCTTTAAGAATTACCAAAATTTCACTTTTCGTTCTTAAACAAAGGAAATAACAAAAAAAAAATCCTTAAAGTGTATACTTTGTTACAGCTTACATTGTTTCCTCTAACAGACATTAATTTTTCTGTTAAGTTATGTCAGGCGCATTGCACATGAAAACATAATTTTCTTTTTATATTGTAGGGCTCATTTTGTTAATAAATGAAAGTATAAAACTTACATGAATGTAATTCTATTTATAAATAAAACCAAACTTCAATATCTCCAGTCTCCACCACATTCTAATTCACCATGGTGAAAAAAACCACACAAACCGAAAAGCAACATATTTCAAAGTTAATACCCTCTGATCGTTAATACCCCCTAGTCAGGGTAGGATGGATGGTGACAGGAGGTATTACGATGGAGGTGGATGTGTGGTGCGGCGATGGTCCGAGGTGGAGGCGGGGCGACGAAAGAGGGTTTGGTGGAAAAGCAGCAGTGCCATGGAGGAATTAAAATGTGGTAGAGACTGGAGAAATTGAAGTTTGGTATGATCACATTTTTTATTTATTTTATGAATTGAATTATATTCATATAAGTTTTATACTTCCATTTATTTACAAAATGACCCCTACAATATAAAAAGACAATTATGTCCTTATGTGAAATACACCTGGCATAACTTAACAGAAAAAATTAACGTTCGTTAGAGAAGATGATGTAAGTTGTAACAAAGTATAAAGATAAAGGACTTTTTTTGTTATTTCCTTAGTTTAAGGACGAAAAGTGATTTTTAGGTAAAAAAGGACGTAAAATACATTTTACTCTATACTAAAAGAATAAAATGACCATATTGCCCTCATGTGCCTTGCACATGACCTAGTTTAACAGGCAGAATTAACGTTTGTTAGACAAAAGTACGTGATTTGAAACTCACTACGTCAAAAAGTGGCTTTGGCCACGGTTTTTTTTAAACGCATAGCCACTGTTTTGTAAAAAACGTGGCCAAAGGTAAGAAATACTAGCTTTAGCCACACATATTTTGTACCCGTGGCCAAATATATAGCCTTTGGACCCTTTTAGCCATGTATTTTTTGTTTATGTGACAACAACAATCAGGTGCAGTGGCTTTAGCCACTGTTTTACAAAAACATGTGGCACTTATTTGTCACGCTTAAAAAAGAGAGACGAAATACACCAAACGGCCACGAAATTTTTATGATTTTTAATTCATGTGACAAAAAAGGAATGTATGGCCACGTTTAAATAATGTTGTGTGACGGAAGAGTAGATTTTATTACTTAGTAAATTAAAAAAAAACTAATAAAGTATATATTATGTGTGGCTAAATGTGAGCAATGGCCACGCTTTTTACTTAGTTATGTGGCTAAAAGCTAGTACATATGGCCACTTTTATTAGGTTGTGAGTGACAAAAATATATTACCTATGGCCACATATATTAACCGTGCCTAAATAGTAGCCAATTTTAATTAGTTAATTATCTGTGGCGACGACGGGTATATATCATTACTGGAGGTCAAATCTTTATCTACCACCTCGAGTTTCGGATATAAATCATATAATTAATTAATTAATTGTCGATCATCACCATGTACGCCGTTAGCTCTCTCAGCTCTCTATTTTCTGGTTTATCACCACTCTCTGAAAATGTGGCATTTGCGTCCTCTGAATGTGGAAGATAGCCCCGAATACGGTAAGTAATCATCTAAATGACTGAAATTCAAATGCTTTAATGTGGAATTTGCGTCTCTGATTTGGTTATTTTTCTTGAACAGGGGAAGAAGATTTTAGTCTGTTTACTTTAGTCTGTTTACTCACTTGGGATGAGCAAATTAGACAGGATTTGTTAGACTTACACCTATCTGAGGACATGATCTATGATAGGAGTGTTTGGAAACGTAGGATAACGGTTAAGGATTGCTAGGGTCGTGTGTTTCGTTTTCTCCTATGTGTTTAATATCGTTTAGGTGTGGCTACTTGCTTGTGTTTTGTTTTCTTTACCTGTCTTCTTTTGGTTTATGCTTCTGTGTTGCCCTTCGTTGTTATGTGTTTAGTTTTGTTTAGGGGTGTCTATTTGCTTATGTTTATGGGTTGTTTCGAGCCGAGGGTCCCTTTGGGTGCGGCCTCTTTACCTCTTGGGGTAAAGGTAAGGTTCGTCCTCTTCTCACCCTCCCCAGACCCTACCCTTTGGGTGGGATTTTATTGGGTATGTTGTTGTTGTTGTTGTTGTACTTTGGTGATCTATCACCTAGGCTATTTTGCGAGCCTCAATGGTCGGATACAATACATCGATGGGAGGGTTCGCTACTTCGACGAGGTGGACATTAACTCCTTCTCGTTCGATGACCTAGGTCAAATGGTGTCTGAACTAGGTTATGAATTGAACGATTTCGACCCCTACCTGAGGATCCCAGGGTTGTCTCTGGATTTTGGACTGGTTCCATTCACTGATGATCCGAGGGATGTTAGGGCCTTGGCCCTGCACGTCATGGACGAGGAGGTCATATCCATCTACCTCGATGGAGATGTGGAGGTGTCTTCCTCCTCCTCCTCCCTCCTCCCTAAAGGTAGCTTACCCATAGACATGCCGATATGACGATTCAAACAATTTCTCTAGTGGGAGCATGTTTTAAGTTTATGTTGTTTTTTATTATATATATTTGTAATTAATTAACTGATATAACATCTTTTGGATTATATATGTAATTAATTGTTGATGTGTTATGCATCCGATGTGTCTTTTGACTCGATCTTCTTCTGAAGAATTCTAGTTCATCCGGTTGTCTTCTACATATATTAGGTTGTGTGACTAAATATTAGTGTATAAGGAATTGTATTCAACCACAATGATTTTAATTCACTAGAAAATGGGTTTAAATACATGGGAATATCCTATAGACTACGAACAAAAATAAAAACATTGGTTATTTATAGTATATATAGTTCATCCTGAAGAACTCTAGTTTATCCGGTTCATCCTGAAGAACTCTAGTTCATCCTGTTTTATTACTGGATAATTACTCTTGATCCTGAAGAACTCTAGTTCATCCGGTTCTATTCTTCTTCTTCTCTAATGAATAACTAAAATTGATCATGTTTAATTATAAATCATCTCAGTCCGCCAAGGCAGTGAAACAGTTCATACAGTTTTGTTCTTGTTAGTTCACACGGTTTTGTTCTTGTTAGTTCATACAGTTTTGTTCTTGTTCCAATTTACTGAAGAATTAAAATATATCTGGTTTATAAATCATGTCATCCGCTATTAGACAATCAAAAAATTATAAATTGTAGCAAACAAGGCTTGAACCTGGGTCAGTCAAAAACCAAGGCTTGAACCTAGGTTAGTCAAAAGAAAGGAACACACTACAAACCATTGAGACAGAAGTGTTAATTGGTTATATTTTAACCAGAACTTATTTAATTACTCCCATCACATAAGAAATAATTGATAAACAAAATTTGTGTTGCTAAAGGTAATAAATAGACACGGTAAAAACAGGATTTGCGTAGTAAAGGTAAAAAAATATACATGGTTATCTTGGCCTGACGTTTCCACTTCTTCCCAACATAGCTGGTAGCGTGTCCTGTCTGCCTTTAAATTTCCACTTTTTCGCCACCAAAATCATCTGTACGAACTCCTGATCATCAAGAAAAAACTTCGATCGATCAATGGCTGCCTTTGGTAAACAATGGAGGATTAGGAGTGTTAATGAACCAGCGCCCTACTACGGCAAGACTCCCCGTAAGTGTATTTTCACTCAACAATGGCTGCAAGTTTTTATTTTTAGGGTTTTATGTTTTTTAATTACTTACTCTCTACTCTGCATTTGGGTACTATACAGGTGGTCGGAGGTTCACCCTCAAGATCCATCACTGCGACGATTTCCACCGGAATGCCGCCGGCCAGGATGTGTGGAAGGGAAAGGTAGATTATGTCGACATTCGCACATTTGATTGTCATGATCTAAATCAAATGGTGCAATACCTAAACCACACATCGATTGGCTATTTCCTCATTTACTGGAGGATCCCAGCTCTGTCCATCACATACGGGCTTGAGTACGCTGATTTCATCACTGCCGAAGTTGTAGGGGATATGAAACTTCATCTCCAGGGACCAGAGGGGGAGAGAGAGTTGGATGTGTATTTAATCCGGAACAGGGATTCCACCTACACCTCCGAGTTGGGACCAAGATTGCCGCCTGGTCAAAAGCTGTTTCCTGATGACAGCAGCCGCAGCAGCAGCTTCTTAGATGATGAAGACTATATGTCGGATGCTAGGTCTTAGCTAGTTAGATAGATCTTTGTATAGGATCTGATGAAAATCTTTGTATAAAGATCAATATATATATATATATATATATATATATATATATATATATATTAAAGTTTTTGTTAACTCTTCCTCATGTTTTGTTTTGGTTAACCCCATTAATTATATAGATAGATTTTATCTCAATCATTAAAGTTGATTTTATTCTAAATTTAATTGTTGCAAATAGATTTTATTGTGAACTGATGTGATTTTTATTTTATTGTGAACTGGTTAACCATCCTGGAGAACTTTAGAACTCTATTTACCCGGTTCATCCTGAAGAACTCTAGTTCATCTTCTCTCAATCCTCATGAACTCTTCTTCTTGAGGAATTGTAGTTCATCCGATTTTTTCTTCTTCCAATTTACTGAAGAAGTAAAATTTATCCTGTTTATAAATCATCTCATCCCACCATATCAAAATGCCAACATATACTAATTAACATAGCATATGAATATATACTTCATGTTAGATCACAATTATGAGTGAAATGGAGGTCTGCTATGATTCATTGAAAATGTGTATGTTATTATAGATTAAAAGTGTATGAATAAAACTGTAACAACTATCATGTTAACATACAAACAGGAACAACTTATGCAATTGTACACAAATACAGGGATCAACTCTTCTTCAATAGCTTGTAACCGAATTTTGGCCTTGTGAAATAGGAGACTTTCATGAAAGGTCCGTGTCATTATTCTGCTCTCAGTATCACCAATCTTGACAATATCTTGTATCTCAGCTTTAGAAAGCCCATTTAGAGCATATTCTAAGCTTCGAATTGTCTCGCCATGTTCACTGGTGAAAATGTGATACATGCCTGTTTCTTTCTTATACTCCCAGTTGGTCACCTGTTTTCTCTTAACCACATGAAGCCTGTTAGTTATCATTATTAAATGGATTCGCTCTTTGTCAGCCTGGCTCCATTCTAGATCTGGAACTGTACTATGCGTTGTGAATGACCCATCAACTCTATAGACTACCAAATTTCCATCCTTATCAACTTCAAGTGTCGAAACAGGATTGTCAATGCTGCGTTGTGTGGCTTCATCTACTTCCCCGTATAAGTCATCCAAATATATATTTATCCTCAGCATTAAGGAGTCCTCTGTGAACACGTACCCTTCATATCACCACGTAACTGTCTAACATCACCCAACTCATGGTCAGTGAGGTTGTACATAGCTTATTCAGCTATAAACTTTAGTACCTCATCTGAATTGGTTGTGATTAGGTATACTTTCGCTTCATCATCATACCTCCAGGAGATGATTCTTCTCCTTTCAGCATGGACATCTCTGTATTCATCCTCCTCATTGATCACTTTTCCTTTTCCCTTCTTAGCCACCGACTTCATTCTCTTGGTGGGTAGTTTTTCTGGTGACTTGGGTGGAGATGAGGGTTTTGGGGGTTTGTTTAGGTAAGGATATGGAGATGGAAGAGTATGAACACTTCTAGGTTGTGGTATAAAGGGTGTGAAGTTGTCTGTTCTAAACTTTGGTGGAAGAGGCTTTAATGTTACAGGTCTACTAGTTCTAGGAGGGTTTCTTCTGGGTTGCTGTGAGGCTAGGGTTCTGTTCAGATCAGAAAATGCACCTGGTGGTATTGGTTCACCTGTAACCTTTGAGATTTTGTTCTGTTCAAGTATGGTATTTGAATATTTGATTCTCAAGCTATTAATACCAGAATAATTGATCTTTTTTGGGTCCTCCCCCCTCATCTTAATGAAATAGCATTTGAGAAGCTTGAGTTCTTCTTCCTCTGTCATAGGGTTTTCTAGGATCATTTGTATCTCTTCTTCCCTTTTTATCTTCTCCTGCCTTTCATCAGCATTTATCTTTTCCTTCAGTTTTAATTCACCATCCTCTTGAACAACCCTGGACATCATATCGCATAACTGATTAGCAGTCATTAAATTTGCTTGTTCAAGAGTTGCACATCCCCTGGCTATGATAATATCTTTGAACTTCCAAAGTAGTTTGGCATTCTCAGGGTTTTTTTCCAGTCTGATCTTTTCTTGTTCAGCTTTGATCTCCTTGTCAGATTCTGTGGCCACTCTTCTTTTTCTTGTCTCCTTGTCAGAGTCCATCGTTGCCATTTTCTCATCAATAGACCTTTTCTTGATTTCATTTATCAGACCCATTATTACTTTATCATTTGAATAACGCAGCATGTCTCCTTGTAGTTTGAATGCCAAGGCCATGTCTCCTTCCCTTTTTATTTGTTCAGCTTTCTCAGCATCTGCAAGTGCCTGTTTTATCATGTTTACCTCATCTTCTGGGAGAGATACCTGTTGATCATGAATGAATGTTGGAGGCTTTGTCTTCTTAACAGCTGCAAACACCTTGTCAGAATCTGATTGGTACTGGGGCATCACCATTTTTCCTTTCCTGAATCTGATTGCTTCAGCAGAAAAATCATTCTCATCAGTAGGTTCAGTCTTTGGCTCAACAGGCTTTGTCTCTTTAATAGGTGCAAACACCTTGTCTTTGACTCCGTCTTCTTCAACATCAGCTTCAACAACCTTTTCTATTTCAGGAGTATCAGGGGGGAGCACAAGGGTTTAAAAGAGGAATTATGGGCAGAGATGGATCACTAAGCTTTAAAAGAGGAATGATGGGCAGAGATGGAGCACTCCTTAACCCAGTGCAGTTAAGAGTATTCCTAATCATCATTTTTCTCATGAAAGATAGAGCTTCAGGAGCTATCTCCACATTTGTGGTTTGCAGATCACTCATCACACTTGTGATAATCTGATTATCAGTAGTCACTTGCACCGGATGAAGTTGTTCAACCGGATCAACTAGTTCAACCCAATGAAGTTGTTCAACCGGATCAACATGGCCTTCTTCCTCCAGATGAAGTTGTTCAACCGGATCAACTTGTTCAACCGGATCAACATGGCCTTCTTCCTCCAGATGAAGTTGTTCAACCGGATCAACTTGTTCAACTTCATCAACATCTGAAGAAGACACCCTGTGCAAGATCCTATCCTGAATTAAATCTAGTTTGACATGTAAATTTCATTTCAACGTATGGTTGACAACCATACCTATCAGTGGCTTTCACAGATTGTCCTGCCTTCAACCGTTCGATTTCTTCTCCTTGAGCTCTCACAATTGCACGGAGAGCTGCCAATTCATTTTCAAGTTTTGTACATCGAACCGTCAATTCAGTATATGTTATGTTGCTCTCAACTAGTGTGTTGGCAGTATCTTTGAGCAAAGAAGAGCAAACAAGCCAACCTTGTTCATGCTCAGCACCCATGCTTTGTTGGCACCTGGGATTCCTGTTGTTAATAAAAGGTTCCTAAATAGGTTCCCTGAAAGAAACAGTTATCGTGGATTGGGTCTTAATGATGTTGGCACTGTCCTCAGGGTCTAGTGGGACTTCATCAGTAGTGTCAGCCCTTTCCACCTGACTTGCTTCATCACTACTGCAAGTCACTTTATCAGCAGAATGTGGGTTGGGTGATTGAACCAAGTCCAGCGGTATATTCCCTGCAATAAGGGTTGGGGAATCTACTTCATGTGGCCTAGGTGATATATCACCCTCATTCTGAGGTAGTCTTGTGGAGGGTCTAGGTAAAGGAGACCTAGTCCTCTTCTTTTTGGGTGATTGTTGAGTTTGTTTGGTATTTTTGGGTGTGGTTTTTGATGTGGACATCCTCTTCCTTTTGGTGGGAATTTGTATCTCAGTGGAAGAGGATGGTCGGTCTGGTGTGGGCTCAACACTTGTTGGTGTAACAATGTTGTCACCAGGAGCAGTTTGCTAAGGAGCAGTCCTGGCCTTAGGAATAGGGTGTGATGTGTCTTTACCAAGGAAAACAGTTTTGTTCACTTGCATATTAGAAAATGTTTTACTTGTAAAAGATTTTAGTTCAAGATGTTGATCAGAGATTTGCAGATTTGGAAATTCACAATTGAGAATGTGTTGGATGAATCTGGGGTACATGTAAAAGATCCTTTTAGGTTTTAGATTTTCTAGCATTCCATCAAATATCATTTTTGAAAAGTTAAAGTTGATCCCATTAACCAATCCATGAAAAACGGATGATTGAGGTGTAGCAAGTTCATCCCACGCAGTTTTCTTGTGATATAGGCAATGGAGAATGGTATGAGCAAGATATCGCCAAACACAGGGTAGTTGTCCCTTTTTGATGGTCCCACAAGTTAAGTCACCCCCATACCTAATTGCTTCGTACGTCTTCAAGTACAATTCAGACTGGTAATCAGGATCACCTCCTGCATCATTGAATTTCAGATGCTTCCGGATCATTTATTCAGTCAAACTAATCTTATTTCCATTGACCCTAGAGTCAATTTTACCAACCCCGTTGCTATCAACAGATTTTTTGGCCGAGTCCCAAAATTCAGCAATTCTCTGCTTGCATATTACAGGATTCACAGTTAAAGCAAATTGAGTGTTGGATTTCTCGAGGAAGTCGTTCATTTCATCAAATAGCTTTGACTTATCAGACTTCTCGAAGTACGCTATAACATTGTGTTCGGCGAAGAACAGTTGAGTAGGCTTTGATGCAGCCTTTCGATTCAATTTGGGTGCCATTTGTGAGAAATTAGAGAGTAAGGTTTAGGTTATCGCCAATTAGAAACCTGTAGAGAAAATAGAGGGTAACTGTTTTTCAAAAAATGCAGTTTTATACTAATGGCAGTTATTCTGGATCACAATGAACCCTAAGAATTAATACAGGGGAAGTTATTGGAGTTTGCCCATTTTGTTGAAATTGGGATGGGGGAAATTTTTGATAATTTAATTTGGTTTAGAATAATATTATTAATTTATTTTAATTGAATCCACATCAATTAGGGTCGATTAGGACCGATGAGGACAAATAAAGATAAAGTAGGACAATTTAGGACCAACGAAGCCACAAGGCCTAATTAGGGTAAATTGGGGTCAATTTGGGTCAATGATGATCAATTAGGGTCAATGATGAAGACCAGTTATAACTAACGA
The DNA here is from genome assembly GCA_039602395.1 of Deinandra increscens subsp. villosa. Classification (NCBI taxonomy): domain Eukaryota; kingdom Viridiplantae; phylum Streptophyta; class Magnoliopsida; order Asterales; family Asteraceae; genus Deinandra; species Deinandra increscens. The sequence continues at coordinate 14,215,826 of JBCNJP010000023.1, forward strand.
GGGTCGATTTTGCTCAATGACACCTTATGAGGACCAAATATGACCAATTAGGGTCTATTAGGCCGATTAAGGGCCAATTACGCTCAATGAGGACCAGTAGATTGAATTAAGGTCAATCATGGTCATTTATGACAAATGAGTACCAATGAGGGCCAGTGAACACTCAGTTAGGATGACTTAGGGCCAATGAAGGTCAATTATAGTCTATTAGGCTCGGTTAGGTTCAATGAAGATCACTTACAGTCAATTACGACCAATTAGGCTCATTTAGGACCAATTATATCAATTGGGGTCAATTAGGCCTAATTGGTCCTAATTGCTCCTCACCACCCTAAATGGACGTCGTTTAATTTTTTTTAAACAAAAATTATTATACATGAGAAATTCGCAACATGGCGGTCTTTTCGTATTTTTGTTCTGAATTGCATAGTAATTTATCATTTTCATTTTTGAGTTGTGTTTTAGTAATGTCACCGTTTTTTGTAGTTGCGTTATCACGGCCACAAAGCACGTGTTATTAAAATCTTGTTTATTATATCTAAAAGAAAATAATAAAATTAATATTAAAACATAATTTTGTTAGGGCTTTTAACTCCGATCGTCGTCCAGATCTGCTTAAAGGATCCCAGTTATGTCAACCGTTATTGATGTACTCGAACAATTTCACAATCTCGTTATTTCAACACCTCAAGAGGATGAAGCTCATCTTGAATAAGAACCTGCAAACCCACAAGAAGAGTGACTTAAATACTTTTACGAACTGGATGATGAAGTTCATCTTGAAGAAGAACCCGTCGGAAGAGCCACGTGGAGACATTTAATTAATTAATTATTATGTTTATGTTTAATTTTAGGTTTAATTATGTTTAATATACATATTGTTTATATTAATTTTGGGTTTTATTATCAGTTTGAACAATTCCCCCCCTTTTAACTAAAAATTTTCACAAAAAAATTTGAATTTCCCACCATTAGTTCAAATTACACCCAAAATTTTGAACTAAATTTACTTATTATCGATTCATCATATACTTTTCCCTCTCACTTTATCAGAAAATTTCCAGTTAAACGCCTTCAGCGAATAACCAGGTTTTCTTTCTCATCCATATCATTCACATCTTCCATGGAGCTTCAACAACGAATAGCTTCAACAGACAGCGCTAGCGATTCTTCAGAAGTTCCATGTGATTTGGGAGACCAATCAGTCCAGAAAACGGTAATTGTCAAGTTATTCGGTTTCATTAATCACAATCTGTTTTCTTAAAATTGTTTGTTTTGTTTATTATTGATACACGTTTAACTTGGGATCCCTGTATTTGTGTACAGTTACAGTTACAGATCGATAAAATTTCGTTTCATACAAAATTAATTAGGAAGGGGTATATATTGCAGAAATCCTCTCCATTCATTTCAACCCATTCATTTTATGCTAAATTAGTTATTTACCTTCTTAAATGACTGGGGGAGCATGCTAAATTAGTTATTTTTATGCTAGGAATGTTGAGGTCAAGCATATGCACATATTTGTAGATTCATGTTACTGGTAAACCTCCTTTCTTCTTTATGTACACTGCTAGAAATGGTGAATTGTTAATTGTTTATATCCACCGAAGACATGATGTGTTCCGCTCTTCCCTTTAGATTTTTTTAATTTGTGTATAACATATCAAATAATTAGTCAATAGGGTCATTATGTGATATATTAATAACTAAGAACTAATTTACGTTACTCTGGTCATTACTAGCTAGGAAATGATCCTAGAGGACATATATAGGAATGTTTCCAACATTTTTTGTAGGTTCATGTTAGAGTGGTACAAAATAAAGAAATTGTAGTTTAAATCCCCTATAGAAGAATAGAAGAATGTTGATGTCTTGCATCAGCTACTTTGCTCGAAATGGTGAACTGTTTGTTTATATCCACTGAAGACATGATGTGTTTCGCTCTTCCCTTTAGATGTCTTTAATTTGTGTATAACATATCAAATAATTAGTCAATAGGGTCTTTATGTGATATATTAATAACTAATAACTAATTTACGTTACTCTGGTCATTACTAGCTAGGAAATGATCCTAGAGGACATATATAGGAATGTTTCCAACAGTTTTTGTAGGTTCATGTTAGATGGGTATAAAATAAAGAAATTGTAGTTTAAATCCCCTATAGAAGAATAGAAGAATGTTGATGTCATGTATCTGCTACTTTGCTAGAAATGGTGAACTGTTTGTTTATATCCACCGAAGACATGATGTGTTTCGCTCTTCCCTTTAGATGTCTTTAATTTGTGTATAACATATCAAATAATTAGTTAATAGGGTCTTTGTGTGATATATTAATAACTAAGAACTAATTTACGTTACTCTGGTCATTACTAGCTAGGAAATTATCCTAGAGGACATATATAGGAATGTTTCCAACATTTTTTGTAGGTTCATGTTAGAGGGGTACAAAATAAAGAAATTGTAGTTTAAATCCCCTGTAGAAGAATAGAAGAATGTTGATGTCATGCATCTGCTACTTTGCTAGAAATGGTGAACTATTTGTTTATATCCACTGAAGACATGATGTGTTCCGCTCTTCCCTTTAGATGTCTTTAATTTGTGTATAACATATCAAATAATTAATCAATAGGGTCTTTATGTGATATATTAATAACTAAGAACTAATTTACGTTACTCTGGTCATTACTAGCTAGGAAATTATCCTAGAGGACATATATAGGAATGTTTCCAACATTTTTTGTAGGTTCATGTTAGATGGGTACAAAATAAAGAAATTGTAGTTTAAATCCCCTGTAGAAGAATAGAAGAATGTTGATATCATGCATCTGCTACTTTGCTAGAAATGGTGAACTGTTTGTTTATATCCATTGAAGATATGATGTGTTCCGCTCTTCCCTTTAGATGTCTTTAATTTGTGTATAACATATCAAGTAATTAATCAATAGGGTCTTTATGTGATATATTAATAATTAAGAACTAATTAAGAGATAATGAATCAATAGGGTCTGCATGCTTTCATATTTATGTACTTTGTTAAAAAGCAACTAACTACATTCTGTTAATTGTACAAAATTCAAGGATCGATCCAACAACACTGTTGGTCAATTGGAAAAACTTGAGTTCGAACTTAAAGAGGAGAGACTTCTTAGGGATGAGAAAAATGAACAAGTTAAGGCCCTCTTCTTGAAGATTCAAGAATTGGAGAAAAAACTTGATCTACTTATAGCTCATCTATCTGCACTTGGAACACCGTTACCACACCAACTTAATGCTCTGGCATCTACAGAGGTAAATTCTTTACATCACAACTTAGTCATACTATTCTCAAGTGCCTTATAATAACATACACTCTTGTTCCTGAAGAACACAAATAGATGCAAGTTCCTGGTACATAAGAATATATATATACTTCATGTAAGAACAAAGTTATGAGTTAAATGGAGCTTTGCTATGATTCATTGAAAATTTATGTTAATATGAAAAAAAAATACAGTATATACATTATTTGTATGAATAAAACTGGAACAACTTATGTTAGATTAAAAAAACATAATAAATACTTTCATGATAGATTCGCGTCATTATTCTGCTCTAACTTTTTACCAATTCAAAAACATTGTTCTAGGTAAATTCTAAGGAGATTTTGTTGGATCTAGCCACAGCACTAATCATGCTGACATACACACAATGGTTAGTATTTGTCAAACTCATTATCGGTTTGATTGCTCGTTTACATAAAGTAATTAATTGAACTGTAGGGCGTGAAATCGGTGGTCGATCAACCTCGTCTGAAGCAGTTGAAAAGAAAAAGGTAAATATTTGCCAGTCAAGTTTCATTCCGTTGTTTCACAGTATTCTGTTGTTTGGTAAAGAGTGATTCAAGCATATTGAACTGATTTTTCATTGATTGTTCGAAAATGAGTGCATCACAAGATAGTCCTATGATACCTACACTGATGAAATGGGAATATTATCAAGAATGGAACGTTGCTTTTAAAATTTACATCAACAAACATTTCGAAGATTTTTGGAAGATAATCGATAAGTAATTCAAATGGCCTACTGATGGAAGAGGAGATGTAAAAATACATCGACATCTTTCTCTATAAGAAAAAGGTTATACATATAATGAAGACAAAGCCAGAGACGTTATCAAAACAACTCTTTCATAAGAGTTATTTCTTGAAATCACGGTGTATTACTGTTGATACATGGTCCTGATCGTCATGTGAAGTATCGAAGAAACAATCTGTTAAATCTGTTCAGACTCAGCAAAAGCAAGCTCATCAGAAGAAGCCAAATGTTTCTACATCAAGAAATGGATGTTATCATTCTAGAGGTTCGTCGAGTGGTTCTTACTACTTACCTCAACGATCATCTCCTATGTATGATTCTTCTAATAATTTCTATGATTCATTTGCTTCTGATCATTATTTTGGTTACTACATTCTCCTATTGCGAATCATAGTTGGAAACCAAAGATTTTTTTCAAATTCTCACCAAAGCTTCGTGAAAGAATTTGCTATGCATGTCGTCGACCTGGACATCTTGCTGCAGATTGTCCTACGACTGCATATATCCACAACAATGCCAATTATGTGGATAATAATGGTAAAATTTTTGATGAACCAAGGTTTTCGAAATTTAATACAACTAGTAAGTCGTCTTCGTCAAAGACGTCGGTTGAAACATTTTCAGTTTCTGATAAAAAAAATTAAAATCTTCAATGAAATGGAAGCCGAAAGTTGTTTCCAAGGCCAACAGTGACTATGTAGAAGACACCGGGCGACTCGATGTTGTTAAATCGGGTCGATCCCAAAGCATCTAATGTTTTATTTGGTGTCAGCAGGTATTTAAGGACGACCTATTGGTAATTATAAGATTGTTGATGGTGAAATATCTGTGATAACTTAAATTGAATTTTCAAATTAAAATTGTGTTTTTCAAAACACTACATTGCCAGTTTTCGTGTTGATTGATCAATTTTTCATTTGTTGTCACTCCGTCTCATTTTGAGGGGGAGTTTGTTTCTTTCTAAAATACAAAAAATAGTATGTTATTTTTCAAATAGTAAAAATGAAAATCTACAAAATAGAGTTGCCATTTTTTGGGGGAGAAAATTTAAAAAAGATAAAAACATTAAAAAATGAGATATTGTATCTGACATGATTGGGAAATGATGATACATTGGCTAACGATGTCTGTCTCATGGATAACATAGATGAAAAAGCCATAACACTATTGATCGATGTGCTAGGTAGGCTTGGCAAATTAGAAAGTATACAAATGTGATATACATTAAATCCGATGCTTAACCTAGTGGACAACGTCTTGATGCATATCTCATGATATATATTTATATATATAAAAAGATATGTGAAAAGAAAAATGAGAAGTCACTGTGTATACACGTGTTCATTTTGCAAAGATTTAAACTTGTTTGATTTTCTTTATTTTCTCAAACGTTCGGACTTTCTTTGCGTATCGAAAGATCGACCTGATTGTTGTTCGTTTGAGGTTCTGCGTGTACGGGAGTACCGACCTGATTGTTGTTGGGTTATACAATTTCAACTTGTTTTTATTATTTTTTTTTTGTTAAATCTGAGGCCTTATCTGCGTATCGAAAGATCGACTTTAAGGTAGACGATTTAACGTTGTTATTTCTTTTTGTATGGAACACAGTTGACTATATCATAAATACAATCACTATGGGTTAAAATCACAAGTGAAATCACAAAATGTGATAAGCAAAGCATATCTAAGTATGTCTGAGAGTGTGGGGTACACTTGTCAAAGCAAATCTAATCAATACCTTAACATATCCAAATGTTATGAGTATGATTATGCTAGAGTTTAAAGTTGGACAAATTATATCTGCAATCGACATGGCTTATGTGCTATAATAATCAAAATTGAAGTGTAGTTCAACATGTTATGTCCAATATGATCCCAAATCGTGATCTTTCTCGCAAAAGACAAAAATAGTATCTGATTTTGTACTGCATTTAATTTTCATATCTGAAAATACCAAAAAGATTTTAGGTGTATTTTGATATAAAGTTTTGAAAAATCAAAAAGATTTTACTTATTATTTCTTTTCGATTGATAAACACGGAATACGAAAATCAAATTTCAAAATCAAATACATCTTGGAGTTTCAAATAGACGTTTTGCGCCAAGATTATTTATGTTAGCAGGTTTCTACGTGGAAAGAGAACATCACAATTTCAAGTCTTCTGAAGCTGTTGATAAAGAGTTTACACGCGCTGAAATGTCAAGTATTCGAGATCAGACTCATCGTCTAGATAAGGGAGAGTTTGTTTGAAGATACAAGATTATGTGGAAGTTGATACTTTGAGGGGGAGTTTTAGATGCATGGTTCTTGGTCATCATGTGTAGTATCAAATACATGATAAAAATGTGTTGATCCGAACTGAAGGCGAATTGCCAGTTCGGACTCACACAAACTTGTCCGAACTGGCAGTTCGGATGATCGTGTTCTAGCATAATGACGTTCAACTATAAATAGCTTGTCTTGTATAGTGTTTAAACTACTTGGTCATATTCTACACCTTTTGTGTGTGTTTCTGTGTGGGTTTTCTCTCAAACTTATCAATATAAATTTTCATTTGTATTTATATTTTGATCGCGTTACATCTCATAATCACTAGATTAGCAAACGATCCAATGCTCACGCAATTTCAGAAACAAACCATAAATATAAAGGACGTTTTCTGCTATTTCTTTAGTTTAATGATGGAAATTGAAATTTGCATACTTCCTAAAGGACGTAAATTGTAATTTTCTCTTTTTTTTAATATTCTTTTACTTTTTTCTTTAAAAGATAAATACAATATTTTCTTGAAATTCATAAATTAAAAAACTACAATTTCTTGAAATATAAAATTTAAAAATTAAAAACTACAATTCCTCTTCCTGTTTTACCCGACTAGCAACTTGGATTTCGGTTATAATCTCGACATCATCGTCTTGCTCAATAAGGGGGGTTTGAGGGTGTGATGGCGGTTGGAATGGATAAGGAAATTGGGACATGTTTGGAGGTTTTTGGAATTGCCTCCATTGAGCGTAGTTGTTGAATGAAGGATTAGGGGTGTACATGTTTGGAGGTGGTGTCGGACCCGTACTTAACGGTTTTGGTTGCCCTGCCACATGGGCATGTGCCATGGGTTTTAAGGGTTCGGTTGGTTTGGGTTTATCGGGTATTGGTTGATTAATTGTGGGTTACTTGAGCTTTGGTGTGGGTTCATGATGTATTTTAAATCATATGTGATAGTGGAAGAAAACAGTAGAAGAAGATAGTAAAAATTAGTGTGTAAAAGTGTGGTATTTATATGAAAAAATGCAGTAAAATATTTTAATGGGGCATTAATGGCCAACGTTAAAAAAATGTTGTTCAAAGGTCTTTTCTTCCTCACCACGCGCGCAAAGTCTTTGGCGCACCCCCATCGCGCCACCAGGGGGATTGTTCGTGCCTGATGGCCCCGTGAAAGTGGGCATCGTGCGAGGCATACTATAGAGGCAAAATAATGAGGCTTGCAATATTAAATGAGTTTGGGTTTAGGCTTGGTGTTGGATTATTAGTTAGTAGTTAGTGGGCTAACTAATGTTATAGTTTTGGGCTTGTAATAGTTAGTAACTCATGTGAGCTAGTTTTGTGGGATGTGGGCTTGGCCCATGTCACTAGGGTATGAGTTTGTATTTAAACAAACTCATACCTCATTTGTTGGGGTTCACGATTTGGAGAGACTAAGGAGAATTTCGTGTACCAGACGAATTCTCAGTAATTCGTGTGCACAATTTGTTTAGTAATCATATAGTAATTGTGATTTTATTATTTTTTATTGTGTTCATTACGATTTCTCCATCTCTGTTCTTGAATCACCCGATTACTTGGATTCCGCACCTGTAATCGGTTAAGATATCATTTTAGAATCGATTTCTCGATCCTACAATTGGTATCGGAGCCAAGAAACAAGTGTTTTGAGGCTCAAACGATATCTGGATTCAAGCATTTAACGATTTTCATCAAGCTCTTTTAGGTTTACAGTCGTGGTTTTCAAACAGGAAGAAGACTAGTTCGGAAAATAATAGATTTTATGGAATTTTTGTCCAAAATAACGTGTTTTCGTCAAAATCCACAAGTTTTTGGCTCGTTTTAGGATTTCTCGGTCCGGACATTAGGGTATTCGGCTTGAATTTGAGGTTTTCGGTTCGTTTTTTAGTTCTCGGTTCAGATAATGCGAGTTCTCGGTTCGGTTATTGAGTTTTTGGTTCGCTTTTTACTTCTCGATTCAGATATTGCGAGTTCTCGGTTCGGTTCAGCACGGTTCGGCCTCCATTTTGCGGCAAAAGTGCATTTTTGACCAACGTTCACTAAAACGGACGTAACTGGAGAACCGTTATGATTTAGAAAGCCTAATACCAGGCAAAAGGACCATCTCGACGAGATCTACACTTTCACTTGCCTAATGGCTAGTGTCCTCCGTTTTGACCTCCAAAATTGGACACTATTCATAATTTTTGCCGTTTTTGCCCTGGAAGTTTCTTCTGCTCAAATGAAGAAGATTATATCTTATAATCAAGCTAGTTCTACTTTAAATATGGAATGCTCTAACTCTGCATGCACAGAATCGGTCAATCAGTATAGAAGTCTGTGGTTATGTGAATAAAGAGACCGTATAAATGCTGAGGACAAACTCGAGAAACATATAAAACAGCTAAATGCCAACATATTGGAGATAAAGCATTGGCAGAAAGAAGTGAGTCAGCAGAAAGGTCTTTACAGAATACTCCGCGAACAAATAAAAAAGAAGAGGATGAAAAGAAGAAGACCAATCATGCTAATGGAGGTTGGATTTGCAACTCCGAGGAATGCTCAAACCCCACTTGTTGTGCTTTCATTATAGAATGGGAGAGCAAGTTTACTACCGAATGTAAGAATCATTCAAGCACTATGAGAGAGGTCAACCAATATAAAGATCGTGTAAAGGTATATAGAGAAAAGGTTGAGGCGTACAAAAAGGATCTCAAATACTTTGATGAGCAAATAAGTGACAAAAAATGTCTCCTTAGAGTAACTCAAGGTAAGGTAGATGAACTGAATCAAGAAGTAACTGAATTAAAAGCCAAAATTAATGCTGCTCAAATTACCTTAGAAAAAAATTAGAGTATCCAAAAGAAACTAATGAATTCTCAATATGTTTTATTTAAATCAGAAGAGAGATTGGAGCATGTAACAGACAAATCTGGTCTTTGGAATGGAAACGTTCCTTCCCCGTTACGAAATCCATCTGTCACATTGCCACTCACTGCTGAGGAAATACACAAATAATCAACAGTTGAAGCAACAGCTACATGTGGCAATCAAGAGAGCACCTCTGGTCAATCATTAGGGCTTTATCATATTGTTCCTCACCTACTGCAAAGTGAATACATCAAACTGCCAGAAACTGATGATAAAGTGTTGAAAGAGATATATACATCTGAAGCAGATAAAGTAACTGTAGAGGATGTATCTGAAGATGTTGTTGAATGCCAGAAATACAACAGTTGCCACAACTCAAGTTTTGTAGAGATTAAAGCAACTGATCTGAAAAAAAATGTCGAGGAAAGATATTTATGACATTAGGGTCTATGTTCATCCCTATTGAAGGAGAAGAGCGACCCTCGTTCACCACTAGGCTCAAAGGCTTGGGTCATGAAATGGTCTGTCTTGTGACATTAAGAGTGTAGGGCCCAAGATTACCATAACACCTCCAACTTCTGTCCCAATCAAGATTGAAAGGCCCAAAACTACCACAAGTCTCCAAACTCATCAGTGGGCTCATGTAGTGGTGATCCAGCTTCAACATCAAGTTATCCAATGGGTCAAAAAGCTGAAATGTCTGGTTCAGCTCAATTTTCTACCAGTTGGAGATCTGGATTCTCACTACATCAAAATACCCTTTGGCCACCGAAAAAAACACGGTCGTATCCCTTTGGCCACGTTTTTTTCTTCCATTTCAATCGAGACCAAAGGTCTCATGACCAAAGTATGATACGGTCACATTAGAATATTAGTGGCTGAAGCCCCATAAAAGCGTGGCTAAAGGGTACCAATATTCATTGTTGTAGTGAAACAATTCTTCCAAAAAATGTTGCCGAAGGGTCCCAACGGCCACATGTGTTTGTTTAACGTGGCCTTTTGTATTATATAGCCACATATATATATGTGTTTTAGCCACTTATATTAAAAAAATACATGGCCAAATGGGTTGCTGATATCATAATTTTTGTCCCAATACGCGTGGCCAAAGGGTGGCAACGGCCACATTAAAATATAAAAAGCGTGGCCTTTAGTATTATATGGTCACGTATATTTGTGTTTTAGCCACATATGGTAAAAAACATGGCCAAATGGGTTGCTGAAATCATTAATTTTTGTCCCAATACACATGGCCAAAGGGTGGCAACTACCACGTTAAAATATAAAAAGCGTGGCCTTTGGTATTATATGGTCACGTATATTTGTGTTTTGGCCACATATGTTAGAAAAAAAACGTGGTCAAAGGGTTGTTAGAGTCACTCATCTTGTCGCAATGAGTGTGGCTAAAGGGTTGGAACGGCCACATGTATTGTAAATAAGTGTGGTTGTTGGTATTATATAGTCACATACATATATATGTTTTGACCACATCATTTAAAAAAAATAAAAACGTCGCTATAAACTAACCTAAAAACCAGATGATTTATTAACAATAATAAAAAATTAATGAGTACATAAAATTTATAATACAAAACAAAATTTTAAAAATTTCACTATACACGAGCATTATTCTCAATTTAATTTTTAATCCGCGAAGAAAACTACCATGTGGTCTACATCTTCAACCTTATTGATTTGAGCTGAATTAGGACCATGATTTCTTTTCTTCCTACAAAAAAAATGCAGTTGATTAGCTTATGGAAATTGAACAGAATATATAATTAAACCAATTTTTAAATACTTACATTTTCCTTTACCGCCGCTTTTGTTATGGACTAAGGAGGAGTCTCATCTGGTTTCAGTACCTTGGGGGAGGTCCTATTCAATTAATATTCAAATGAACATTAGATATCCGGGAGAACTTAAAATATCCGGATAAACATCACATTAACTTCCAGATCAACTTAATAGTCAATTGAACTTTATTTGCTAATTCTATTTTGACCCTTTTCTTACAATCCTAGCTAGCCCATGTATTTGAGGTACCAAAAGACATTAAAAACGGGAGTACATCAACTTTTCCAAAAGAATAATGTGAAACTTAAAAACGGAATGAAACTGGCAAATACTTACCTTTTCCTTTTCCATTGTTTGAGACGAGGTTGATCGGCCACCGATTTCATGCCCTACAAGTGAATTAATTAGTTTATGGCCGGAAATCAGCAATCACATAAAAAAGATATATACAAGATAATGAATATGACCAATACTAACCGTTGTACTTATGTCATGACGATTACTACTGTGGTTAGAGCCAACATAATTCTCCACCTAATTTACCTAGAAAAATATTTTTGAAGTGGTAAAAAGGTATATGTAAATAGGTAGTTGGTAACAGTAGAATTAAGTTGTAATGTACATAATTTACCTCTGTACAAAATTTAAGTTGTTGTGGTAATGGTGAGCCAAATGCAGCCAGGTGAGCTATAAGTAGATCAAGTTTTTTTTTCCGATTCTGCCATCTTCAATGAGAGAGCCTTAACTTCTTCATTTTTTTTATCACGCATAAGTCTCTCTTTTTTAAGTTCCAACTCAAGTATTCCCAAGTGATCGAGTTTCATGGAACCATCCTTGATCTTTGCGAAATTAACATGATGAAGTTAGATGCCTTAATTTTAACAAAGTAAACAAAGAAGAAACAAAAGTTTGAAATTCACACAACGTATCAGATGCTTTTTATCCGCTATGACCTTTTGACCTAAACATTCTTGTATTCCCCCTTTTGGCATCCTTTCGTTTCCTCCATATAGAAGAATGAGAGGGAATTTCAACAATTGCAATTTCTTTATTTTGTACTTTTCTAACATGCTCCTACACATATGTAACAAAGTATATAAATAATTACTGTTAATATTTATGCATAAAATACTTATAATTATTCTGGATTGAAATACCCAGATAGTATACAGAAAACGAATGAGATGAAGTTCCCAAGAAACTATAGGGGATATCAACAATTGCAAACGTGGACTTGACCTAAGCATTCTTCTATTCTGGATTGAAAAACCAAGAAACAATTGCAAACGTGGACTTGACCTAAACATTCTTCTCCTACAAACATGTAACAAAGTAGATGAATAATAAAGCAGAAAATGAATGGGATGAAGTTCCCAAAATGTAGCAGATGCAAATGTGAACTTGACCTAAAAATTCTTCTATTCTGGATTGAAAAACAAAGAGGATTTCAGCAATTGCAAAGGTGTTATCAAATGAAATTTTTATCGATCTGTAACTACAATTTTTCAACAATAAATGGATCACAAAATTTAATGTGGTCGGGTCTTGCAAAACGAATTTCCAACCCCCGTGCATTGTTGACAGATCAATTGGTGTCAATTAGGACCAATTAGGGTCAATTAGGCCCAATCAAGACCAGTTAGGGTCAAATGGTGTCAATTAGGCCCAATCAGGACCGGTTAGGATCAATTGCTATCTATTAGGACCATTAATTAAAACCAGTTAGGGTCAATTGGTGTCTATTAGGCCTAATCAGGACCAGTTAGGGTCAAATGGTGTCTATTAGGACCAGTCAGGGTTAATTAGTGTCTATTAGGACCAATTACGATTAGTTAGGGTCAATTGGTGTCTATTAGGGTCAATTGGGACCAATTAGGGCCAGTTAGGTCCAGTTATGGTAAATTGGTGTCAGTTAGGACCAATTAGGGTCAATTGGTGTCTATTAGGGTCAATTAGGACCAGTTAGGGTCAATTGGTGTCTATTAGGACCAATTATGATCAGTTAGGGTCAATTGGTGTCTATTAGGGTCAATTAGGCCCAATTAGGACCAGTTAGGGTCAATTGGTGTCTATTAGGACCAATTAGGACCAGTTAGGGTCAATTGGTGTCTATTTGGGTCAATTAGTACCACTTAGGGTCAATTGGTGTCTATTAGGACCAATTAGGATCAGTTAGGGTCAATTGGTGTCTATTAGGGTCAATTAGGTCCAATTAGGACCAGTTAGGGTCAATTGGTGTCTGTTATGGTTAATTAGGACCAGTTAGGGTCAGTTGGTGTCTATTAGGACCAATTACGATCAGTGAGGGTCAATTGGTGTCTATTAGGGTCAATTAGGACCAGTTAGGTCCAGTTATGTTAAATTGGTGTCAATTAGGACCAGTTAGGGTCAAATGGTGTCTATTAGACCCAATTAGTTTCAATTAGGACCAGTTAGGCCCAATGAGGGTCAGTGAAGGCCCAATTAGTGTCAATTAATTAGGTTCAGTTAGGCCCAATGAGGGTCAATTAGGCCCAATTAGTGTCAATTAATTAGGTGCAGTTAGGCCTAATGAGAGTCAATTAGGCCCCATTAGTTTCAACTAAGGTCAGTTAGGCCCAATTAGTTTCAACTAAGATCAATAGGCCCAATTAAGATCAATTGGTGTCAATGAAGACCAGTTAGGATCAATCTATGTCAATGTAGACCAATTCGAAATTTTCCCTCCTACCTACAACTGCCCCCTCCCAATTTTCTTAAGAACTGTGCGCATTCTCCTGAAACAGTTACCCTATAATCTCTCTCCAGTATCCTATAGGCGATTACAACCTAAACCTTACCCTGTTCCATTTCCTCCAAAATCCCTCACAAATGGCGCCCAAACTAACGGTAAAGGCTGCTTCAAAGTCCACTCAACTATTCGTCGCCGAACACAATGTTGTGGGGTACTACGAGAAGTCTGAGAAGTCAAAGCCTTTTGATGAAATGGTCGATTTCCTCCTGGAATCCAACATTAATTTTGCTTTAACTATGGATCCGGTAATATGCAAGAAGAGAATTGCTGAATTTTGGGACTCAGCACAAAAATGTGTTGATAGCAACAGGGTTCATAAAGTGGACGCCAAAGTCAATGGGAATGGGATTAGTGTGATTGAAGAAATGATCAGGAAGCATCTGAAATTCAACGATAAAGGATGTGTTTCAGAGTCCAAATTTGACGTGTACATCAAAACTTATGAAGCAATTGGTTATGGGTGACTTAACCTGCAGGACCATAAAAAAGGGACAACTACCCTATGTTTGGCGGCACCTTGCTCATACCATTCTCCACTGCCTAACTCACAAGAAAACTGTGTGGGATGAACTTGTTGCACCCCAATCATCAGCTTTTCATGGATTGGTAAATGGGCTAAAGTTTAACTTCTCAAAAATGATATTTGATGGAATGCTAGAAAATGTAAGACCTAAAAGGATCTTTTACATGTACCCCAGAGTCATCTAAGACATTCTCAATTGTGAATTTCCAAAGCTGCAAATTTCTGATGAACAACTTCAACTTAAATCTTTTACAAGCAAAACATTTTCTAACATGCAAGTGAACAAAACTGTTTTTCTTGGTAAAGACACATATCACCCTATGCCTAAGGCTAGGTCTGCTAAGCAAACTGCTCCTAGTGAGGCCACACCAAAAATCACATCCAAAAGGAGACCACAACCACCCGAGCCACAAACTCTTCCTCATGCTCAGACACTCCACAACCATCCACATGACTACTTCAGAATGAGGGTGATATATCATCACCTAAGCCATATGAAGTAGATTTCCCAAGTACACTCTTTGCAAGGGATGTACAGCTGGACTTGGTTGATTCACCCAACCCACATTCTGCTAAGAAGGTGACTTGAAGTAGTGATGAAGCAAGTCATGTGGAAAGGCCTGACACTACCCATGATCTCCCATTGGACACACCAGTTAAGAGAAGTAAGACACTTGAAAATGAAATGGCAGCTCTTCGTGCAATTGTCAGAGCTCAAGGAGAAGAGATTGAATGATTAAAAGCCACCGATAGGTAAGGTTGTCAACCGCTGAAATATTGTAATTCACATGTCAAACTACATTTTATTCAAAATAGGATCTTGCACAGGGTGTCTTATTGATCCGGAAGAACAACTTCATACAGAATAAGAAACTTATCCGGAAGAACAACTTCATCCGGAACAACTTATTGATCCGGAAGTAAAACTTCATCCGGAACAACTAATTGATCCGGAACAAGTGACTGCTGATAATCAGATCACAAGTGTGCTAAGTGATCTACAAATTTCTGATATGGAGATGTAGAAGGAAGTTCTCCCGGAAGAAAAAGTTGTCCAGGATATGACTGTCACTACTGACTTGGCTGAACCAATGTTCTCTCAGCCAACCATATGGATAGATCCTGAAGCACTATCTTTGATGACAAATATGATGATTAGGAATACTCTTAACTGCACTTGGTTAAGGAGTGATGCATCTATGCCCAACATTCCTGTTTTAAAGCCTAGTGCTCCCCCTGCTAGTCCTGAAGAAGCTAAGAAAGTTGAGCATATAGATGGACTAATAATGGGTCTGGTCAATGAAGCCAAGACAAGGTCTTTTGAGGAGAAAATGGCAAAGATGGACTCTGAGAAGAAGAAAAGAAGAAGCAGAATACCCAGAGAAGCTGACAAGAACATCAAATCTGAACAAGTAAAGATCAGACTGTCAGATAACCTTAACAATGCCACCCTCCATTTGAAGTTCAGAGATACGATCATGGTCAAGGGATTAGTAACTGCTGAACAAGTAAATTTGTCATCTTCTAAAGAGGTATGTGATATGATGTCCAGGGTTATTCAAGAGGATGGTGAGATAAAACTGAAGGAAGAGATAGATGCTGATGAAAGGCAAGAAGAGATAAAAAGGGAAGAAGATAAACAGAAAATCCTAAAAAAATCCTATGACAAAGGAAGAAGAACTCAAGCTTTTCAAAAGCTATTTCAATAACATAATGGGGGAGAATCGAAGCCAGATCAATCCTTCCAGTATTGATACCTTCAGAAACAGATATTCAGATATGCTACATGAACAAGCGAGAATCTCAATGAAAAAAGGTGTACCAAGACCACCAGGTGCATTTTCTGATCTGAACAGAGCCCTCACCTCACAGCAGCCCAAAAGAAACCCTCCTAAACCTGTAAAGCCTAAAGCCAACCCTACACCTGTAAAGCCTATTCCATGAAAGCTTAGAACAAACAACTTCACACCCATTGTACTACCACCTACAGTTACTCATACCCTTCCATCTTCATATCCTCACCTAAACAAACCACTCACTCCCCAAATACAAAAACTAACCCCTTCACCCTCATCTCCACCTAAATCACAACAAAAACCACCCACCAAACCTGAATCCCCTGTGCACAAACCTGGTCCTTCCAATAGAAGGAAGACAGTGGCTAAGAAGGGGAAAAAAATCTTTAAATGATTATAAGGAATACATAGTTATCCATGCTAAAAGGAAGAACAAGATGGGAACCGGATGAACTTCGTGGGAAGAAGAGTTGATCCGGATACGATAGTATTTATTCTGTTTTTTTATTTTAACATAAGTTGTTCCAGTTTATTCATACAGTTTGTGTATATACTCTATTTTTCATATTAACATACATTTTCAATGAATCATAGCAGATCTCCATTTTACTCATAACTGTGTTCTTACATGAGGTATATATTCTTATGTTATGTAAGTATGTTGACATTTTGGTTAGCAGATATTGCAGACAAGAAGAACAAGATGGGGACCGGATGAACTTCAGTGGTGAAGAAGAGAACCGGATGAACTAGATTTCCTCTAGAAGAAGAGTTGATCCGGATTCATTGACTTGTTCTAGTTTTATTCATACACTTTATGTATATACTCTAATTTGTCATTTTAACATACATTTTCAATGAATTAGTTAATACGATAGTAGAGCTCCATTTTACTCATATTTGTGTTCTTACATGATGTAATCTTGTGTTATTTTAGTATGTTGACATTTTGAGACAAGTGTTTGACTGTCGTGGTGGACTGAAATGATTTATAATTAATTAAACAGTATAAATTTGAATTCTTCGATCAGTAGAGAAGAAGAAGAATAGAACCAGATGAAGTATAGTTTCAGGATGAAGAGTTAATCCGGATTGAA
Organism: Deinandra increscens subsp. villosa; assembly: GCA_039602395.1. Taxonomy (NCBI): domain Eukaryota; kingdom Viridiplantae; phylum Streptophyta; class Magnoliopsida; order Asterales; family Asteraceae; genus Deinandra; species Deinandra increscens. Next base: position 14,233,021 of record JBCNJP010000023.1, read on the forward strand.
ACATAAATTTGGAATTCATATTTAGAATAAAATCTATTTGCATCTGAACTGAAACCCTTTAATCATATTTAGAATAAAATCAAGCAAACACAAAATTAAGATTGAGATGATTAATAAAACTTTAATATATATGTATATTGATCATATAACCAAAATTGATCATGGTTACAAAACTAAATTGATCAGGATCCTATACAAAAATTTAATTAACTATACATAGAAAACTAAGACCTAGCATCAGACATGTAATCTTCATCTTCAGGGTCATAGTCAAAGCTGCTGGTGGTGTCTTCAGGAGGGGCACGACGCTTACCCCCAAACATAGCATCAGAGGTGTGGGTGGAGTCCCTATTCCAGATTAAGCAGAATGACAGTTTTGTCTCTCCCTCCGGTTCCCGGAGATAAAGTTTCATATCCTCGATAGCTTCGTCAGAAATGAGATCCATGTAGTTTGTCCCATATTCAAGGGACAAAGGTGGGATCTTCCAATAAATCAGGAAATACCCAATTGATGTGTGGCCTTGGAATCTTACCATGAGATTCAACTGATGGATATCAAAGGTGCGAATGTCGACATAGTCGACATAGTCCACCTTGCCCTGCCACACATCTTCTTCGGCGTCATTCCGGTGGATATCGCCGTTGTGGTGGATCTTCAGTGTGAACCTCCGACCACCTGTAAAAAGTCCAAATGCAGAGGCGATCAGTAATTAACAAAAAAAAAACCCCTATAACCAAATGCTGAGAAGAAAATACACTTACGAGGACGTGGGCCGTAATAGGGTTTAGGGTCATTAGCTGCCCTAATTCTCCATTTTCGACCAGCAGCAGCCATTACGTTTTTTTAGGAGAAGATAGAGAGTAATGATTCTTGATCAGGAGACGAAATAGAGTGACGGAAATACAGTACGTAAATAGGGGGTGCGGGATTTTGACGGCAAGTAGTCGAAAGGTCAGGCCACGCTACCGTGTCCATTACTTATCTTTAGCCACGCAAGTAATATTTTACCGTGACCATTACTTATCTTTGTCACTTACAATAAATAAGAAAGGGCATGAACACTCTACTATTTAGTCACACAACCTAATATAAGTGGCCATATGTATTAGCTTTTAGCCACATAACTAATTAAAAACAGTGACCGTTGCTCACATTTAGCCATGCATAATAAATACTTAACAGTTTTGATTTTTTGTTTAGTTTACTAACTACAAAATCTACTCTTCCGTCACACAACATTATATAAGTGTGGCCAAATGTATCATATATATTCGTTTTTGGTCATATGAATACAAAATCCGTGACCGTTTGATGCATTTCGCCACTCTTTTGTAAGTGTGACAAATAAATGCCACATATTTGTGTAAAACAGTGGCTAAAGCATCTGCACCTGATTGTGGTTGTCACATAAAAAAAACGTAGCTAAAAGGGTCCAAAGGCTATATATTTGGTCACGGGTACAAAATATGTATAGCTAAAACTAGTGTTTCTTACCTTTAGCCATGTTTTTTTTAAAACCGTGGCTAGGTATTTTCAAAAAAAAACCGTGGCTAAATCCACATTTTGACATAGTGTCTGCCCAAAGATGCAACCAAATGTTCATGCCTGTAACAGCCCAAAATTTTATGACTTAAACTATATACGTGTGCTATATTTGTTAAGTAGCTGAATTACATTTGATATAATATATATACGTATAATAGAGAAACGTCACGATTCACGTACGATTGTACGAACATTCGACAGGACATTTGAGGAAACGTCAAGAGACGAATTTATAGAATATAATATACAACGAAAAATAAAGATCGTGGGCGTAGACGGATCTGATATCCGAGTTATAACGTAGCGGGAAAACGTAAAATGGTGATTTAGACCCGGTTTGTAATAAACTGTATTTAAGCACGAACATCACTAAAATAACACCGAATCGAAAGTAGAATATCAGGTATTATTAAATACTTGATTTATAATCGTTATAAAATATAATTGCGGTGTTCGGCACGAAAAATAGTGACATCGGTAACCGTCGTTGTTACGCGATAATAACCGAAATTAATTCAGTTAGCCGTTCGTGATGATTTTTGTGACTCGGCAAAGCATAAATAATTATTATAATAATAGTTAAGTATTTCAGTAAAGATGACGTATTCGGTTTATGAAACGATCGTGATCGCTACGCCGATTAGACACACGTTGTTACCGTGTAATTAAATAAATATTCACCGGTTTGCGTTACTACCGAAGAATAAACATAATAAATATATTTATTAGACTCCCGTAATATTTTAAATGTTTGGTAATTTTTATGAACTGTTTATAAAATATTAAGTTATTAAGAAGTTCAGATACAGATATAACACCTGTATATTTAATCTTACCCTATAAAAAAATATCTTATTGCTTGTTGCTTACTGCTCGAACTTCTACCTGTCAAAATTTCATATGATTCGGCAAACAAAAATATTACTCAATACATTACGTGTGTGTTGTATGTTAAATTGATGTTCGCAATAAATGCATACAATACATGCATTCTCAGATACATACAAATCAAGATTGATATGGAAATCAGATACACACCCACACTTCAAAACCAGTTAAACGAAAAAATATAAAAAGGAGAAGAGAGAGAGAGAAAGCACAGCCGTACTCCCTCTCGTCCCTCTCTCCCTCTTCGATATTCCGGCGAAGCCCCTCCTCTGATCAAACACTCGGCGACCTTTTCACGTCGTACAACCGACGACCACCAAGGTAGCAGCGGCACCACGCCGGTCTCCCCAGTCCCCCCTACTCTCTACGTTTTTCCGATGAACCCGGCGACCTTGCAGCCATCCACGGCGAGCATGGCGACCCTCGACTCCTCCTCCGACGTTGCCACACGCGAGAACCAAGCTGAACAGCAGCAGCTCCACTGTCGACTCCGGCGAGCTTCCCTCCTTCTCTTCCCCTTCGTTATCCGGCAACACAGCCCCTCCACCCGTTTCTCCGATGAGCACAGCAGCAGTGGCTCAGAGCCGCGAACCCGGCGAACCCAACATCTTCGATCCCATACTTGATAAAGATGATGATGTTTTGTTAATATTCGGTGATGTTCGGTCTATGTTTCGGTAGCGAGCAGTTGACGATGGGGTGTGGCGGTAACGCTAACGCGACGGACTACTAGGATGGTGGAAATTGGTGGCGGTGGTTAACAGTCGTCAAAGGTGGTCCATGGTGGTAGAAAAAGAGGATGTAAACTAGTGTTAATATTACGCGACGGACTACTGGGATGGTGGAAATTGGTGGCGGTGGTTAAGAGTCGTTAAAGGTGGTCCATGGTGGTAGAAAAAGAGGGTGTAAACTAGTGTTAATATTAAACCCGTCTTCACTTTCGGGCGACGTTTCGGTGGCGTAACGAGGTCCAAACGACGAATCGACAACGGGAAATGCTCGTGGCGAGAAACTAATTGGGAATGACTATTTATTTGTCCAAATCGGACACCGTTATTATTCGGTTATTTTGGACTCGTTTCACGACCGGTCAAAAGGTATTCACCTTATATTATTCAGTATTATTATTTGACTTAAATTCAGTCATGAATAATATAAAATGTTAATAAAACAAGCTAAATGATATAAATATATATTTAAGACGAATAAATATATATATAATTATTAATCAGCTTTATTTAATAAAATTGATTAAAAGGATATTGTATTTAAATATTAAATATATATATAAATGTATATATATCTTAATATAAAGGCTAACGATAATAAAGCAATTATTGGACTAAAGAATATGTTTAATATATATTTGAAACATATTTAAAATATGTTAATATATATTTAAAGTGTTAATATTGAAATTAGGGTTTTCTAGACACTGTGATGTCAAACCCGAGTAAACAGTAATGAACTAAGCTTTGAAATTTTAAAGCATGTTATAAAATGTTATAATGAATAATACCCTAAGTTGGTTTCAACAAAAAATGAGTTTTGATAAAGAAATGAGAATAACGGGAAATTAGAGTTTCCAAACATGATTATTTAATATAAAATAATTCGAAGGGTATGGAGACTTGATTTTTGATATGAAACTATGTTTATATATAATATATATATATATATATATATATATATATATATATATATATATATATATAAAGTTAAAATGGAAAAATGATAAAGTATTTAAAATACCGAGTTAATCGGATATTTAGAAGTTCGCGCGGACCGGAAGGGTAAACGCCTGTACACTGGGGTTTCTGGCAAAAGCGAGAGTGTCACATAAATCCCAACTGAGAAATGACATCCCTCACTGGGCGATCCCGGAGTGAGCATTTACTTATAGGAATGCGTGTCTTCGTATTATCGTTAAAAGAAAAGGATAACTGCCTAAAGGGCATTTTGGTCATTTTGACCTTTAAAAGATATAAACTTAATAATTATATATTATTAAGTTAATAAAGAGTTAAAATAAACATAGTAAATATTTATTATATAAAAATCTTGCGTTAACACCATACGATACGCAATTAGGTTTAATTGGAAGGCATTGCGGAGACTTTCTATGAATTAACTGCTTAAGAGAATAAGGTGAGTTCTATGAGCCCACTTTTAAATGTTTTAATGTTTTTGGGCTGATGTACATGCAATATTACTACTTGAGAAATATTTGAAATGCCTTGTGCCTGTTTTGTGTTAATACACATATGTGAAATGTTATAATACTTATGATTGTTTTAAAGTTGTTATTACTTGTTATAAACTGTTTTCGGGAAGATTATAATAAACGGGTAATAAAGATGTTAAACTTTTTCAAGTAAAGTTTGAAAAGGGAAATTAAGTTTTCCGGATAAAGAAAATAACCCTTGGGGTTAGTTTTTAAATCTAAGCAGAAGATTGTCTATGTAAGAAGGAAGACTGTGGTTGTACAACTAGAAGCGGGGAATGACGGTTCCTCGGGGTAGCGACGGTTACTCTATGACTGATATTTGGGTGACGACGGTTGCCCGAGGGACTAACGTGGTTCCACTCGACAATGATTAGTTGAATGAATGAATGAATGATTCGGTATAATTCTGTTATGTCTTATACCTGATAAAGGATGAATGGTTAAATGTTTTGGTATAATTCCGTTATGTCTTCTACCTGATAAAGAATAAATGCTTAAATGTTTTGGTATAATTCTATTATGTCTTATACCTGATAAATGTTTATAAAGAAGGGGTCGTTAGGCCCAAATGTTTGAGGTAACCTTTCAAGGAAAGGTAAAAGTTTTAAATACTTAGAACTCACCAGCGTAAGTTGACCTTTAAAAAGCATGTATGTCAGGTATCGGTGAGTAGCAAGGGAAGGGCTCTAGCAAGGGCTGATTAGATACGCAAGCTATCAGGAAAGACTCGGTAGTAGACTGGCATAGCTATAGATAAGATCTAGTTATAGATTATGTTGTTATCTTCCTTACTGTTGTAACTTGTTATATATATAAATGAAAAGTTTTTAATTTCTGCTGCTTAGTTATCTCTGTTGTACCATGTGTTCATGAATATATCCGATACGTGACCCCTCCTGGAGCCAAGACTGGGAGTGGGCGTCACAATGCCTCTCCATGAAAGCCATGAGGTTCGAATAGCTACACGTCTGACTTCTACCCAAAGAAGCAGACTTGCTTTAACTGTGGAAATGCAGGCCACATTGCAAGAAATTGGCTTTATCGCCCTACGTGCCTTATTATCCTATGAACCAGAAGCTTTCATCTCAGGATTACCGTCATTCTAAGCCAATGAAGGTGCAACCACCTAAGGCAATGAAGAATGTAAATCCTAAGGCAAAACCTTCTGATCAACATTGGGGTGCTGACAAAGCTCAAAGATTACTATCAAATAAAACTTCTAGTTTTCCAAGTAACAATTTTTTTTTTTAAAAGGTGAATACACATGTTTCAAAACAACAAAGGTTTGAAAAACCTAAAGTTACCCCTCCCAAGGTAACTAAAGTTGTTTTGAAAAATAAACCTAAACTGAAGAAGGTTGAAACACCTAAAGTCACAACTCCAAAGGTGACTAAAACAACTTTGAAATCACCTCAATTTTGGAAACCTAAAACAAAGGCAGCTGATGCTCCCCCAATTCCTGATTTCACAAAGGGATGTGCTTAAAAGAAGTCTCTTTTATTGACTCTTCAGGTCTACCCAGAACTACAATGCCCTGGGTACCAATGGTAACTAATCTCTCACCTTGTGCAGGAATAGTGAAGGAGGACTTTCATTAACGTTCTGTTTGTGATAGTGATTCTTCCAGGCACCGGATATGAGGCATCTCTCCACTTCATGACATGCAAATTCTCAATGGTGGGTATGTTCTCCTTGTGAGAGATAAATCTGAAAAAAAATCATCAAGGTACTGTTTCAATTGCTTGTTAAATTAGTTGATTATTGACTGCTCACATATGATATGTCTTTGCTTCAAACAAAAACCGTTTCTCAAAATTTTCAAATGACAAACTTTAAAGGTTAGCTTGACCAGTTTTGTCTAAAGCGTTTTGTTTTTAGTTTTGTGTCAATGTGTTCGTTACTGTGTGTTATTATTTCAAAAAATAAATAAATAAATAAATAAAAACAAAAAAACATTTTTATTAAAAAATCAAAAAGCAATGGGAAGAATAGAAAATATGGAAAAAGTTGACCCTTCATTTCAAATTGTGCTTTATAATTTGTAATCATTTGTTTGAAATTATCTCCGATTTCAGTTAGGAGTTCTTCACTAACAGTGGACAAAATTAAATATGACACTTTTGTGGAGTCATGGTAATGCTCCATCCATTGAGATCTAGTGTCATCTAGAGGTGGAAGTTCAGCTAGTGGTACGTCTAATACGTACAACAATTTCTCATTTTCAAGTACACTTCTCAAGTTTTTGTACCACATGGGGAAATTTCTTTTGGTGACTTTGTTTCTGTACATTATTTGTCGCCGTTGGAACTCTTTATAGTAGCTATGGAACATCTAAAAGAGGATAGTATTTCTTGTTACTAAATAACCTAATTAAACAGATAGACCCAATAGCATATATTTTAATTAGGATAGATATCGTATTTCATAAATACAAGAGATTGCCTTAGCACTATTCACATTTATTACGTAGGTGGGTAATGTTTACCAATTGCGTCTCACACGACTCTCTGTTTTGGGGTTACACGACGTATTATAAATTTGCAATTCTAATTTATGTCTTTAATTATTTTCGGACAATGACCCTATTTCAAATCTACATAAGTGATTCACTTTGCATCTTCTACATAGGTGGGTAAAGGTTTACCGATTGTGTCTCTACACAACTCTTAGATTTGCATGACACGATTCGTAAATTTTGTACGTTTACCCCAACTATGCCCACTTGTCATGCCACAAGTGATATTATCCCTAAATAAGAAACGTGTTTTACCGGCCTATGTTACACAAGAATCGTGGCTCGACCTCGTACCTAAACCATAGGCCTAATGCATCGGTAAGCGCTAACAAAGGGGATTAGGATAGATCGGCTCGAGTGTTTCAAATTTAGGATGACATTAAATATCATTTGAAATTGGTATTTTCTTTTATATTACGAAATATATAATGGACGGCGAATTTGCATGAAAATAAGTCGTGCATCTTAGTAAAATCATATTTTACATATTCCTGATAAATTCTAAAAAAACTCCTTTTTCGTTACATGATGCGATCAAAATCTTTATTTTGGATAACCTAATTATTAAAACTAGGTTGGTAATTTATCGCGAATCTTGTTTTAAAATTAATAAACTCTTTACTAATTTTATGACTTTTAATATTTAACTATTTAAGTCGTGCATCTTAGTAAAATCATATTTTACATATTCCTGATAAATTCTAAAAAAACTCCTTTTTCGTTACATGATGCGATCAAAATCTTTATTTTGGATAACCTAATTATTAAAACTAGGTTGGTAATTTATCGCGAATCTTGTTTTAAAATTAATAAACTCTTTACTAATTTTATGACTTTTAATATTTAACTATTTAAAATTAAAACCAAATTAATAATAACAACTTATTATACGTATGCCTTTTTAATTAAAGCATCATTTTAATTATTAACGTTCTTTTAGGATTCTGTAAATTACGTTTGGTTAAAAGCATTATTCTAAACAACCAATCAACCACAACATATAGAATCGAGCCATTTATGATTGTATGTATAGTTTCGTTCGAGCCAATGAACGAGACTAAAGTAGGTCAATAAGGGACATGCAACCACAATCCTGGCATTGCTTCACTTGATTTCCTTGATCGCTACGAGATGTCCAAAAGTATCCATTGACCACCATTCTGGATCTACTTCGACAATCCTCGTCCTTGTTGTCTTCCATGATGTCGTTTTTGATGTAAACAGATTTACATTTTTTAAAAATAAAATAAAACCCTAACTATTAAATCGCGGGTCCATCATACCGAAAAATACATACATCGGTAATATAAAACAACCATGATCAAAATAATTCACAACCATAAATAATCATAAACGCAATAACCACAACTAGAATAATAATAAGGTCGATGGCTCGATTCACACAATCACAAACGCAAAGGCATAATATATATGTCATGATAAATACTGCCATATATAAACTCAAGATCAATATTCTAATATTATCTGAATCATTGTAAAAGTGGCTATGATACCACTGTTGGAAATCTATGGCTCGTTTGGGACAAAATTAATTTTTATCATATTAATATAAGATCGTATTTTATATTTATTTATCTGAAAAACGATTATGTTAGATAATCAATTTGCAGAAGCAATAAAGTTCAAAACTTTTCATAAACGAGTTTTAGGTATTCCACACCAGTGATCCATTTTCAAATAAGTCAGATAAGTATATAAAAACACAAACATAGGGTGTTTAGAGATCAACCTTGATGATACCGAGATGAGACACTATGAATGCGACAAACAGGTCCGCTAGAAATCCTTGATCACTCGTTCAACACTTGAACGACTCGAACCTCCTCCCGACACAATAACTGAGAATACTTGGATATCGTAACTCGACATAACTCTAACTGGTCCACACCCGACAAAAAACCCAGAAAGACGGTCGGAGACGAACGGTGTCGGACGGCGGCGCGCGGGCTGCGGTGGTGCGGTGCCTGCATACGGAAAGTGGTGTGGCGTCAAGCGACATCCGCACGATGGCGGTGACCGACAGTGGGCAGCGTGGCGGCACCCGTCGGAGGACGGCGGTGGGTGACGGCCGGCAGGCGGCGACGGTAGTGGTGTCGGCGGTAGTGGTGTCGGCGGTAGTGGCCGGTGGACGCAGAAGAAGAGAGATGGAAGGAGATTTTGGGTTAAACTTTTATGGTTCTTCTGCGTGTTTAGGGTTCAGTATTTAACATGTATTTATAGAAATATAGGTTACAATCCAATCCCCAAAATACTGTTTTTTTTTTTTTCAAAGAAAATATCCTGACATTAACTGTTAATACAATTAATACCAACTAAGTTTATATGTTCAAAACAAACCCAATATATCTAATATATATATATATATATATATATATATATATATATTTAAATCAATCTTCACGTTTTAGTTAGCTAATTATCTAAAACATTTTTTCCTGGATAATTATTATTAATTTCTTTAATAATACTTATTTTATCCGCTTTTAATTTATCTCTATAAATTAAACATCTCGTCTACGTTATTACAGAATAACGTATTAATATTATTTTAGTCAAACCCGTCTTTTGACATAATAATATTGCCTAATTAAATTGTCAACCTTTTTTATAATTTTTTCCTCATTTACATCTTAAACATTCACCGATTTATTTTTTCCTTCTAATTATTTCTCTAAACAATTAATCATAATCATTATTTCGATAAATAATGATTCGCCTAGTGTTCGTTCTGTTATTTATAATATATATATATATATATATATATATATATATATATATATATATATATACTACTATATAATACATATTGGTCCTGGAGGGTATTTTCGTCATAAAATTCCTTAATTTTAAGACGCGTACAAATATTTATGCAAAGTTTACAAGTGTTTTAAGCATGAAAATCAAAGCATCAAACTGAAAAAAATAATAGCCCTTCAAAAAATGAGGTTAATATGGGTATTAACCAAATTTGCTGCTTTGAGCACGCATGAATGTCGCCGCCTTCGTTATCCACGCTAATAACACGCATCTCCAACACTCTATCCCCATCGATTGGGCCACTATTGAGAACAAATCATTCACTCCCTCTCTCCCCATTGATTTCTTCTCGGAATTGATTTCTTCTCGGAATTGATTTCTTCTCGGAAAGGAGTACAAATTAGGGTTTACTCACAAGCTCTCCGCACCATTTCCAGAGGACAATTTGGTGATGCGCATCATACCTTCAACAATCTCTCAGATGCGCTTCATACCTTCATTTGTTACGATGAAAAGTGGCTCACCGGCGACCTCAGACGGTCCGATGGAAAGTGGCTCACCGGCGACCTCCGACGATCTCTGACCTGTTTTCGGTGGTTTATGGTCAAGGAATCTCCAGGCTTCTACACTGGACAGTTTATGGTCAAGTTGATTTTCTTTTCCATATCTTAAAATTTTGCCAATTATCTTCTCCAGATTATCGATTTAAATCGTTCTATTTGTTGTGTTTTTGATCCTTAGTCGAGCAAACAACAGTGGTGCGAATCCAATCCCTAATGGGTTAGATTCTCATGTTTTTCGTCGTCATAGGTATTGATAGTTTTTAATCTAATTCTAATTTAAACTACTTTTCCAGTTTATGATTTAGGTTTTGTGCAGCTTGAGGTCTTGAATAGTGATTGTATCCAATTTCTGTTACATTTTATATGTTGAGATCGATTAGATGGAAAATGTTGTGATTTAGGATAATTAATCTTTTATTTTTTGTTTAACTGCAGAAGAAGATAGGAAGAAATCTCTGTTTCCTCAATCAGGTATAGTTCATGGAATTTTTACATTTATGTTCGATTTTGAGCTTTACTGTATGCAAGCAGGTATAACATATTAGGTTCGATTTTCAGGTTCTTGAAGGTATCTCATGAGATATAAAGTTGTAACGAAATGGATTCAAAAAAGTTGTTATGGAAACATGCATAGCTAAGCTTCATATTTTGACTTCTTATCTAAATTTTCTTGCAGCTATCTCATGAGTTTTCTTGTAAGTATTTTTACTTTATAGCTAAAAAGTAGACAAACATATTTAAAAGTCAATGAAATCCTCATATATGTATTTTTATACAATTTTCTTGTAGGTATTTCATGAGTTTTTGGTCTTCAAAGCATTACTGTTAAATCATGGCAGCCTTATGCTGTATTTTCAGTCTTCAAGTGATAAAGGACATCTTCAAAGCATTACTGTTAGTTTGGTTTATCCTCTGTGAATTCTCTTGTGAATCAATTTGTTTAACTTTATGAATTATGATATAGTCATTGACTGATCAGATCATCTTTATGTGGAACATATATGCTTCAATCAGGGTGATTGAGACAAAATCTCATGTGGATGATCAACAATGGCTTACATATCGATTTTTGTATTCTACGATTACTCTCTTCGAGCTAACATTTGCTAATCTTATTGAATGGTAAAGTAGTATAGATATTGTGATAATTCTCCTTTTCAACAAGAAGGTACATACATGCTGCTTTTCTCCTTTTCAAATCAGCTACTGGGTTCACCTAACGTCGCAGATATGCAGAATATTTTTATATCGCTTCACATAATATTTATATGTAGTATTTAAAAGATTTGTTGTTTTGCAGGTTGAGTGTTGCTGATTTACCAAATTTGTGTGAAGGTATGCATTGGGCTGGAAGATGCCAAAGAAAACTTTTATTTATGTTAGCCTTTTGAGTTCATTCCACTTGTTTACTCTTGAGAGTTCATTCCTATGTTAAGTTCTTGAAGAATGGTCATTATTGCTGCTCACTAACTTATTTCTGGGGTAAGCTTTGAAAGCAACACTATATTTGATGTTTTGTATTTTTTTTTTAAATTTGGGTACCAAGTAATGCTCTAATGATTGTGTAAAACTTAGTGTAGTTTTTAGTATTTTTGTGTGCATTGTGTTTGGGTCAAACGACCTCTAAATCCTCTGATGATTTTGTAATTTTTTGTTTTGTAATAGGTGTTTTTGTGCATATTTGATTGTCTCTCCCTGCTTATAAGTGCAATCTGTTAAGGTGTTCATCCAGTAAGTTTTCGTCTGCAACTTTCCAGTTTTCTTGTTTGTGGTATAATTGTATTGTTGTATGACTGTCAAAGTGTCAATGTCCGGCTTGGGTACATGTGGACACATCAGGTAGGATTTTAAATTGCTTTGAATTATAGTAATATGCTATAACTATTTGGTTCTTATGTTTGCATATTGACTGATACGAGTATATTGTTTCTTCAACTTGAGTAAGAGATTTATGATTTTGGAATTATAGAAAATAATAGGTTGTTGTATAGAGTGAGAGATTGAGTTATTGGTGTAAATTTGAGATTTACAAACGAGTACACTAATTGCTTAGTTGTTAGTTAGAAGTTTATAAAATATGGAAATGTGGTTATTGGTATGAATTTTATTTCATTTTCTCCTCTATAGAGGTTATTTGTATCTTGCGGTTAAGTTGGTTAAGTTTAGTTTCACCTCCACATAACTTATATAATATTTATTTCATTTTTGCAGGTTTTCATTGTGTTTTTCTAGCTTCGTTGTGAGATTTGGAGTAACTGTTGGATGGATCATTGAGGCCTCATGACCCACCAACGAAAGAGAAAGATAGGAACTGCAAAACAACTTGAATTTGGAAGAGGTTTCTGGCAGAAGTGTCATGTTTTCATCTTCAACCGCCACAAAAGATGAAGATGTTCAATACATATTGGTAGATGATGATTCGGGATCCTCAAGCAACTCTGAAAATGAGTATAAAGAACCCTGGGTACGATATAGTTTTCTTTTTAAATTTATTTATGATTTATTGTAGCATAAACATAACTCTTCGTCTCATAATACAACGACCGTATTTGTATCAAATACTAACGATCAAGATCACGTGATTTAAAAGACATCTTTAGCAGATACACAAGGTAAGAGGATTAACAATCTAACTGCCATGCAATTTAGATAAACTATTCTTATATATTTTATTGAAGATTCATTTGTGTATCACATGATTTGTTGCTAATACCTGTGGCAAATTGGCTTCTCCAATTCTTCTCATTCTTATCATATTATTTTTGCTGGTATATACAAATGAAGTCTTTACTCATGTTTATGTTTATAGTTTGTTGTTACCTGATCAGCCCGGGACTGCAAAGCTGGTGATTGGAAGAATAAGTGTTATCTCTGTGGGTAGCATGGTCATATAGAAAGGAATTTTCAGAAAAGTCCCAAGAAAGTAAAGTATGTTGATCATGGTATTTTTTAATTATTGTTATTTGATAATCATTATTTAATTGGGGAGATTTATTTTATCTTAGCACGTACTGAAAGCAAGTGTGGAATGAGTTAGTCACACTCCTCGACTCCACCTTGATGTGAAAGAAGTCAGAGTTGGAGTTTAAGCAAGAGACACATCTATACCCACTTTTCTTTTCAGCTACTATATAGCAGTTGTTGTTAAGCGTCTGCTAAACCTAACTGGTTATGAGCAACATCTCATTTTTAGCTAATATCTTATGTTTCCTCTTTTAGCAGGTACATTTGTTTTATTGTGGTTCCTTTTTATCGGTTTGGTTCGAGGTAATATTATTATTATTTTAGTTCATTGTTTGTGTTATTGTTCTTTTTTCTATATATATTTGTTACTTTTGATTGAATATTGCTCTTCCTTATTTTATATAGATCTAGAAGAACACACAGATACATGTATTGTTCTTTTTTTATGTTTTGTTTTGTTATTGACAACAACTATACTACTAAATTAGCAATATGATATTTTAACTAAAGCACTAATGGGTGCCTCATCTTAAAAGCAGCTATGGACTCCAACCTATTTGACCCGTTTCAGTTTTTGCCAATTTCTCAAGTTTTCCCATTTGACCCGTTAAACCAAATTGACCTGTGTATATATATATTTGTGTGTAAATTGCTCACAGTTGCAACTTTATAGAGTATTTACGAGTTCTTTTACATGGCCAATTATATGCATTGTGACCATCTCATATTAGGCATCATGTTGAACAGATGCTTAAGCATCATTGTGACCAGGCAAGGAAGCATAAGGTACAAACATATTAAGCATCATGTTGAACAGATTATTCATGTTTGAACCATGATCCGAACTGAACCAGATTACCTGCAGGATCAGAGATGCTTTGGTTAACAATTTCTGGTGTTCAGCTCATCTCCACCGCTCTATGGTTCTGACTTTTATTCTTATGCCGCAGGTGGTTTTGTTCTACTGTGTGCAAACTTGATTCCGTTTTAATGTATATGTTAACCTCCTAATTCATTTTATTCATATATTTAAACTGTTGTAATATTATTTCTTTTAATTTATGTGAAGTTATTAATCCATGAGTTACATATGAAGAGTTTAAAAATTGCATTAAAATATATTGCTTGTCAACCCGACCTGTTCTGTCATGTGCTAACTAACATGTTTCCGAACTGATCCTTCTTTTCTTTTTTCTTGCAGCTCATAGCTGTCCTGGCTATTTGAGGAATTTGGAACATATTTGCTTCATAGGTTTTTTTGAATGAGGTTTTTTGTTGTTTTTTAAGGTTACTAATGTTGAATCACAAAAAGATAAATCTTTATATATTTTGCAACTCACAACTTTAACAATCAAGTTATTAACTGACTTTGGAGTATCAATGTGAGGGGGGAATAATAACTTTCAGTATTTATTATGTAACTAACAAAACAAAATCAGTACATGAGACTTTATACATTAGAACCTATGAAATGGATGTGTAAAATTACAGTAAATGTGTAAAATTTCAGTTACTGTATTGAATTTGGTCATTGTTACCATTTTCTGTTCTATAACATCATTGTGAATATTAATGTGTGGAATATTAGACTCACACTATGGATTTGTATTGGAATGGCATTGACTTAATCTTTTTTTTTGGTATTTGTTATTTAAACTTTATTCATTTTTTTAACGGAAACTTTATTAATTATTATGAAAGTTTTAGGGACTATGATGATTTATCGGTGAAATTGACGGATTAAAAGGCATGTGTTTATCGTTTTGTAAGATAGTTGTTCGTCTGCTGCTATTGTTTATGTTTCGTTGCTGTTGTTCAGGGTATCCCTAATTTCATAAGTAACTAGGAGTGAATTCGAGAACCAATCGAAACTCTACCCGACAAATTGATGTGTTCTAATTTATAACTTTTATTTTGGGTTATGCACATCTCCATGAAGAAAGCTGAAGTGAAATACAAAGTTTGTGATTAATAATTTGATGACCGCTTTATCTATTTCCCCATCTCTCACAGGACTCTGTTAAATGTGTTCTTTCACATTACTATTATAAATTTATGTTATAATGGACTACCACAAATCATCAAGGTGAATAAATTAATGTGTTGTGTATGTCACGTGTTTTGGCCTTGAATTCCCTGCGGCCAAGCACAGGTAGTAATGGGATTTTTAACTATAATATATCCATTTGATTAAAAAAAACAGCTAATCCAAATTTCTTAATATCTTAGAGATATGATTTTTAGTTTTTTTTCCGATTATAGTGGGCTTCATTTTATTTGTGATATATTCATTTGATTTAAAAACACAACTGATCCAAATTTCTCAATATCTTAGAGACACGTTTTATAGTTTTTTGGATTATATTGGGTTTCATATTAACTGTAATATATTCATGTGAATTAAAAATTTGCGAATGAAATATATATGAAATGGTAAGTTGGTTGCGGTTCGTCCACGCACGGATACAGAACGAGTACTGTGTTGTACATTGTTGTCGACGCTGCATCGTGCAGATAGAAAAACGAGTACCGCGTTGTAAAGTGTTACAACCGCCACATCGCGCACACGAAAGGGGTACCGCATTATGAATTGTTGCCGCACCGCATCGCACTAACAGAAACAAATACCGCATTGTAGATCGTCGCACAGCCACAACGCGTAACCAAAAAACAAATAATGCCCTATAAACTATTGCCGCCGCAACGCGCGGGTATCCGGCTAGTATATATATATATATATATATATATATATATATATATATATATATATCTTTACTACATTATAATACATCTCTTTTTCAATCTCTTAATCTCTTAAAGTTTTAAGAAG
This sequence comes from Deinandra increscens subsp. villosa, assembly GCA_039602395.1. Lineage (NCBI taxonomy): Eukaryota > Viridiplantae > Streptophyta > Magnoliopsida > Asterales > Asteraceae > Deinandra > Deinandra increscens. The sequence goes on from JBCNJP010000023.1 coordinate 14,249,332, forward strand.
GTACAACAAATGAAGCATCATGTACAAGAGAAATAAGCACCATCTTGAACCATGATTCGAGGTAAAAATGTTTAAGCATAGTATACTAGCTTTCAATGCATGTAATTTGAAACCTAACCGGCGGTCGAATTCAAAATTTGAAAGCATGTAATTTTAACTTTATCTGCAAATCTGACATTTAACTTTATTATCTTCTCTCTCCAAGGGTTCATTTTCACTCCTCCCAACACGCCGTCAACATCTAACCACCTTGTCCCTCCAAATTTTTCAAGCACCTCTTGTTCTCCCTCTCTAGAGCAGCCTCCTACCGATTGGCATGGCGGTGAGACCACTGGCCGCCGCATCTAACCACCCCATCCCTTCAAACTAAGATAGATTTCAGCCATTCGTACCAGTCTGGTAGGTGACCTTAGCCACGAATTTTGGCGATCGTGGCTAGGTTTCGGCGAGTTCCCGATGATATTTTGAGAGGCGAGCGACGAGCGACGGCTAACAGCTTACCTTCATCGGTTTGTAAAGCTTATCTTCCACATTTGATTTTTTGGATGCAACTCTTTAATCGTTTATTCCAGCTTTCTGTCTTCGAACACACATTTTAAATTGTTGTCTGCGGTACTAGACTTTGCAGTTTCTTTATGATTCTATGAACACATGTTTAAAATCGTTGTGGTTGCTAGGTTCTTGCTCTTGTCTTAGGTGATGGATTCTTACTGTTTTTTAATAAGGAGAATGGTATTATTAATGTTGCTTTAATTAACCAGTTGCTTTGTAGTTGATCTTAATGTTGCTTTGTATTTAGAGAACTGCTATTGTGGTGGTAGGGGCTATAAGGGCTAATTGAAACATAATGAGATCTAATTACATGAAGGTATTTATGAAGTTGTCTATATCCTTGTATGCTGAAATCCTAAATAACTGTGTTGGACAGAGAGCTTCTTGCAGCCGAGAAAGAAGGGGTCCTGAAGCTACCCACTGAAATTTTAATTTTTGCCAGATTTGGATCTGACTATCTGAAATTTTGATATACCAGATTTGCATCTTTTTTTCTTATTTCTTTATCCTTCCGATTTTGATTTAGTCTTAGGTTATGAAGGTTCTTTGAAAATTGGCATTGGTTTTTAGTTGTTTAGTTTTGGTTTTGTGATTTCAGACTAAGCTTCTCTGCTGTCATCTTCAAGGTATGTTCATTGCTAAATTTTCATGAATTTATGTTCATCGTTTACAGTTTAGTCTAATTTTGGATTTGATTTAGGGGTATGATCTGTTTATAATACATATAAATCTGATCGTTAGTGACATGTAAGTTAGTTTTATTGTAAAATAACATATTCACATAAACAGGATCAATGATGTGGTGGTAAAGGAAATTTCTAAGATAGTTCTGTCTATTTGTTTCTACATATTCAACTGATTTTACCTGCATACCTTTATTTCTTGGGGTCTTTTACTTAGTAATGGAAACTATAGAGAAGGCTTATATGCCAAAGAAGCTATATCAACATATTTTACATGTATAAAAAAATTTATCTGTTGCAAGGGTATAGTCATACCAGTGGAGAAGACGCCGCCGGAAGCTGAACTTGAAGAGTTCTTTGTGGCTGCTCAGGGCTTCAGTTCCGTATTTATGCACGTCTCTTCATTGTTCACATCGATTATACTGGCTGGTAATTCTTTAGTTCTTCTTTTTCCTTACTTTGCGATCGAACAATTTGGTGTTTTTGTACGTGCATTTCTTCTCGATTGAACTGATTTCTCAGTAGAAAGGCAATTGAATTGGTTACCTTTCTCTCTGTAAGGAAATGAATTTCTGAGTCAACCGGTTCAAGATGAAGTTTTCCGGTTGAAGACATGTTCAAGCGGAAGAACGCTCAAGCGGAAGATTTGTCAACCGGAAGATCAACCGGAAGAACATTTCCGGGTGAACTCTTTTATCCAACAGTATAAAGAGTTCAACCGGAAAAGTACTGAAAGATTACTTTTGCAGAATTCAGACCTGCAACTGCTTCTATTCTTCCAAAGTCACATCCTAGCCGTCTCCTACTTATAGATAAATGCATTTTGCACATTTCCTCTTTTGTATGTTTGCTAATGTTCTTTTAGTAAGTTTATTGTTTGACTTTCATGTACGGTTAGATTAGCCCGTATGAGATCAACGGCTGTAGTTGATCTCCTTAGTACTATTTATAGTTGTTAGCTAGTTCATTCACAAACACCCCGTTTCAGTGCTTACACTTGTAACAGTTTGAACTTGAGTTAATGCAAATAGTACCGAGAAATTTATTATCTTGTGTTCACTAGTTTATGCAATCAATACAATCAAACTACAAGTATAAGTAAAACAAAGCTTAAGTAAAAACAAGTATGATACAACTTTATTCCGCATGGTTGTAATCTTCAAGTAAAGAGTTCTTGTTTTGATTATTACTCTGAGTAATCAACGGTCCTACAAGTGGTATCAGAGCGTTGGCTCTCCACTTTGAAGACTTCTAGTGCTTCAAAGTTGATACTTTACTTGCTCACTTGAGTTTTTATAAGCTTTTCTGTTTTACAAACTGTTTTTCACAATGACTGACTTAACTCTTGGTTCACTAAATGGTAGCTCTAACAAACCACCAATTTTCACTCCTGATGACTTTGATACTTGGAAACTCAGGATGGAAGGTTTTGTTAGAAGCCTAGACAGACGCATTTGGAACAGGTTGACTGTAGGTCCTTACAGTCCAACTGTTCAATCTGCTGATGATGCCGAAGTGTACATACCAAAACCACTAGACAGATATGTTGAAGCTGATTATACTGAGCTTGAATATGATCACAAGGCCTACTGGACACTCCAGGCTGCATTACCCAACTCTATACTGGTAGGGTTCAAGGGATATAAGACAGCACATGGCTTGTGGAATGCTCTCAGTGAGATGTATGAAGGGTCTAGTGAGGTTAAGGAAAACAAAAAGGATGTTTTGAAACAAAGATATGAAAATTTCACTTACAAAACTGGTGAATCTATGACCAACCAGTATCTTAGATTTGTTTCACTTCTTGATGAATTGCAAAAGGTAGAAGTAACAACAGAACAGGCTGATGCCAACAGGAAGTTCTTGAGATCCTTACCTCCAATGTGGACTGTCTATACAGTAAGCATTAGGGAGTGCAAGGACCTCAAAAAGCTTAAACTAAGTGAACTCCATGGAGTCCTTAGTGCTTATGAAATGGAGCTTAATCTTAAGCAAAACAACTTTCCTGAAGCATCACCACAGTTGCAAACCACTGCTTTGGTTACAACTGATTTTCAAAAGATTTCAAATTCTTCTCAATATCACTCACCCTCAGTCAGTTTCAATGAGTCACCTAGATGCTCAGAGAGTTCTTCAACACTGTTTGACAACTCTCACTCTGCCTATGTGGCAACTGACTCATCTCAAGGATTCACACGTGAAGACTTGGAATGTATAGGGGCAGATGATCTAGAAGAAATGGACATTTTAACTCAATTAGCTATGGTTTCTGTAAGGGCCCAAAGATTTTATAAAAGAACTGGAAGAATTTATAAAGGGTCAAAGGGATCATCAATTGGGTTGGATAAATCTAAAGCTAAATGTTATAATTGTCACCAACTTGGTCATTTTGCCAGGGAGTGCAAGCAGCCAAGGAGAGATGGACAGAATAACAACAACAATGTCCAACAAAGATCAAATCATGGAAGCAACAACAACAGCAGTCAACATAACAACAGCAACAGCAACCAACAGCCAACACAACCAAAACCACTTGGAAATCAAAATGTGGTGGCAGCTGTAGCTAACCAGACTGAATGCTTTGAGTGGGATGACTTTGTCACTGAGTTTGAGCCAATCAACCATGCTTTGATGGCCAAAGAAGATTCAACTGAACAGGTAAATGAGATTCCTGAAAAAGTTTTGGAAAATCTATGCAGCCCTGCATGCATAGAACAAGTGTCAAAATACAGGAAACATAACACTGATCTAATTGATGAAGTTTCTAATTTGAATGAGTTAAAGAATTGCTTTAAGAAAACTGAAAATGCATACATCACCAAAATTGAAAATTTAAACAAAGAATTTGATGCTTTAAAGCTAACTAACTCTATTTTGGAAACACAATTGGAGGATCTGTTGAACAAACTAACTATTTCAAGACAAGAAACAAAAGATGCAAAAGCAGAAAATGATGTTCTTGAAATTAAGTTAAAAGATGCCTTGTTCACCTGTGACAAATTCCAAACAGCTAACAAGAAAGCTGAGAAACTTTGGAATGGGGTAATGCATGGGAAAACAGGTATTGGGTACAACAATGTTGAACCACCCAAGGAATACTCACCTGTTATTGCTCCAATCCAAGCACTTCAGAAGGAGTGTAATGTGAGTCTAACTGTTGATAGCACCACATCTTCTTCTTCTGAAACAAAATCTGTTGAATCATTATCAAACCGTGAAGTCAAAGATGCTAGCACATCAGCATCTGTTGACCAATCAAAGTTTTTAAAACCAAAAGTTGCTTTTCCACCACCAACTATTTATGAGCCCAAAGACTCAAAAGTTGGAGGTAAACTACCTAAGCAGCCAAAACCCAGTGAAACTGAGAAAATGGGTAAGCTAACTTATCACCAGGTCACAAATGAAGAATCAACCAAAAACACAAACACTTACCAAAGAAAAATGTTTGAATGTGTTTTCTGTGGTGAGAAAGGGCACATGGCTGCAATGTGCAAATTCAATCCTTTGAGTAAAACTCAAAACTTGCTAAAACCCAAAACTGTTTCTACTCAGAAAAATTCTACAGGTAGAACCTCACCTGTAAGAAGTAACACATTGAAGTATTTTGATACTGAGTCAAACAAAGTTTTAATTGGGAACAACAAAAATGGAAGTTTTTCAGTCCTAAAACCGAACAGGGTTCCGGCTGAACTTCAACCGGAAAAATTTTCAACCGGAAATGAAGTTCAACCGGAAATCTCCAAAACACTCAGATCAGTTACTGCACCTAGACAACGACCCAGGGTTCAGTTCACTGATGAGTATGACCATTTTGAAGGTCAAGGAAGGAGAAACCCATCTAGAGGCAAGACCACCTCTAGAGAAAATTTTGTGAAAAACAAGCACAACTCTCAACCGGAAATTCCCTCTAGTTCGAATGGAAATGTCACTGCTGCATTTCACAGTGAGAGATCTAGCCAGTCAAACAAATTTTCAAACTTTAATGCTAGAATCTCACCAGTGACTGGTGTTGATCAGACCTACACCTCACCTAATGAGTTGCCAAAGGTTTTGACCAACAAACAAAAGAAATATAGGGAATACAGAGAGAGGAAGATTGCTGAGAGAAGGCTTAGCAAAACAAACAGACAATGTCAATCAAGTGAACAGTCTGAACACTTGAATATTGATCAAGATGATCTGTTGAATGAGGATCCAATACAAAATACTTTAGTACTTAAAGAGTACAAGTATTATGATGCTTCTGGCAAGCCCAAGACCTCAAAGGCTTGGGTTCCCTTTAGAAATTAACCAACTTTCTCTGTGTGTAGGTGCATAATAAAGGCCAACAAAGCCTATGGGTTGTTGATAGTGGATGCACCTGCCACATGACAGGAAATAAGCATGTATTGGAAAACCCCAAAAACATAAACGGAGGTCCTGTAGCCTTTGGGAGTGCAAAAGGACACATTACTGCACAAGGTGCTGTTAGTAATGGGAAGCTTACCTTTGACAAGGTAAATTTTGTTGATACATTAAATTTCAATTTACTTAGTGTCTCACAAATGTGTGACAAGAATTTGAATTTGATGTTCACTGAGAGAGAGGCCATAGTCTTAAAACCTGGTGTTAACATCCCTGAGAAACTTGTATTGCTCAGAGCACCTAGGAGAGAAGGACTATATATTTTGGATTTATCTGCTGCCACTCCAGCAAGTGGAATTGCATGCTTTATATCCAAAGCCTCAGTGGATGAATCTGATTTATGGCATAGGAGGTTATGTCATGTTAACTACAAGAACATGAACAGAATAGTGAATCTTGGCTTGGTTAAGGGTCTTCCTAACAAGCAGTTCAATTGTTCTGAACACTGTGTTTCTTGCCTCAAGGGTAAGCAACACAAGACCTCCTTCAAGCCAAAAACTGAGTCTTCTATCACTCAACCTCTAGAACTCTTGCATATGGATTTGTTTGGTCCAACTAGAGTGATGAGCTTAGGAAAAAGGTCATACTGTTTTGTCATTATTGATGATTTCACAAGATATACTTGGGTGTTTTTCTTAAAATCAAAAGATGAAACTGCTGAATTGTTAAAAACACTAATTGTATCTTTAGAAAATCAAGCAAAATTGAAAGTTAAGACAATCAGAAGTGACAATGGCACTGAGTTTAAAAATCATGTTTTGAACTCATTTTGTGAGGAAAAGGGAATTCTTAGACAATTCAGTGCTCCTAGAACTCCACAGCAAAATGGTGTTGCTGAAAGGAGAAATAGGACATTAATTGAGGCTGCTAGAGCAATGCTAGCAGATTCTAAGTTACCTGTGATATTTTGGGCAGAAGCAGTAAACACTGCTTGCTATGTCCAAAACAGGACTTTGATTGTTAAGGGTAAAAATAAAACTGCTTATGAGCTTTGGAGAGGTAGAAAACCTAACATTTACTTCTTTAAATCATTTGGCTGTCCTGTTACTATTTTGATAACTAATAGGTTGTTGCCTAAGTTTGCTGAAAAGGCAGATGAAGGATATTTTGTTGGATATTCTGGTGTGTCAAAAGCATTCAGGGTATACAATAAAAGTACTAAAATTGTTGAGGAAACCATTAATGTAACCTTTAATGAGAAATCTCTTAACAACTTTGTATCTCAACCAGATTGGTTATTTGATATAGATGCACTAACCACTGCTTTCAATTTTACCATTGAGAAGCCATTGAGTTCAACAGTGCAGGAACAGGAACTTAAGCAGAATCACATGAGGTCAGCTGATAATATCTGGCAGATGAACACCAAAGGACTGCAAATGCAACCCACCTTCTTTTCATCGATCAGCACCAAGCCTGTGAAATCCAACAATTCAAAGAAAGCCTCTGAAATTGTTCTTGCTGATGCAGAAGTTCATCCGGTTGAACTTCCGGTTGAAGTTCAAACGGATCCTGTAGCAGTAGAATCTCCGGTTGAGACTCAACCGGAAAACAATTTTTCAGAAAATTTTGAGAACAATGAATCCAATGATTCAACTGATGCTGGTTCAAATGAGTACAGTTTTGAGCATCTAATCTCAGATTCAGTCCCTAGTTCTCAAGAACCAACTGAAGTTTCAGAACCTGTTTCACAAGCCAACTATATTGAGTTATTACCTCAACTCAATATTCCTCATAATGGAAGAAGCCATGAATTTCCAATGTTTACTGATAGAAGAGTTGGTAAGAATCATCCAAGGGAGAATATTATAGGAGACTTGTCAGCTCCTGTGCTGACAAGAAGCAAGTCTATTGATGCAAACATTTGCCTACATGCTGCATTTCTGTCTCAAGAAGTACCCACAAAGATCAATGATGCATTGGAAGATGAAAGCTGGGTAGAGGCAATGCAAGAGGAATTGTTTCAGATCAATAAACAGAAGGTTTGGGAATTGGTAGACCTACCTGAAGGTGAAGAACCAATTGGAACCAAATGGGTATTCAGAAACAAGAAGGATGACAGAGGAATTGTGATAAAAAACAAGGCCAGACTTGTAGCTCAAGGCTACACACAGGAAGAAGGCATTGATTATGATGAAGTTTTTGCTCCTGTGGCTAGGCTTGAAGCAATCAGAATATTTCTTGCCTATGCTGCATTCAAAAACTTTCTGGTATTTCAAATGGATGTCAAATGTGCTTTTCTGTATGGTCTTTTGGAACAAGATGTGTATGTCAAGCAGCCTCCTGGCTTTGAAGACCCTCATCACCCCAACAAGGTATGCAAGCTAATTAAGGCTTTATATGGTCTCAAGCAAGCTCCTAGGACATGGTATGAAACTCTTTCAAACTATCTCCTAGAGAATGGCTACAAGAGAGGAGCTATTGACAAAACACTGTTTGTGAAATCTGATGGCAAAGATACTTTGATGGTACAAATCTACGTTGATGACATCATCTTTGGTTCATCCAATGCTGCCTTATGCAAAGAGTTTGAGGGATTGATGCAATCTAAGTTTGAAATGAGTTCAATGGGTGAACTGAATTTCTTCTTAGGCCTACAAGTGAAACAAACTGCCAATGGAATTTTCTTGAATCAGTCAAAATATATTCAAGATATGCTAAAAAGGTTTGATATGCAGTCTGTTTCAACCTCAAGAACTCCTATTTCCACTTCCCACAAGTTAAACAGTGACTTAAGTGGAAAGCCAGTGGATGTTCATCTCTACAGGGCAATGATTGGATCACTGCTCTATCTCACAGCTAGCAGACCTGACATCATGTTTAGTGTCTGTTTATGTGCTAGATACCAGTGTCAACCAAAGGAATCACACATGTTAGCAGTGAAGAGAATCTTTAGATATCTTAAAGGACAACCAAAGCTTGGGTTGTGGTATCCAAAGAATTCAGATTTCTCCTTCAAAGCTTACACTGATAGTGATTATGCTGGCTGCAACTTGGATAAAAAGTCTACTACTGGAGGATGCCAATTTTTGGGAGAAAGACTTGTGTCTTGGCAATGCAAGAAGCAAACCTGCGTATCTACTTCTACTGCTGAGGCTGAATATATTGCTGCATCAAGCTGCTGCAGTCAAGTCTTATGGATTCAAAATCAAATGTTGGATTACGGCATCAAGTTCATGGAGACTCCAATTCTAGCAGACAACAACAGTGCTATATCAATCACAAACAATCCTGTTCAACACTCAAAAGCAAAACACATTGATATCAGGTACCATTTTATTAGAGATTGTGCTGAGAAACATTTAATTAGAATGGTTAAAGTTCATACAAATCAACAATTGGCTGATTTGTTTACCAAAGCATTTGATGAAGCTAGATTTTTCTATCTCATTAGTGCCATTGGTATGATGAACTTTGACTGATTAAACTGTTTTCACAAACTTAATAAAAGAGACCAATTTGTGTTAAAGAGCCAGTCTCTTGATACAAAAAGAAAAAGAAAAAGAAAAGTTTCTGTATCAGTTAGACACCTTTTCAATCATAGTCAGGTCATACTGTTAAACTATGATAACTGATACATGTAATTTTCAAAATCAAGTGTTTTTCTGTCTTCCGGTTGATCTTTCCAGTTCAACACAAATTTCTGAAACTGGAAAGTCATCTTCAACCGGAAACTCAACTTTTGATCACACCATCCAAATTTCTGAAACTGGTAAAAGGAACAACAATTCTTTATTAGAAAGTTCAGATTAAATTTGAAAATTTTTCAAACGGAAATTTTATTTCCTGATTGACAACCCTCAACCGGAAAAATTTTCAACCGGCAAAATCTGTCCGGTTTAACTTTCAAACGGAAAGAAATTTTGTTGTTTGGAGAGAAAAACTCTCTGCTTGAATCTCAACCGGAAAAATCTTTTGTCTTAAATGAATCATTTAATTCACCGGTTGAGGCACATATTTTCAAGCGGATTGTGCATTTAAAGTGTTTCAATTTATTGTCCGAATTAAATTCAAAAGACACGCAACAGGGAGTTGTATTGTACAACCACCTGAAGCACACTTTTTGCGGACCCACTTGCACTTTTTCTTTCTCTCTCCTGTGACTCAGCGTACTTTATCCCATCGCTGATAACTGTCACCCATCTTTAAACCCACCAGTTAAATACCCACAACCCCTTCAATACTCCTCATAATCCAAAAGCAAGAAATCGTTCAAAATCCGAAAACCTAGAAATTTTCAGAACCATTTCTTTCTACTCTCAAAATTCTCTCATAGTAATTCAACAATGTCACCAAAGTCCAAAGCAAAAGGGAAACAACTAGTGAAGAATGATCCTTTCCCACTTGAACACAACCTAGTTGCGTTTCTTGACGAACCAGTGAACTCTACACATGCTGAAACCTTCACCGGGATGATCAATTTCCTCAAAACTTCATATCTGAATCACGCACTCACTGTTGTGGTTTACTTATATGAGGAAATTCTCTCTGAGTTCTGGAAGAACATCCAACTGCTCGAGAAGGATGTAGACGATGTAGAGGAAGATACGCTGAAGTCAACTGTAAAAGGGGAAACTGTTCTCATCACTGAATCGATGATTAGGGAATTGCTGAAATTGAATGACAAGAATGGGTATGTTCGCAGAACCCCCAAGCAATACATGGCTCTGCTCAAAGCAATTGGCTATGGTGGTGCTACTGAAGGAACTGCCACTGTTAACAAGGGTCAAATGCCCTACAAATGGAGATTTCTGGCTCACACCATCATGGTATGCCTGTCGCCAAAGAAATCAGGATTTGATGAAATGGCTGTTGAGCAAGCTTCTGCCTTCTATGCTGTGGTGAAAGGGGAGGTATACAATTTTTCTGCTGTAATTTTTAATGCTTTAAAGGGTAATGCAAAGAACTTTGCTTTTTACATGTACCCTAGATTTTTAACTTACATTTTGCAAGAAAAATACCCCAAAATTAATTTGGATGGAAACATGATGCTGGTTCCAAGAGCATTATCTGAAAACTCATTTTCCAAATTAACCACCAACAAGAAGCCATTCCTTGGGAGGGACACTGACCATCCCATGCCAATCCAAAGGGTGATTCCGGTTGAACAAGGAGAACCTAGTTCTCAACCGGAAACACATGCTTCTGAAGAGCAACTTGCTCCAGTGGACAACACTGTACCATCCACAGTAGTTGAACCCACCACTGATCAACCACCTTCTCCTTCTGATACTTCAACTATATTTTTCAAAAGAAAAAGGAGAAGAGATTCAGACCCACCATCAATTCCCATCATCCCCCCTTCCCCAAAGCCTACAAAGCTCAAAAGGCTCAAAAAGGTTGTGCAAGAGCCTACTCCTCTCTTGCAACCCGTTGCCTCCAGCCCTGAACCAACCCTTGGCACAAAGCCAACTGGGTCAGCCAAATTGGGATTTAAACTTGTTGATGAACCTTCTTCTGAGGGGGAGTCATTTCATATGGATGTACAATCCCCATCCACTTTCTCACCCTACACTTCACACTTCTCACCTGTGAATGATGATGTAGAAAGAGATGTCACAGATGATGGTGTTATTAACCCACACACCACATTACATGGGAACATTCTGAGTGACACTCACACTGCTACATCTAACCCACATTCACCCCAGGAGGTGAATCTCAGGAGTTTAGATGAGATTCATGTGGAAAGGGCTGCTGCCACTCAAAGTTTCTCATTGAACTTTGATGATGGTAGTAACATTCATAAGACCCAATCCATGGCAACCCATACTATAGTTCAACCGGAAGATCCCCTAGTGGATCCTAAAGGGAAAACTGTAGTTACGGGGAATCCCAGGCGCCAAGAAAACCAGGGTGGTGGACTTGATCAACATAGGGTTGATGGTCCATCTTTTTCCTATGATACTGGTAAAACTCCAGTTGAGGATAGTTTAACACTTACAGAATTGACGGCATTGTACAAATCACTACAGGCTCAGGTAACCAGTCTCAATTCGACTGTTGCCAGCCTTGTAATAAACACTCCTGCTGCTGCTCAAGCTCAAGAAGTTCCTGTTGAAGCCTCAACTGCTCAACCGGAAACTTCCCCTGCACCAAAGTTTCAACCGGTTGCACAGCATACTGCTGAGGTTAGTTCTTTGAACCCATTTCCTTTTGGAGGTCAGGCTGTAGAAGCTGATGCTGCCAAAAAGGGGGAGAAAACTAATTCTCCAACACCTATTACTGCTGCTGCTGCAACCACAACTGAAGAAGAAGAACTTGATCAAACAGTGCCTTTACCTGAAGAAGTAAGGCATACAGCCTTCAAATTGGCTAAAGTTGATCCCTTTTCAGTTGCTGATGGGTTAACCAAGGTGAAGATGAGCTCACTTATGAAGGTATTTCCACAGGATCCAAGCCTGTTGGGAATGATTGAAGCAACAATGTTAGTTGCAGGTGCTCAGCCAGAGAGCATTCTGCAGGTCAAGCACTTCTTGACTAATGTGATTATCCCACAAGAGGAGGCATTTGCCAAATCTAAAGTGGATGAGGTCACAACTAACATTGTCTCTGAACCAGTTGTTGATGTGGTTCATGAAGATGTGGATGATGATGCTTCAGTCACTCAGACTGAAGAAGTTGAAGGTGAAAAAGAAGGAGAGGATATCAGCACTGTACTGAAAGAACTAAGTACAAAATCTCCGGCTGATGTTCAACCGGAAGAGACTCAACCGGAAAAAGTTCAACCGGAAGAGACTCAACCGGAAAACTCAACAGAAGCTGAGATTGCTGAAACATTGATCCAACTGCACTCCACCTCCGATTCAGAGCCTCCTTTGAGCTTCAAAAGAAAGAAACAAACCAAACCTAGGAGGATGATCAGACTGAAGGAGAGTGAAGATTGCATAACTCCTCAACCAAGAGTATTAGATACTATGGTTGATTCTGACCAGTCAGAAGAACAAGAAACTATGGATGACCTGAATGAAGAAGAATTCATCCATGACTGGGAAGATAATCAAGCCAGGATAAGATCAGAGGAAGCCAAATCAAATTTGCAATACAAACAATTTTTGGCAGACCTGGATCTTCTATCAAATGACTTTGTGGTTGAAGGATTGATAGATGAAGCAAGGAAGAGATCGATTGAATGGAGAATGCAGGTCTATGACCTTGTCAAATTAAGTGAACAGGAGAAAAACAGACTGATCAACATAGCTTCCAAAATGCCAACTGTCTTGAACAAAAGTTTAGACAACCTGGAGCTATTGGAAAGGATCAAGAGATGTGCTATCATCAGATGTCTCAAGCCTGCTGCTGAAGTAGAGAAGATGAAGGCAAAAGATACTTGCAAAATTGTAGATGAGCTGCTCAAACAAGTGAAAGGAGCAGAGTTTGCTGTGATTCCAAGTCTCCAAATGCCTTTGCCATCTGAGACAGTCACAGGTAACCCCTCATCTACATACATTAAACCTGAACCTTTTGATGCTTCTGACCTACTTGCTGAGTCTCTCCCTTCCAACTTATTGGAAAGACTCAAGCATCCAGCCTCCCATGTTCCCATTCCATCTTCCAGATTTTACTCACATAGACCCAGGGGAATGAACCCAAGGCCCAGAGGATCCAGATCTACCAAGCCTAAATACATTCATCCAAAATTTAGGATAGATAACTGGACTGATATCACCCCTGCCAAGCCCAAACCCTGTCCATCTATTCGGAAGTATAATCAACCTTCATCTCCACCTAAAAACTCCACCTCTTCAACTCCACAGCCACAAGCCATGAAACCACCCACCAAATCACCAACAAAGCCTTCTGAACCCACTGAGTTAGCCGCAACCAGTTCTGTTCAAGCATCGTCTCAAGCAGATAAAGGGAAAGAAAAGGTCCCAATTGAAGCTGATAAATCATCTGCTGATCCTGCCACTGGTGCTTCACCTGGAAGAAAGAAGTCCATTGCAAAAAGACCTCTTCTTTCAACCTTCAATTTTCAAACCAGGAGGATCATGAGACAATTGAACAAAACAAGAGTTCAATTTGAAAGACCGCAATCTCCAGAAGAGTGAAGCTCTTGGAGATAGTCAATTTTTGAAGAACAACATACAAAGGATAAATTTTGGCAGCATCATCTTAGGGGGAGATTGTAAGGAAATGAATTTCTGAGTCAACCGGTTCAAGATGAAGTTTTCCGGTTGAAGACATGTTCAAGCGGAAGAACGCTCAAGCGGAAGATTTGTCAACCGGAAGATCAACCGGAAGAACATTTCCGGGTGAACTCTTTTATCCAACAGTATAAAGAGTTCAACCGGAAAAGTACTGAAAGATTACTTTTGCAGAATTCAGACCTGCAACTGCTTCTATTCTTCCAAAGTCACATCCTAGCCGTCTCCTACTTATAGATAAATGCATTTTGCACATTTCCTCTTTTGTATGTTTGCTAATGTTCTTTTAGTAAGTTTATTGTTTGACTTTCATGTACGGTTAGATTAGCCCGTATGAGATCAACGGCTGTAGTTGATCTCCTTAGTACTATTTATAGTTGTTAGCTAGTTCATTCACAAACACCCCGTTTCAGTGCTTACACTTGTAACAGTTTGAACTTGAGTTAATGCAAATAGTACCGAGAAATTTATTATCTTGTGTTCACTAGTTTATGCAATCAATACAATCAAACTACAAGTATAAGTAAAACAAAGCTTAAGTAAAAACAAGTATGATACAACTTTATTCCGCATGGTTGTAATCTTCAAGTAAAGAGTTCTTGTTTTGATTATTACTCTGAGTAATCAACGGTCCTACAAGTGGTATCAGAGCGTTCGCTCTCCACTTTGAAGACTTCTAGTGCTTCAAAGTTGATACTTTACTTGCTCACTTGAGTTTTGATCAGCGCTTGTTCCTTCGACCAGAGGTTTAAGGATGGTGAGTTCTGGAAGAACTGCGATGTTGGCAAAGGTTGAGGATCAAAAGACGGTCTCGAGAAAGGTGTGGATGGTAATCTCCACGGGTCATCCATCTAGACTGAAACCCTTTGTTGTTTATGCTGTCTCTCAAGGTCACTAAGTTGAGCCTTGAGGAACTTCATTTCTGCCTCCTTTTGTAACATTTCTTTTGGGATTTCAGAGGCTGGAGTGTTATGAACTATGTGAAGAAGTTCATGATGAAGTTCGTTGATCTTGGACCTGACTTTGTATATGATTTCAGACAGAGCATCAACTTTGCTTACTAAGGCTTCTTGGTTTATTGAGATGTTTCTTTGTTGAGCCAAGATAGCTTTAAGAGCATTGTTCTGCGCAATAGCATTTTCGCTTTGCCAGTTCAGTCTTGCTTCAGCAGTAGTGATAGAACCAGTTGCACCATTTGGTCCTATGATGTTCAGGGTTTGTATCTTCCAGCTATGTTTTGTTCGTTGCTAGGGATCTTCAAAAGTGGATAAGGGAGGAAACTCGGCTTGGAAATCCGCGGATGGTGAAGTTGGGGTGAGGGTGAAGCATTCTTTCGGCTGGGACAGAGGATTTTTGGTGGGTTTTGGTACCGGCTGTGAGATGATGCAATGTTTAAAGCCCTTCAACTATTAACTTTATCTCTGAATATTTACCAACATAAATCATATATTAACCTACACAATATATGTAATGATGACATAGTAAAAACAATATTTACTTAAAATATGATACGTAGAGTATGAACAAGTGCAGAGATTTTTTTAAAAAAAAAAACGATGTTACGAATGATAAAACTAACAGACGTACGATAAAATATATCACGAGAGGATCGATAACTAGCAAAAAACGATGCCCGCAGCAACGCGCAGGTACCCCACTAGTATATATATATATATATATATATATATATATATATATATATATATATATATAGGGAGATGATCATTTGAGAACCAATTTGATTTGAGAACTAAAAAGAACTAATCTCAGCCACTAGTTTATATATGTGGAAACCCCCCCCCCCCCCCATGAATTATAGTGGCCCCCACTTGAAATTAGTGGTTGAAATTTAGTTCTTAAAAGTTCTTAAAATAAAAAGTTCTCATTTGAACCTAACCCTATATATATATATATATAGGTTTATGGTAAAATACATCCAGCAAAAACGCTACATCCATTGCGGATTGATCTGGGGCGTCCATCAAAATCATCCAACAGCCATGATCTATGGTGTTTCCGCCTATGGTGTTTTTTTTTTCCACCGAAAACGCCATAGGCGGAAAACACCATAGATCTTGGCTGTTGGATGATCTTGATGGACGCCCCAGATCAATCCACAATGGATGTAGCGTTTTTGCTGGATGTAGGATAACTCGACTCTATATATATATATATATATATAGGGAGAGGATCATTTGAGAACTAATTGGTTGAGAGAACTTTTGAGAACCATTTTAAACCACTAGTTATATTTACATATACCCTCTCCCATGAATTGTAGTGGTCCCCAACTGAAATTAGTGGTGGAGATTTAGTTCTCAAAAGTTCTTAAAACAAAAAGTTCTCAATTGAACCTAACCCTATATATATATATATATATATATATATATATATATATATATATATATAGAGGAAGGATAAAATGAAAACCTCTCCGAGTTTGGAAAACCGTGAAAACCAAGCTAAAAAATTCGATTTTTGTTCCGATTTTTTTTATGGTGATTCTCTAAGTTAAAAAGACCCCCTTTATGTAAAAAAATAAAAAAAACGTCTAGTAAAATTTTTTTAAAAAAATATTTTATAACCGAGGTTACATATGTAACAATACCCTGTTACATATGTAACCTCGGTTATAAAATTTTTCTTTTTTAAAATTTGACTAGGCGTTTTTTTTATTTTTTTGCATAAAGGGGGTCTTTTTAACTTAGAGAATCACCATAAAAAAAATCGGAACAAAAATCGAATTTTTTAGCTTGGTTTTCACGGTTTTCCAAACTCGGAGAGGTTTTCATTATATCCCTCCCCTATATATATATATATATATATATATATATATATATATATATATGGGAGAGGATCATTTGAAAACCAATTTGATTTGAGAACTAAAAAGAACTAATTTGAGCCACATGTTTATTACATGTATCCCCCCTCCCATGAATTGTAGTGGTTCCCCCTTGAAATTTATGGTTGAGATTTAGTTCTCAAAAGTTCTCAAAATAAAAAGTTCTCATTTGAACCTAACCCTATATATATATATATATATATATATATATATATATATATATATATATATATATATATAGGATAGAGAACAATTAATAACTCCTTCTTATAGCATTAACCAAATAACCCCCTCTCACCAATCCCCTTCCTACAAGTGGCAATGATTCAATTTTCCTTTGAGGGGTAATTTCGTATTTTCCCCCACCCCCACCTCTCCCACCGTTCATTCCTAAATCTTTCTAACTCTTTCTAACTCAAATACCCAGCAAGAGTAATTTCATTCCTAAATCTTTCTAAATCAAATACCCAGTAATAAAAAACGAACTCATCTAAAAAAATTTGGAAATCCACCACCAGATCGGAGATCGCATGATCTTGCTCCTTGGAGATTTTGTATTTGTGGTGTGGTTCGGATGACGTCGATGACCGGATTGGACGGACCCGATTGCTTGTCTACTGTTGTCGGGAACAAAAATGACCGTCGCTGGCTCCTTCTCCATCCTTCCTGCACCCAAAATCGCACCCCCAATCGTCGCCGCCTCCTTCTTCGTCCTTCCGGCACCCAGATTCGCACCCCCAATCGTCGCCGCCTCCTTCTCTGTTGTCTCCGTACCCGATGGTTTTACTCCGGCAACCCCAATATTCATCCGGTAATGTTCTGATTTTCGATTTCTAATTTCCAACTTCGATGATGTTTTTTCCGATTTGTATTATTTTTTTTCCAATCAAGAGCCCCCCTGTTTGACTTCGATGTTGTTTATTCCGATTTGTTAATTTTATTCCAATCGAGAGCCCCCTGTGGTTGTTCCACTTTTTGATCTGTTTTGTTTTTTTCCGATTTGTCTTTCTTTTTCGATCGATTTGCACCACTTTTTTCTGTTTTGTTTTTTGGTAATTATTTACCTTTATTTTGGTATGAAAAATTAGATGATGAAGGTTCGATGTCTATTTTGTATGAATGGTATGAATCTGTATTTTTTTAAATTATTTAGTTTTCTTTTCAACTCTCAATAAAAATGGTATGAATTTGTTTGTATTTTTAGGATACAAAAATGGCAAGAACGATGTATATTTTTTTTAAAGATTTTCGTAGATGCAATTTTGTTCATTTAATTTTTCTATCAATTTGTTACTCGCAATTATATTTTTGTTGGATCTTGATGCTTTTACAGGTTGTAATCTGTGTATAATTAATTGTACATTTGATTATTATTTTTTTGTTGAATCTTGATGGCACCAGTGTTACTGATCATCACACTACTGTTAGTGGTTATAGCATTAGTAATCTATGTATATTTAGCTGTACATTTGAATTTTTTTTTTGTGTTTTGTTTAACCTTAATGCCCTTGCAGGTTGTAATCTATGTATATTTAGTTGTACATTTGATTTTTTTTTCTATCTTGACAACACCAGTGTTTACTGATAATCACACCACTGTTAATGGTTATAGCATCAGTGTTTTCTAAGCATATTGATGCATTGGCAGGTTGTAATACATGCATATCCAGTTGTACCTAAGCAGAAACATCGATGCTAATAGTTATGAATGTATGTTAATAGTTATGACAGTAATGTTAGTAGTTGTAACACTAGTGCTACAACGCACGTCTGAGAAAACGATAATAAAAAACGTCGAGACTATACTTTAATTAAAGATAAAAATGCGATGAGTTTAATGGTGCAATTTTTATAAAAATCCGACAATGTATAAAAAAGTTATGGACTTTTTTAAATGAAGGGGGTTTTTATGTGGGTTTGTTAAATGACAGATTTGCCCTTTTCAATTTAATAAAAAACAAAACATAATTTAAAAAGGCAGTTTTTAATTAGAGCCCTTGGATCAATCTCATTATTTTGATCAAGCCATCCATTGTTGGTTATTTGGTTAATTCTCTAAGAGAGGGTTAATATCTATGCCCAACCCTATATATATATATATATATATATATATATATATATATATATATATATATATTATATATATATATATATATGGTGAGGTTCATTGTAGACATTTTCGCATGTGAAATGGCTCCTTTTCACATGTGAAATTTTCTGAATAATGAGAAAAAAGAAAAAAACAAATTAATCACAACCATTAATTATATATATATATATATAGTGAAAAGTTCATTGTAGACACCCTCATAAGTGTAGACATGTAGACACCTTTTTTCACCATTAGATCTCTTGATCCAATGGTTGTGATTAATTTGTTTTTTTTTCTTTTTTCTCATTAATTAGAAACTTTCACATGTGAAAAAGAGCTATTTCACATGCGAAAGTGTCTACAATGAATCTCACCCTATATATATATATATATATATATATATATATATATATATAGGGTAAGGATCACGTGAAAACAACTTTTATTGCGAAAACACGAAAACAAATATTAAAACCTTTATAACTTTTTCATACGTTAATATTTTTTAAAAAAATTTGCACCAAAATCTTAAAATTATGTTAACTTTATTTCTGGAAAAAAATTTTAAAAAAATCAAAAAAAATTTAAAAATTATTATTGCACAGGTGCAATAATTTTTTTATTATTATTATTGCACATATGCAATAATATTAAAACCTTTATAACTTTTTCATATGTTAAAATTTTTTATAAAAAATTGCACTATAAATCTTATAATTCTTTTATCTTTAATTCTGGAGAAAATTAAAAAAAATCAACGTTTTTAAAAAAAATTATTATTGCACATGTGCAATAAAAAATTATTATTGCACATGTGCAATAATATTAAAACCTCTATAATATTTCATACGTTAATATTTTTGATAAAAAATTATACCATAGATCTTATAATTCTGTTATCTTTAATTGTTGAAAAAATTTTAAAAAATTAATGTTTTTTTGTTAATATTGCACATGTGTAATATAATTAATACGTATTATTGCACATGTGCAATAATAAAAAAAATCATGAAATTTTATATGTTTAATTTTTTTTCCCAGAATTAAAGGTGACATAATTTTAAGACTTTTGGTGCAAATTTTTTAAAAAATTATTAACGTATGAGGAAGTTATAGAGGTTTTAATATTTGTTTTCGTGTTTTCGCAATAACATCTTGTTTTTATTTGATCCTTCCCCTATATATATATATATATATATATATATATATAATATTTAAATACTACAACTTGTTCGTCGTCCGGAGTGTAACTCTTGGATCGTACTTTTATGGTTATGTTGAGTAATCGACCGTTTGACATAATAAAATCCAACACTATTATTGTCTTTTCTTGGTTTCTTTATCGCTAGGAATAATTCGATACTGTGTAGGAGTCAGGTGTGATCGGTTTGGGTTGAACAATTTAAACAGGGCTATGTCAATGTAGTTTCTAGGATATGTTTGTTGCAAGTTGAACTAGTATTAACTAAATTGGGATCCTGAGGTGGTCACATTTTCATCCACTGTTTACAACTTAATCAATCATAATCAATTTAGTTTTTCGTTTAGTTTGTCTAATCAATTCTCTAAACACAATTCAAATTAACAATTAATGCAATTTAGTCTTTTTAGTTTAGCCTTATTAATAGATTTAGGTTAACAATTCAAATTAACAATCAATGCAATTTAGTCTTTTTAGTTTAGCCTTATTAATAGATTTAGGTTAGTTAAATTAGGTTAATTTAGTTAGTCAGTTAAGATCATTGTTAACCACGACTTACCCTGGATTTGATACCTTGTTTGCCCTATCTATAGAGTAGGTTTAGGATTATTTGAGCGGTCTGACGACAAACCGTTATCATTGGGTCCTTAGCCAAAGAAAGTATACACTTGATATCCTCGAAGATAGTGGACTTCAACTTGTAGACTTAATCCATTCCCTATTGAGCATAAATTTAATTTTAGACAAATGTGAGGAAGAAGACAAGGCTAATGCTAACCTATATTGAAGATTAATAGGGAGACTCCTTTACCTACAAGCTACAAAACCAGACATTTCTTATTCAGTAAATGTTCTAAGTCAATTTGTAGTCGATCCAAGACGAAATCGCTTGGAAGCCGCTACCAGAGTACTTCGTTACTTAAAAACAACACCCGGGCAAGGAGTTTCATTCCCAATATTAGAGAGAGTATTGTGATTACATATTGTGATTCAGATTGGCTTTGATGCCCGTACACTCGACGATCAAGAACCTGGTACTTATTGCTTTCGGAAGGTGCACTATTTCTTGGAAACCCCAAGAAGCAATAGGTTGTGTCTCACTCCTCGTCTAAAGTCGAGTATCATGCTATGCCGACTACAGTGTGTGGAATTTTGTGATTTTGGTGGTTACGTAGTTAGCTAGAAACCCACCTTGTCGGACCAACACCATTCTTTTGTGATAATCAAGCGGCTAGACACATAGCCAACAACCCGGTCTTTC
This sequence comes from Deinandra increscens subsp. villosa, assembly GCA_039602395.1. Taxonomy (NCBI): domain Eukaryota; kingdom Viridiplantae; phylum Streptophyta; class Magnoliopsida; order Asterales; family Asteraceae; genus Deinandra; species Deinandra increscens. The sequence continues at coordinate 14,270,517 of JBCNJP010000023.1, forward strand.
ATGAAAGGACCAAACATGTTGAGATGGTATGTTATTTCATTCGTGAGCGTGTATAGTCAAAAGAGATTCAACCTCTACACGTTGTTAGCAAATCGCAAATATCAGACTTATTCACGAAATCCCTTGGTGCACAATAACTATGAACTTTACTTATCAAGCTGGGTATTATAAATTTATATGCTCCAACTTGAGGAGAGAGGGGAGTATCTGAAGAAGAAAGTTATTTAATATTATTTGACGATATTATGATCAATATACAATATACGTTTTACATATCTTTAGAATTTATTGTGATAACTTTAAGAAAGTGGTGGTAGTTTTAGTATTCTTTTCTTTTCTTTTAACTTTAGAACTTATTGTGCTAACTCTAAGAAAGTGGTTGTAGTTTTCTAATTCTTTTATTTTATCCGTGTATGTGTAGTATCAATTTCTATAAATTTCTATGAATATAATAGGTTTTCGAAACCATAATTTTTAGAGAGCTGAACTTGCATTGGAGAAGAGATATACAAAAAAGTTGCACAAACCCATTACCATGCTTCTTTAGTTTTTTCTTGGAATGTTGCTAATCTATAATCAACTTGTATCGTAGTGTGATCTCACTTGTCTACTTTCTTTATCACACTTTATACCACGGAGTTTGAACAGAAATGTAATATAACGTCGTTAGAGAACCCGGCCCTATTTTTGCTTTTTATATAACCTGTTTTGAAAAGAAACCGAGCACTAAGGATCTGTTTCTTTTTCTATTAGCAAATGACTCGATCAGACTTTTTAAAGAAGTGGATTGGGCTAGCCAAAAAATGGGCATGGATCAGTAGGTTTGGACCGAGTCGGGAAGTTAAACGTGCAAATTAACAAACAAGCTGACCATTGACCGAGTCTATGGTCAGCATTAACCGAACCGGGTCTAACGAAATCAATATATAGACCCTAGTACCTTTGTTTATTGCTAAAGTTTTAGAGAAAATGCTAACCTAGCTTGTCAAAAGTTATTGTTTCTAGAAGACTAGAATCATGCATGGTTTAATGAATTATTCCGTAATATGTTTTAAAATGGTTTTATAACCTTATAAAGTTAACAATAAATTCGATTGTACTATCTATTAAAGACAAACATTGTATCTCTTCAGTAATTCAACTCTTACTCTTACATGTGATAAAAAATAGGGATTTCAAGTTTGATCAAAAGATTTTCTCATCTATTGTTGGTTTCTTCATATGGGTGGTCTTCATCCTGTAGTTGGAGAATAAAGCTGATCGGATGGGTTAGTAAACAACAGTCAGTGATTCAAATTTTTTGTTAAAAAACTATTTCTGGAGTACTTAAACTTGTCATTTGGCCAAATGGTATGGCGATGAGAGGAAGACTAGGGGCTGAAAGGTCACGAGTTCGATCCCCTAGCCAACAAGTTTTTCACCGGCCGTCCGCGGAGATGATTTTTTTCGGGGATGGGCTCAAATGGTGGGTGTCTCGGTCTGCCAACATCCAAGACCGTTGCACTACTGGGTAAGAGTGCCATCAGCTATTGGTATTAACCCCGAGTCGTCGGACACTATTAATTAACCGTAAAAAAGTAATTTAACGTTAAATGTAGTTAAACAAATATATTATTATATTTGATTTTCAGATCTACAACACGTGCACACCTGCAAAATAAAATTATAAAAAACGTGAAAGGCAAAGTCACTTTCTTTTGTTCGTTAAGCTTTCAAATCAACTGTTCTGTGCTTGGCCGAATTTATTGAGAAAATATGTTGATTCTTATATGAATATGCCTGCATCTACATCTTACTCTTTTTCAACGATAGTTGTCACACAAAAGAACAACCATAGTGGCCCATGGGCTAGCAAGGGACCAATCAGCGACCGCCAAATACAATCACCAATGGAAAAACAACAAATTAAATTATTTAAAATTATGTTTAATAATTTATAATAACTTGTAAGAAAACAAGAAAACTAAAGCAAAAGTTAAAAACTTCGTAAAAGACAACATATAACCATCTCGTGAAAAACATCTTTTAAAAGAGTGCAGAGGTCCACCAATTCAATTTATAGGTGCTGAATTAATTGCATAAAAAACCATCAAGAATCAAACATCAGAAAAGCTTCAATATTATGGATCAGAAAAAAGTGGTGATCATTGGAGCCGGAATCAGTGGTCTTGTGGCCTGCAAATATTGTATATCCAAAGGCTTAAATCCTATCGTATTCGAGTCGCAATCGGATATCGGTGGGGTATGGGCTAAAACCATAAAAACCACTAGGCTCCAAACATTCAAAGGGATGTACCAGTTTGCAGACTTCCCATGGCCCTCTTCAGTGACCCAAGACTTTCCTACCCAAAACGAACTCCTAACCTATCTCCGATCTTACGCGGATCATTTTGACCTGCTTAAACACATCCAATTCGGTTCAAACGTAAAAGGAATCGATTACCAAGGGCCGTCCTCATGGTCCAATTGGAATGGAATCATGAAAACCGTCCCCAATGGGAAATGGAAAGTCACAGTTGAAAGTGTTCAAACACATTCAACAATGGTTCAAGAAGCAGATTTTGTTATCTTGTGTGTTGGAAGATTCAAAGATGTTCCAAACATCCCAGAGTTTGCTCCGGGCACCGGCCCTGAAGTGTTCCGAGGCAAAGTGGTTCATTCCATGGATTATGCAGCTATGGATGATGGAAAAGCGGAAGAGTTTGTTAAGGGGAAGAGAGTCGTGGTTGTCGGATTCCAGAAACAAGGGCTTGATATTGCGATGGAGTGTTCATCGGTAAACGGTTAGATATGATTTACACAAACTATATAGATCTAGTTTCATTCAAATTGGTTTATGAATATGTATATAGGGTTAGGTTCAAATGAGAACTTTTTATTTTGAGAACTTTTGAGAACCAAATCTCAACCACTAATTTCAGGTGGGACCACTATAATTCATGGGGGGGGGGGTTCCATATATATAAACTAGTGGCTTAGAATGGTTCTAAAAAGTTCTCAAAAGTTCTCAAAATCAATTAGTTCTCAAATGATCATCTCCCTATGTATATATGTATCAGGAACGGAGTATCCATGTACTGTTGTATACAGGAATGATCGATGGAAGGTAGCTGATTTCAGTCCATGGGGAATTCCGTTAACATATTTGTACTTTAATCGCTTCTCTGAGCTTATGGTTCATAAGCCTGGTGAAGGTTTGCTACTTGCTCTCTTGGCCACAATTCTATCACCTTTGGTAAGTACCATCCCATATGTACCAAAATATGTATAAATGAGGGTGATGTGATCTTTTATGTCACACAAGGATTGCAACAAGGTTTCATTAGGTGAAATTACATTAGGTCTAATACAATATTTCTATTACATGATACAACATTTTAGAACACACTCACTAGCTTAGACTAGTGACAAAGGTGTACTACTCATTACCATGAGGTCTTGGGTTAACGTTCCACTTATAACAAAAGAATAAAAAAATGGAGGTTACAAGTTGGGTCAGGGGTTTTCTCACCAGTGGTGAGTTTCCTCCTAATGGGGATTGGAGATGATCGGGTGGGTGGTTTAATGTCCCCGTCAGTGATCCAAATTTGTCGTTAAAAAAATGGGAAATTGCATATATCCCCCTACTTCGGAAAAAAAATTTGCATATTTCCCCAAAATATACAAGTTTTCAATGTATAATGTACAATGTTCTTTAAGCATGATTTGGGGATATATGCAATTTCTTAAGTTTAGAGGGGGATATATGCAAATGCCCCCCCCCCCCCCCCCCCCCCCCCAAAAAAAAAAAATACAACATTTTAGACCCAATGCAACCATTTTAGAATACAAATCTTTTAGAAAACATGTTATATTATGTAGCAAAAATGTTGTAATTGAGCTAATGCAACTTCATTTAATATTTTTTTCTTTTTTTTAAAAATGTTTGCATTAGGCATTTTTTGTTGTAGTATATATTAGGCATAGATGAGTCAAAACCAAACCAAACCGCTGGTAATAACAGATTTATTTCTGAGGGTCATTTTTCCTTTCACCCCTTGCCTTCATTTTACTTTTATATTGCTAAACGGAACAACTTTAAGTTTGTAATAGAGATGGGGGATTTCAAAACTCGTGGAAGCCCACGTCAAAAGGAAGCTTCCTCTTGCTAAATTCAACGCAGTCCCAGAGCGAAGCTTCGCAAAAGATTTGCGTTCGTGTTTAATCGCAGCATTGCCAGAGGACTTCTTCAACCGACTTGAAACAGGAAGCATTATACTAAAGAAATCTCCTAGTTTCAGCTTTTACAATGATGGCATCCTGATCCATGGCCAGACCAAACCCATTGAGGCTGATATTGTGATATTAGCTACTGGATTCAAAGGGACTCAGAAGCTTAAAAATGTGTTCACATCACAACATTTCAGTGAACTCATTGCCCCTTCAACAGATTCTAGAGTTCCCCTCTACAGGTGGGTATATACGTAGAAATATTTAAAAAATAGTAACCAGGTTTTTCAAATGTTTTATTAAAGTGATCACTTGAATTTTTTTTATCCCTCTAAAGTCACTCACCTTTTATAAGTGTTTTGATCTTATATAACTTAGCTAGGTTAGTAACCCGTAAACTATACGGGTTGAATTTTGGTTCATAAAATGAGATAAATGAAGAAAAAAAAAATTGATGAGAGATTTCAAAATTTAAGTTTAGAAATTTTAAAAGATTTGAAGTTTCATTACATTGATTAGAAATTTAAATTTTATTAAATGTAAGGTTCAATTTTATATTTAAAAAGTTGAAATAACGTATTGAATTTATTTTAAAATTTATATATTGATTCAATCTAGTGTTAACATATGGACATGATGATGTGAAGGCCTTAGAAAAGGGTTATGTGACAACTATTTTTATTGCTTTATTACGATTAAAGATTAACACATATATGAATGTTGGTTATATTAGGTGATTAATTTTTTCAAATTTAACTTAAAGTGGATAATTATTAGACATGTTATTATTTAATAATTTTCGTTTTATTGAAATTACCAACTATCAAAAAAATTGAATAAATTAGCTTAATTAATCGCCGGAGAGTAATCAAGATTCATAGAAGTTTCATTTTCTTAAGTTAATTTTATAATTTTTTTTTATTTATAAAAAAAAATATACAAGATTGGAACATTTGAATGTTAAGTGACTTTTGTAAAACGCTTTATGAAACTTGGTTACTATTATATAAATTTGCCCCTATATATACGTATATAAACTTAGATAACATGCATGCTAATTTACCGCTTTGCCTAACTATACCAGAGAATGCATTCATCCAAGAATAACTCAGCTAGCAATAATTGGATTTTCGGAGAGTTTATCAAACTTGTTCACATCAGAAATAAGGTGTAGATGGCTAGTAGAGCTTCTTGAGGGAAACGTTAAATTACCGAGCGTTGAAGAGATGGATAAAGACATTTTAAATTGGGGTGACTACATGAAGGAATCATCCGGTGAATACTATCAACGATCATGCTTAATGGGTTTGGATATATGGTACAATGATCAACTCTGTAAGGACATGGGTTGGAACCCTAGGAGGAAAAATGGGTTTTGGGCGGACCTCTTTCAACCTTATGGCCCTATGGACTATGCAAATCCTTAGGTTGATGCAACACTTGGCAGCTAAGAAGAAATAAAACAAACTAAGATGCTTTGTTTTCTTCCAAATTTTTGAGGAGTTGATAGGCATTTTTGTTTCATGGCGTATTATTTTCTATAAACGAGGACATGTTAATTCATGTGTTCACTTTGTCATTTTATCTCCTTATTAAATAATATATTATGTCATGCTTGGTTGACGTTCACAACCATGAGGAACCTACCAGCTCCACGCCAAAAATATAAAGGAAATAAATTATCAATAATCCACATTATATTTTTATTTTTATATGTAACTACTAGTTATAATAACCTCTAAGCCACTTGCTGGCCGGGTCAGGCCCACACCACACTCAATTGGCGTGTCAAGCTTAAACCCACGTAACACGAGAGTTTCGTTTGGGATTGGATCTTGTATAACAAGCCTTCGGATTACAGAGGATCCTCTTGTTAAGGAGTTGATAGGCATTTTGGTTTTCATGACGTATTATCTTCTATAAATGAGCACATGTCAATTCATGGGCTCACTTTGTCATTTTATCTCCTTACTAAATAATGTATTATGTCATGCTTGGTTGACGTTCACGACCATGACGAACGAATCAACTCCACGCAAAAAGTATAAAGGAAATAAAATTATCAATAATTCACATTATATTCATTTATCTTTATATGTAACTACTAGTTATACTAACCTCTAGGCCACTCGCGGGTAGGGTTAGGCCCACACCACGCTAAATTGGCGGGTCAAGCTCAAACCCACGTAACCCGAGGGTTTCGCTTAGGATAGGATATGGTATAACAATCCTCCGGATTACAGGGATTCTTTTGTTGGGTTTGGTAGTGGTATTTGGGTTACTGGTTATAATACAAAAAAAAATACCTAACTAGTGGATTAACTATCTAAGATAATCCGAGTTAATCGAATTAACCATATTAATTCATTATGCAACGGAAACTATATATATATATATATATATATATATATATATATATATATATATATATAGGATCATTTGAGAACTAATTGGTTGAGAGAACTTTTGATAACCATTTTAAGCCACTAGTTGTATTTACATATACCCCCCTCCCATGAATTGTAGTGATCCCCAACTGAAATTAGTGGTGGAGATTTAGTTCTCAAAAGTTCTCAAAACAAAAAGTTCTCATTTGAACCTAACCCTATATATATATATATATATATATATATATATATATATATATAGGGATAGAATCTTTTAAGAACCAATAAATATTATGAGAACCGCGAGAACAGATATGAGCCACACATCTTAACCACATTTTCAAATGAATGGTCTAGATTAATTTGAATTTATTTAAGTTAAATTAACATTTAAAAATCTATTAAATATCTAGAAAAGGGCATTTAAGTAATTTTATATTTAAATTGAGATGAAGTGATAAGGTGATGTGACATAAATATCTACTTTCCCCCCTCCATTTTGTATCGTTAATAACTTTTAATACGATAATAATTTTATAAAAAAAATTGCACCATTAAATAGGACGTTTTTTATCTTTAATTTGGTTATAGTCTCGTTATTTTTTTTATATAAATTTTTTTTCCGTAGTTTTTCTTAATGTATTTTGTTACATGTAGGTAACGAACAATTACATATGTGTAGCCAACAAATACCTATGTGTAACGAACAGTTGCACGTATGTAAAATATTAAAAAAATATAAATATTTAAATTTCTTTCTCATTGATCAGTGTATCATATTTTTTTTTCTCCCTCATTTTCCGTAAACACATTATTTATCAGGTAAATGCCCAAACATATTTTCGCAAACATATTTTCTTGCTACAACCATGTAGCTAGTTCTTACAAACTTGAAGCATTGTGTAACAAAAATATAAACAAGTATTTACATGGTTGCATGCTCGTAGGCATCTGATACATAGTTGTTGTTGTCTATATTGCATGATCGTAGGTGTCTGTTACATAGTTACGCCTTCTTACATATACGTTACATTTCCATAACAAAGTCTTACCAATTAGTAGTAAAAGGTTACCACCCGTCAAAAACTTAAACCATGATAATACTAGCACTAAAACAATACCAAGATCTAATATTTTTTTTTTCAAGAACCAAAAACAACATCAAAAAGGATATCAAAATTATAAACAAGATCTCAAAATTATCAATTTTTTGAATGCATGTTGTTACATGTATGCAACGAACAGTTACTTATGGGTAACGAACAGTTACATATATGTTTTTACACCAATAAAAATGTGTATTAGGTTATTGCTACATAAATGCACATAATGTTACACACTTGTATCATGGTCTTGCTACATGAATGTAGTGAGTTCTTACATGCTTGAAGCATGTGTAACAAACATGTAAACATGTTTTTACACTAATAAAAGGGTGTAGGTTGTTATTAAACAGGTGCAAACGTTCTTACACGTAAGAGTCAGTAAGAGAAAAATGAAAAAGGGGTCGGTAATGAGGAAATCCAAGAATACCGAATTAAATGGTGTATAAAAGAAGTAAAAGAAATGTTCAATCTCACGAACAATCAGGTATAGTTAAAGTAGGATTGAATCTTGTTCCATATATGTTGCATATCACTGCATGCTCGTAGGTATATATTACATGATTGTTAATATATTGCATGCTCGTATGTATTTGTTACATTGTTGCATCTTGTTACATATATTTACCTATTCATTATAGAAACTTACTAACAAGTAGTAAAATATTACTATGTTGCATGTGCACATAATGTTACACACTCGTATCATGTTCCTATTACACCAATGCAGTGAGTTCTTACAAACGTGAAGCGTGGTGTAACAAACGTGTAAATAGGTTTTTACACTAATAAAAGGGTCTTTATGTTGTTAAATTGGTGCAAACGTACTTACACATATGAGTCAATAAGAATAATATGAAAAAGGGATTGGTAATTAGAAAATCCAAGAATACAAAATTAATCGGTGTATAAACTAAACAAAATAAAAGTTCAATCTCATCGAACAATCATGTATGGTTAAAGCATAAATGAATCATGTTCCATAGATGTCACATATCGCTACGTCCTCGTAGGCATATGTTGCATGGTTGTTGGTGTCTATATTCTATGCACGTAGGTATTTATTAGTTTTTTAAAATAAACATTTAAAAATAAGCTTACAGAAATAAAAAAAAGTAAAAAAAAATATTTTATAAAAACATAAAAAGTAAATTAAAAACACTAATAAAAAGTTTTTAAAAAATTAATTAAAATAGTAAAAAAAAGTTAAAAAAAATGTTTAATAAAAGTAAAAAAAATTATTCAAAAACATAAAAATAAGTAGGGAAAAGTATAAAAAAATATTATATTAAAAACATAAAAAGTAAATTAAAAAAACTAGTAAAAAGGTTTAAAAATATAATTTAAGAAGTAAAAAAAGTTAATAGAAAAACTTTAAAAAAGTTATTTAAAACGTAAAAAACTAAAAGTTAATAAAAAGTTTTAAAAAATTATTATTAAAATAAAAATGAAAACGTTTAAATAAAAAACATAAAAAGTAAATTAAAAAACTAATAAAATATTTTAAAAAATAAATTAAAACAGTAAAAAATTAATAAAAAAGTTTATAAAAATGTTTAAAAAAGGTAAAAAAGTTATTCAAAAAACATAAAAAAATAAGGAAAAAAAAATATTATATTAAAAACATGAAAAAGTAAATTAAAAAACTAGAAAAAAGCTTTTAAAAAATATATATTTATAAAGTAAAATAAATAATAAAATTTTTTAAAAAGTAAAAAAAAAGTTATCAAAACGTAAAAAATGATGAGTTGATAAAAAGTTTTAAAAAATTGTTAAAAAATAAAAATGAAAACGTTTAAAAAAGTTAAGAAAAATTAAAAAAACAATAAAAAGTAAGTTTAAAAAAATATTAAAAACGTAATAAAAAACATAAAAGAAAGTATTTAAAAAATATTTAAAACAATTAATATTTACTAATCTAGATATTAATAGTTAAAGTACTTTAATAGTTAATAATATTTTAAAATGGGTTTTGTCTTTTAGTTATATAGGTTAAAGACTGTATTGACCTTTTCAATTAAAATAAATAAAATATGTTAAATTCCAAATGTGTGGCTAGGAAGTGTTCTCATGGTTCTCACAATAATAAAAAGTTCTCAAATGATCCTAATCCTATATATATATATATATATATATATATATATATATATATATATATATATATATATATATATGGGTAAGGATCATGTAAAAACCACATCTTTTTGCGAAAACCTAAAAACTAATACTAAAACCTTCATAACTTTTTCATACGATCATATTTTTAAAAAAAATTGCACCAAAAACCTTAGAATTATGAGTTCTTTAATTCTGAAAAAAATTTAAAAAAAACTTTAACGTCTCGTCGTTTTTTTATTAGTGCACATGTGCACTAATAATAAAACTCATACATATAGTATGCGTTAATGTTTTTTTTTAAAAAATCGCATCAAATACGTTATAATTTTGTTAGTTTTTCGTGGGTTTTTATTAGTGCACATGTGCACTAATAAAAAAACACTTTATATGTGTCGTATACATTAATATCTTAAAAGAGAAATTGCACCATAAATCTTATAATTGTGTTATCTTTAACTCTGAAAATATGTTAAACGTTTTAAAATTTTTAAATTTTATGCTACACATGTGCACTATAACTAATAGCTAAGGTGCATATGTAGAATTATCATTAGTTCTATGAATAATTTAGTTTTTTTAAATGTTTTTAACCTAAACAATATGTTTTCGCATGACAATTCTCATTTGTGTAGTACTAATGAAAATGGTGCACATGTGCACTAATAATACACATGTGCACTAATAATACACATGTGCACTAATTTTTTTTTTCTTCAAAATATCAATTTCTTTTCCAGAATCAAAGACAATAGAATTTTAAGATTTTTGGTGCAAGTTTCATAGAAAAATATTAACGTATGTAAAAGTTATGAAGGTTTTAGTGTTAGTTTTTAGGTTTTCGCAAAAAAAAGAGTTTTCGCAGGATCCTTACCCTATATATATATATATATATATATATATATATATATATATATATATATATAATATATAGAACTTTTGAGAACTAAATCTCAACCACTAATTTTAGGTGGTAACCACTATAATTAATGGGGGTTTTCATATATATAAACTAGTGGCTGAGATTAGTTCTTTTTAGTTCTCAAAACAATTTGGTTCTCAATTGATCCTCCCCCTATATATATATATATATATATATATATATATATATATATATATATATATGTATATGGAAATTAGGAAATAAAACCTCTCCAAGTTGGAAAAACTATAATTACACATTTTGTTACATATGTATATATATATAGGGTGAGGTTCATTGTAGACACTTTCGCATGTGAAATAGCTCTTTTTCACATGTGAAAGTTTCTAATTAATGAGAAAAAAGAAGAAAAGAAAAAAAAAATTAATCACAACCATTTGATCAAGAGATCTAATGGTGAAAAAGGGTGTCTACCTGTCTACACTTATGGGGGTGTCTACAATGAACTTTTCACTTTATATATATACGAAATACATATATATATATTTAGTAAATATATTTTGTCTAACAAGAATAACACAACTAGCAATAATTGGATTCTCATAAAGTTTTTCAAACTTGTTCACGTCATAAATAAGATGCAGATGGCTAGCAGAGCTTCTTGAGGGGAACGCTAATATTACCTAGCGTTGAAGAGATGGATAAAGACATCTCCAATTGGGATGACTACATGAAGAAATCATCTGGTGAATACTATCAACGGTCATGCATAATGGGTTTGGATATATGGTATAATGATCAACTCTGCAAGGATATGGGTTGGAACCCTAGGAGGAAAAATGGGTTTTGGGCTTACCTCTTTCAATCTTATGGCCCTAGAGAGGCGAAGCTTGGCCTGAAATGGGGATGGGGCCGGAATAAAAACGGATAAGGCTGAATTAAATATATAAAAAATATTTAGACTGAACGAGTATAAATTTACACTACGGAGCGAAAAAATGGACAGGGCCGGGACCCGGTCTGGCCCTTAAAAGCTTTCCCCTTGCTAGAGACTATGTGATTCCTTAGATTGATGCAACACTTGGTAGCTAATTAACAAGTAATAAAACAAACTCAGATGCTTTGTGCTCTTCCAAACTGCAGAAAGTCGACATATAGGCATTTGTTATGGTGTATTATCTTTTATAAATGAGCATGACAACACTTTGACATTCTATCTCTCTATCAATTCGATAAAACATTATGTCATGTTTGGTTGTACTTCATGACCATGATGAACCGACCAACTCCGCCTCAGAAATGTATAGGAAATGAAATTATCATTATTTGATTGCAGGCGGTGGAGATTATCACCATTCACCAAAGTAAATCAATAATCAAACATTCACTATATTACTCCCTATTAACAATTAGTAAGTCCGTGAATAGTGAAAGTTGGAATGTACTACCTCCCCAACACAATGTACAAGCCATTTAAGCCTTTTTAGGTTGGTTTATGTTTTGGTGAACAGTGTATACAAGCCCTCTCTCTATGCAGAACATTAACAAGGGTATTTTTGGCTTTTCCATTCGTTTGTTGGTGTGTTATACATGTCAAAAGAGGAGTGGATGGCTGTCCTTTTGTAATGGAGGTATCACAATTACAGTGATTTTCTTTTGAGTATCTAAAGCCATCGTCCCCAGACCCATACCCATACCCATTGTTCCTCTGATTTTGAGAGAAATGCTCAGCATAAATCCGATTAAAGAGCCAAGGTATGCATTTCCACTGCCTCTTTTCCGGCTTCACCATTTCAAGCCCTTACCCACTGTTACACACCGAAACCCTAGTCGGGTTAAGAGAGAGAAAACCCATGCCGCCGCCCTTAGATCGAAGAGCCACCGCCATCGGAACCCTAGTCGTCGCTGTTACCGATGGGGTTTCGCCGGAGTTCGATTATTGCGCAGCCGATGTCTTTTGGTAGACTTTTGAAGAACCCTCGGGTTCCGATTGCTCCGCAGCCGTTGTATTTTGCGTTGGTATCTATGGCAGGTTGGTAAATTATATATAGAGAATATGTCTTCTCGGTGTGTCCATTTCTCCTAATATTGTCGTTTTTTTCTTTTCGACTCTTCATAATTTTCACTGCAGCGGTTACTTTTGGTAGGATATATGGGTTTGCTGTGAAGAGTTAATGGAGCTGGCCATTTTTTAAATGGATTTTCAGGGCTGGTTATCTTTTCTGCAGTTGGTACACCAATGTAATATTTTTTCGAACTTTTGATTTTAAGATCAGGTAAGGCATATCTTTTGTTCTCTTTCTGATTCAAGCGCATTTAGTTTGAAATCACATGAATGTGATGCCTCTGATGTTATTGTTACATACACATTATGATGTTTGATTGAATTTTTTCTTTAATTTCTAGCGCAATCAAGAAGTTATAAAGAAGTTATAACGTTGGATAGATAAAGGGGGTCACAAGATAGAGATTCATCCATTCTTGTCAGCTTCTTCGACAGTTTCATGATTATGAAACAATCCAAATTTGGGTATTATAATAAGCAACAAATAAAATAGAAAATAAAAGCAAATTTGTATGATATGTACCTTTAATTTTTACTCAATTTTTTAAATTATCTTTGTTGTGGACCTTTTTAGTTTAATTATTTTTTTGTTTGCCCTTGATGTTTTTCAGGTTCATATTTGTGGTGGTTGCTTGGCACAAATCAGTAAGGTATGGATGTTTTTTGTGTGTGGACCAGGATTTACTTTTTGATTTTAAACATAAAAACCTCTTAATCTTTTTTTATGTATGCCTAGAAGTGGTTTTGAACCTAGTATGCTTAGGAATGTTTAGGAACCTTGGTTATGATTATCTTTGTTGTGTGTGTGAGTTTTATGTTATTCTTTTTGGTTGTTGGTTTTGTTTTTCGGTCATTTCTTTTTTGTTTGGCCACGTTAGTGAGTTATAGCTATTCGTTTGTTATTAGTTATGATCCTGGGTTTTCTACTATGAAATGGTTAGCCCTGGTATGTTGTTTAGGATATCTTGGGTTTGCTACTCTGAAATGGTTCTGAACAATGAGGCATAATGTTTGACTACTTATTATAATTTCCTTCAGGTGATGGTGTGATTTAAATGGAGCTTAGTTGCAATGTATCTGCAAATTAAACACTCAGCTTTGTACAGAGGGTTTATATGATCATAACACCTAGCCTTTCATCTAAATAAAGGACATTTGCATCTATGAACCGATTGAAGTACACCTCACATATTGAACTTAGAATCAAACATTTTTGTACCTATTTGTAGGCTCATGTATCTCCTCCTAATCGAATTACGCAGGTTCTAAGAGATAAGTATGGAGCTGTAAATCAAGAAAAGATTATACCAACAATGATATAATATGAATTCAAGTTCAGTTTACAGCTTGGGAAAAGCAACAAAAGGAGGTTGAGCAAACAAGAGGCTTAATTAGCAGGTTAAGTTGGAGCTAACTCTGGGCGTCTATTTACCGCTGAAAAGGTTTATATTGTTTTTATTACTTTTTTTTTCAAATCCTAGACTATCAAACAATCTGATAAATATTGGTTCCATTGATCAGTTTCTGGTACTATTATAGGTGCATTTGCTCTTATGACTTTGTTGTACAAAGGTTGAAAAGAAAGCCCAATCCTATAAGGGATTACTTGGGCTCAATGCATAGCTGCATTCATGATATAGTTGAGAGAAAATATAGTCCAGAAACTGATTTCATGGAGTACAAATATACCTCCATGTAAGGAACATGTGCTGTCGATTCAAAATATAGAAGTAAGTTGATCAAGGAAAATTATATCCAAAATAGTATGTTTTATTGTTGAACAACCTTGATGTAAGGATTACTTTATTGATGCAAGGCTTGAGTTGCATCAAATGGAATAGTAAGCTTCAATTGGTAGAAGTTCATGAGGCTGTCACTTAACAAAAGTACCAAAGAAATGGGTTTGTTATGGGCAACTTGACTTTCAGAAAGTCATACAGGCACAAATTGACTTTAAAAACTCAAACAGACAACTTCAATGTTAAACATGCACAATTTGACTTTAAAAAGTCAAAAGACAACTTCAATCACCTCAAATAATAGATCCAGGGTAACCAAGGTGATTAGTTGTGCATGATAAGCAAGCTTTGATTAGGATTCAAATGCATTCATAAGGGTTTTATACTGTTCGTAAAATGGTTTATTCCGTATGATAAATCTGGTGGCTTTATATTCGTTGCCATGAATCTGGTAGTAATCCGAATGATTTTGGTCAAATTCATTTGGTTATCAAATTGCGGTTGGATTACATTTGGTATAAATTGGGTTTAGAAATGATGAGTTAATAGGTTTCTACATATATCATACCCGATCTCTTCCACACATATTATAATAGATTAGATTTATACCACTTTGTGCAATAGCTTATCAAATGGCATTTGCCCCTTTCCCTTGCGTGCATACAAATTTTGTTTTACAATGCTACATTCAGTATAAATTTCATTTACATATGATGAGTTTAATAAGTTGTTACATATGTAATCTTGACCTTTTACACACATATTACAATAGAATGAATTTACACCGCTTCGCGCAACGCGCGAATCTCGAAAAATCTAGTAAACAATAAAGTCGAAGTCATAAATAGTACTTGGTCTTTATTGGGTCATGTCGCATGGTTGTGTGGTTGACCCGTAGCATCCACCCTATAATCAATTATAATTTTTTTTACAATAAATGTTAATTTCTTATTCGAAGTAATTACAAAGTAGTGGGGGGTAGTCGAGCAACGAGCTGCGCCGCAACCCCCTTCTGGATAGCAAACCCGATCCTACAAAAAATAAAGTTTTGAGCTTTTGGTGACGACAAATTACAATGTACGACTCGCTGAACCCTGCGTAGAAATTCAACCGCCTCCGGGGCAAGAAACCAAAAGGTGTCGAAGGCAAAGGAAATAAACACGTGTTGATTTTCAATGCAGGCTTGTTCGTGTTTAGCAACTTTGTCGGATTCAGCCTTCAAAGCCGCTTGTCCCGCAGAAAACCCATTGTCCGCCTTAATTTTTTTTTTTTTGTTTTTTTTTTGGTTTGAAACATAACACATTTAACATATGAGTTGGTGCTTTAATGTGTAGAACCCTATAATATAACTTTTAGGTCCTAGATTCGAAACTTTGAGCGTTTAGATTCTACTTTTAAAATCGTTACTTGATCTCTTTGTATTCCTGTTTTCTATATATTACACTTTAATTAGCCAATACAACTTTTTTATATGCTCGTATTATTCTCGTAGTAATGCGTAGAAAGTAAATCTAATTATATTCATTTAGCTTTATATCTTTTTTTAACTGCAATTTAGCTTTGTATGTAAACTAGTTTTTATGCCCCATGCATCGCACGAGTGGGATTTGAAAAAAATATGTATCATATGACCGGGGTTTAAAAAAGTTAATAACGGTATTAGAGTACAAAAACTATGAATGAATTATGAAACTTGTATAAAAGATAAAAACTGTTAAAGTAAAAAGAGAATAACATCTAAAATTTATAAATTAAATTTTAATTCAAATCAATAAAAAAATATATATTACTGAATATCTATTGTTAACTAAATGATTTGTTAAATAAGTAGGGGTGTTAACTTTTAACATGACACGGACCCGAAATTCGCAGGTTTGGGTTTAGTATAAACGAGTTTAAGTCAGCTTCGGGCAAACCCGCGAACCTGTTTAGCTAAACGGTCGTGTTCGGGTCGAACCCGTCGGGTTGACGGGTTGACCCGTTTAACCTATTTTTTTTAAAATTTTATACTTTTATATGTGTTAATGTTATACATTAAGATGGTATTATAATTATTATCAAAGTTTTGTAATTTGAAAAGAGAACAAAGCATAAGATTTATGATTAAAATATAATTTTAAAGCATTAATATGTGTCAAAAAAATTAAAAAAATACAAAAATCAGGTCAAACGGGTCGTTTTCAGGTCATAGGCGAATGTTTGAGTATACCCGGGGGGGGGGGGGGGGGGCGCCCCTACGGTTTTCTCGTCCGGATACCTATTTTCACGATTTTTATGTGAAAATTTTATATGTATTATGTATCGCCCCCTCGAAAATATTTTATATGTATTGAGTATTGCCCCCTCGGTGGAATTTTGAGTCTCGCCCCCGCGAGGTTTTCTTTCAAGCTTCACCATTGGTTCAGGTCAACCCGTTAATATTCGTGTCGTGTCCGGGTTAGCATCTCTCACATGATTTTCGAGTTAGGGTCGTTTTCGGGTTCGGATATATATAACTTTTTTTAATAGGAAAATTATGTTTCTTTTTTTTGTCATGTTTGGGGTTTTTTTATCACACGCTTGAACAAATACTAAATAAAATAAAGTTGAAAATTAATTATTTACAATACCAAAATAGAAACACAAAAGTTTCAAATAAGCAGGGCCAAGCAACCCAAGTAAGGGCTTGAGGCCCCCAAAGTTTTAGAGCCTCATTTTAAAAATCAGGTCCAAAAATATTCTATATTAATATAGTACTTTGGTAAAAATAATGTCGATAACTACTCGTTCAAGCGGCAAAGGCCGCGATATTTGTTTTGACGGGTTCTTTGTTCGAATCCCTCGTTCAACTTTTTATTCTACTTTTATCTTTTCTAAGAAAATCTCGTCCTATATTATATATTAATAACGTGATAGAGTTAAACTGTTCTCTACTAGTTCAAATGACAAAAAATCGTTAGTTGCTTTGCAAGTGGTTTTGTGTTCCAAACGTTCTGTCAACATTTTTTTAAAACTTTTTCTCCATCTTATATCTAATGCTCTAATTGTTTCAATTCACTCTAGGAATTATGAAAACAAAATTGATGACAGGTTTGCATATGCTATCTTTTACATATTTTCCAAAAAAAAATCCATATGGTTTATTTTTTTTATTTCCTATATACCATTTTTTTTCCTACATTTTCTAACAACAATTTATTCTTACGTAAGACTTGAGGCCCTCAATTTAGAGCTCGTTTGGGGCCTCCAAAAGCTTGAGCCGCCCCTGCAAATAAGAGTCAAAATCAAAAATGCATATTTACCCAAGATAAACTAACAATTGCATATTTTCACGAGTTTATCTTTTCACGAGTCCTTGTTCATTTCATTATGCCAACTAATCCAGTTGTAATATTATATGTGCGCAACTTATAGATGAGGCTACGAATTTGGTGTCGCCTTTCTCAACTATTGGTTGTTTAGGGAAGAACTGCTGCTCGCTTTCATCTCCCTCTTCAGGGTTAAGTGTATTAATAGTATTCACCGCAAAAGGAATACATTTAGAAAACTCGTGAACTTACTCCAAAGGCATTTTCGTTGCTTCCACAGCTCTTGACTTTAAGGTATCGCCTCTTTATGATTTCTGTATTTCAATTGATTTAGTTGGAGTTTAACAGTTTTTGATAGAGGACTTTGAATCATATAAGCTTAATTAACTTTAAACATGAATGTTTGTGTATGTTGTGAGTCTAACAACTTCATTGCAATTACCGTCGGAGCTTCCTCCTTTTGATCATCGGCATGTACTGTACAAACAACTTATATCTGTTTATTTGAGAGGTTAAGTATGATATCTTGAAGTTGAATTTCAGTGAATTGTGTTTAGAAAATTAACAGAATAAAAAAAAGTGACTTTATGAGACCCCTAAATGTGTTGCTGCACTTGATTTACTCGAAATGGATTGTTTGACTTTATTGTTAGTCACTGAATTATGTTTACAAAGTTAAAAGAATCAAAAAATGATTTTTAAAAATCCTCACATATGTTATTGCACTTGATTCACTCACAATTAGTCGATTGAGTATTTCTGTAAGTTATGTTTAGAGAACTAGAAGAATCAATAACTTTGATTTTTATAAAACCTACAATATATCCTTGCACTTGATTCACTCACAAATGAATTGTTTGACTATAATTATTATTAGTCAAGACTATAATTATTATTAGTCAAGACTATAATTATTATTAGTCAACTGATTATATTGTTTCCTTGTCATTGTAGTTTAATATAGTTGAAGGAAAGATGCAATATTTGTTTGATGAAAACGGGAGACGTTATCTTGATGCATTTGCAAGAATTGCTCTTAAGTTTAAATTATTTAACAATTTCTTATTTGATCTTTCTGGCTTGAATTCATTTCCAACAAGCACAGACAATTCCAATTAGGACCCATCTAATGGGCGATCAACCCTTAGATCGCAGACGTCTTGGTCTTTGGATAGAGGGAAACACGTATGCTTGGATCTAACTGGGGTCTCCCCCCTTGGCTTGGGTGTCGGTGAGTTTAAAGTGGGCTAGGCAGTTTCTAAAGCTGCTGCGGGGAAAGTGAACAAGCACGAGAAAGCGTGCCTTGAAAATCAACATGTGTTTGTTCTTCTTGCTTTTGACACCTTTGGGTTCCTCGCCCATGAGGCCGTTAAAACTCTGAATAGAGTCCAAAGGGTCAAGCATTACCCCCGGTTCTATGAATGTTGTTTTCACTCGGCTTAGTTTTGCTATTCAGAAAGGTTTGGCGGCGCAGCTTGTTGCCCGCCTCCCTTGCCTGTCGAGGTGATTTGTATTTTAAGAGCATTCACAACAGGTTCCTTATAATTATGTGAGTATAGACCTTAAAATTTGATGTTTGATTATTAGTGGTTATGAGTAAAGCAGAGAGAAAAAGTTTGACAAATTTACACAATATGATGCCAAATCGACCTTTAAAACTCTAAATCTCAGATTTATATGGACACAAAATACAACCAGAATCACAAGTCACGACTACAATCTTCACCTAGACAGACCTGTACAACAGTTCATCAATATGATGAATTACAAACCGAATAATAGATCAATCGGAGAAGACGAAACCCTAGAAACCGTAATGAAGAATGAGAGAGGCGTATGTGCAGAGTTTTCTTCTTTTTGTGTGTAAACCCTAACAACAGAAAAAAAACAATATATAGCTCCAGCAGATCCAGCTAGCAACCGCTTTACCCGATCCAGCAAACCCGAACCATAGATCCTGCGCCCAGCTTTGCCTTTTTCCTTCTTGCAACCCAAACTCTTTTAGCCCAATAACTTCTTTAGCCTCTAGCCCATTCCAATAAATAATACAAAAAAACAAAACCAATAATAATAATGAATTAGCATATGAATTAAAGAATAAAAATTTTATAACTATTTAACATCCCCCTTAATTCATATAGCAAATTCATCATACAATTGCAATTTCTTGCACATAATTTGATATTGGGATACTAACAACCCTTTGGTAAATATATCAGCCACTTGCTCATTAGAAGCAATACCAATTGTTGTTATAAATCCTTTAATAATTTGTTCTCTTAAGAAAAACAAGTCAACCTCAAAATGTTTTGTTCTTTCGTGAAAAACCGGATTCACAGCGATTGATAACGCAACATTATTGTCCCAAAACAACCTAACAAGTTTAGAAATATCTATTTTTTTTAACTCACACAACACATTAGCTTCAGTAGCAGCGGAACACATTGCTCTGTATTCTGCTTTTGCTGATGACCTAGATACAGTACTCTGTTTTTTACATTTCCATAATATCAAACAATTACCCCAAAAAATGCAAAACCCCGTAACAGATCTTCGAGTTTCAAGACATTTCGCCCAATCAGAATCAACATATATAGTTAAATTCCCCCCCCCCCCCCCACTTGGTTGAAACAACAACCCTTCCCCAGGTGACCTTTTTAGATACTTCAAAACTCTAAGAGAAACCTCTAAGTGTATCTTAATAGGTTTATTCATATATTGACTTAAAAACTGAACATAATAACTAATATCGGGTCTTGTATGAGATAAATAAATTAGTTTTTCTATCAATTTTTGAAACTCAGATATATTAATCTCAGCATCATTACTCTTTTTCATAGATGACATAATGATGTAATTTTGTTCAATAGGAGTATTAACTAGTTTAACACCAGAGTATCCATATTCAGTCAAAAGATCCATACAATACTTGCGTTGTGTTAAACACAGACCTCTATCAGACTTAATAACCTCAATACCTAAGAAAAAAATTAATTCTCCTAAGTCCTTTATTCTAAACTCTTTTTCAAGAATGATTTTTACATTTAACATTTCTTGATTATCAATGCTGGTAACAATAATATCATCCACATACACAAGAAGAATAACAATCACATAATCTGTTTTCTTAACAAACAATGAATAATCACATAGACTCTGTTTAAAACCATGTTTGATCAAAACAACAACTAGTCTCTCATTCCACATTCATGGTGCTTGTTTTAACCCATATAAAGACTTAATTAATTTGCAAACCTTTGTTTCATTTTAGAAAAAAAAAAAAAAACCTTCAGGAGGTATCATATACACATCTTCATTTAAATGACCACCCAAAATTAACAGCAATAGCAATAATACATCTAACTGTAACCATTTTAACAACAGGAGCAAGAGTTTCTTCAAAATCTATTCCCTTCTTTTGTGCATAACCTTTAGCAACAAGTCTTGCCTTGTACCTTTCTACCTCACCACTAGACTTGTATTTTACCTTGTATACCCACTTGCATCCTAGACACATTCAGCAAGTGTCTATGTTTTCTCTCCACAACCCCATTTTGTTGTGGTGTATATACACATGAAATTTGATGATTTATCCCTAATTTATCACAAAATACTTTCATTCGAGAGTTTATAAATTCTGTACCGTTATCAGTTCTGAACGTTTTCACATTTTTACCAAACTGATTTTTTTAAAAAACTAACAAATTTTTCCACATTCTCAAAAACCTCATACTTCCCCCTTGAGTAAATAGATCCAAACAGCACGAGTATAATCATCCACAATAGTAAGAAAGAATCTAAATCCTTCCTTACTAGTTACTCTATATGGTCCCCACACATCCAAATGAATGAGTTCACCAAGCTGTTTGGTTCTATGATCACTTAAGAGAAATGGATTCCTATGTTGTTTAGTTTTATGACAAATTTCACAAGGAAAATCAGATTTAAATCCACTTAATTTTAAATGTTCTTTTAAAACATTTAACACTTGCTCAGAAGGATGTCCTAGCCTTGCATGCCACAGGTTTAAAGAAACAAGACTACTATAACACACCTTAACACAACCAGAAACGTCCCCACATACATACAAACCATCAACCTGATTACCAGTCATCAATTTTTCTTGCCCAACCAGTCCTGAACATAACAATTATTTTCATCAAACAAAACTCTCAACTTATTATCTTTAGCAAGTTTGTACACAGACATGAGATTTACAGACTACTCAGGGACCACAAACACATCAGTTAATATAACACCATCACACAATTTTAGAATACCAACTTTAGTAACCTTAGCACTTGTACCATTAGGATGTTTCACACTAATGTAATACTCAGTTACATCCATTTCATTAAACAAATTTTATCACTCATTAACATATGTTGATTTGCCCCTGAATCAACAATCCACCATGCTTCCTCATGCCTCATGTTTGAACTAACAAAACTATAAACTGGTTTTACAAACACATTTGCAGCCACACAATTACTATACATACCTCCTATGTTAGAACTACTTGCCTCACAAGTTGACTTCTCATTTATTAAACTCAGCAGCCTAGTTATCTGCTCAGGTGTAAAAATGGATACAGAAGAAGGAATTTCAGTCTTATCACATACAACATTATTAGTTTAACACTTGCACCTTGTGTAGACCTAAACCAGGTAGGATATCCAATAATTTCATAACATCTATCCACTGTGTGTCCCACCTTGTTACATTTGGTACATTTCAGACTAGGATTAGGACCTCTAGACAGTCTCCTTTTATTATCAGTAAATTGACTTGACTTGGTAAAAAAACAGAGTTTTGAGGAGGCACTTTTATTTCACTTGAATTCCTGTGGGATTCTTCTCTGGAAATTGTTGCAAAACCTGATTTTAATGTGGGCAACGGATCCTGAATTAAAATACTAGTTCTAACAGGTTGGTAAACACTATCAAGTCCCATAAGAAACTGCATTAGTTTAATGACATGACTAAAGTCATTAAACTTAGTTGCAGCCTCACAAGTACAAGCACGCAATTGAACCATTTGATCAAATTGCTTCCACAGAATATTCAGTTAATGATAATAATCAGCAATAGATGAACCATTTTGAGTAGTAGTTGATGAGTGGTGTCTAGTTACACTATATTTTATATTAATTCTACTGAAAAATACATCAGTGTGGTTACAAATTAGAGTGTTTATATAATTATTGGTGTTTAACATATCATGGAGAAAAATGGGCTAAAATGATACGATTAATCTAAACTTGACACTAGTGAATAATCAAAGCACTTGAAATATATAGGTGTGTCATGATTTGAGTTTAAGCTAGATAATGAAAAGGTAAGTTGTAAGTAGATTTAGTTGTGAATTCTAGTGTTTGTATTAATCTGTTTTCTGTTTATGAATCATGCAGAGATATGAAAGAGTTGTTCAAGTATGAAAATAAAGAGATGGAAATGAGTCCCACGTGATGACTAAAGTCTAAAAGAGGCAAATTAAATAGTCATCACGTGAGCAATGTCAAATGTTTTACTAAACTTTGGTGTAATAATAGAGGTAGACGATCGTTTGATTGGGATAATATGTGTATGGTGTAATATTGGCGTGTTTGGCTTGCGGTTTTGCAGCTCCTTGCTGCTGCCGTTTTGCCTTGTTTCTTTGGTGAATAATATTTTGCTGTTCAAAAAAAAAAAAATAGAAAACAAAGTGGGTCACGTGGCTAATAATATTTTAGAAGAATTGTATTGAGCTTTTAGAGCCCAAATCGCGGACAATTGGCAAAGGAATAAAAGACTCTCAATTATGACGTGAAGAGGGGATTCTGTTCGACGCACCAGGAGGGCTGACGGCAAAAAGGCTAGGTGCCTTAGGGCACGGGTTCTAAGGCCTAGGGGTGTTCATCGAATCGAATTCGATTTATTCGAATTGTTCGAATCGAATTATTCGAATTTTGAACTTCTAAAACCAAATTCGAATTCGATTCGAATTCGATTAAAACCAGTCGAATGCGAATCGAATAATCATAGTCGAATTCGAATCGAATTCGAATTTATTCGAATAAATTCGAATAAGAGAAATCTTTAATTTCATAAAATTAACTTTTTAATAACTTAAAAAAAAATCCAATTATAACTTTAAAATAGTTCCAAACATATCCAAAACGATAGGTACCAAACAAGTCTGAGGTGATAATAGAACTAACGGCAAAATAAGCATCAATGTACTAGATAAAAAAACCAAAACAACAAGCCAAAGTCAAGCAAACGACAGCTCCAAATAAGCAAAAAATAAGCTAAGCGAACAACCAAAATACCTCTTCCAAAAAATATTAAAATGGGCTTATGTTAAATCTGAGCCCAAGAATACTAAAATATTGATATATAATTTACATAATATATATATATATATATATATAATTATATATGTATATAATTATATATATGAAATATATATAAAATATATATTTATATTTTATTCGAATTATTCGAATCGAATCGAATTTGGAAAATCAAATTCGAATTCGATTCGAATTCGACTTAATTAATCGAATCGAATTAGGATTCGATTCGAATAAATCGAATAAGGAATTCGAATTTCTTATTCGAATTTGAATCGAGTCGAATTTCAAATTATTCGAACGGGATTCGAATAATGAACACCCCTACTAAGGCCGCAAGTTGTGTTGCTTGAGGATTCGAAGGACAAAGTTAGGCGATGGGTGATTTCTTTTTATTGTTTAATATTAGTTAGGGTATTTAGATATTTTAGTTGGTTGTTTTTAATGATAAATTATATAGTGACAATATTTTATTTTATTCGATATTATGATTAGTTAAATATTCTTATGGTCATATTCGGGTGTAGGGTTTATCAACTTTTTGATTGCTATTGATTGTTTATGTATCCTAGAATCAGTTTAGTTGGTAAATCGAGTCTAGTTTAGTTTATGTAAAAGGTTAACACGTCACAACCATTAATTGTGAATGAACCCGATAACTCACACGTTATAACCACTTAAGTTAGAACTCGTGTTATCACAAGCTAATCTTTCGCACCGCCCCCCTTAAGGACGTCCTAGTTAACTAGTTGAAAACAATTAAGATTTTGTAGACCTGAACCCCAAGTGTGATCATATCCTTATTTATTATTGTTATTCTCATTATTATTTTCTATTTAAAATCAAAAATCAACTTTTACACTTCTTAGTTTTTAGTTTAATTTAGTTAAATAATCAGATAAAATTTATAACACTAACCACATGCTCCTCGTGGATACGGTACCCGACTTACCATGTCTATAGGTTTTTGCATGACCCAACGGCAGGTCATCAGTAGTATTAATTTTTCGATAAAGATTAAACAAAACAGATCCATCAGTTTTATCATATGTTTCTTTTAAATCTTTCCAAATTTCAGAAGCATATTTGGAGTAAACTTGTCCCATATAAAGTTCATCAGATACAGAGTTCAGAATCCAAGTAATTACCACAAAATTACACCTATCCCACTGTCTAGCTAGCACTTCATTATCAGCAGATTTTTCACATGTACCATCAATAAATCCATACTTATTTCTAACTTGAAGAGCTAGTTTCATAGCATTAGACCATAATGTATAGTTCTCTGTACCTTTTAGTTTAATACTTACCACAGTTAAATTACTAGAATCACTAGCATGCAAGTATAAGGGATTACTAGCATCAAGTTTACTAACAAGCGTTTTCGGAATAGGGACAACACCGTTAGTCATATTCAAACAAATCAACAAGAATTATCACACACAAAAATTTAGTCAAAAAACAAACACCACAATCTGCTGCCCTATAACCAGGGTTTCACACCAATCTTGTTGGCAGATCAAGGCCAAGAAAGGAGATCCAAGAACACCAAATCACAGTTAATCACAAAATAAGGGGGATGTCTCTCCCTGTACAGTATGCAACCGGTATCAATAGTCTGGTACTGTTATTTACATTAAGAATAGAAAATACAAGATCAAGGAAAGATATCACCAGAATAGCGCCCAAGTTAGGGTCTCCTTCTAATGTTGTGACCTACACCTTCACTTAGGGTAGTAGAATCACAACAGCAGTAACCGATTCACCACAGCAACTCGCACCCAAGGGCGGACCTCTAATAGGCCCAGGGGGTCCCCGTGGACCCCCTCAACTTCGTACGTATAGTGGAAATTATATGAACGGTTTGAGGTTATTTTTATTTTTTTGTTTAAGGGAGTTGTTAAATAAATAATCTGATAAAATGAAAACAAAGCTTGTGATTAGCATAGTGGTAAGTTAGTTCGGCGAGTAATGAAAGATCCCATGTTCGATCCTGCTTCTTTGCGTATATCATTTTTTTCCAATTTGTTTTAATACTCTGCGTAGTAAAATGAGAGCTCTGCGTATTAAATGAATTTTATGAATTTTAATACTCTGCGTAGTAAAATGAGAGCTCTGCGTATTAAATGAAAGATCCCATGTTCGATCCTGCTTCTTTGCGTATTCCATTTTTTCCAACTTGTTTTTATGAATTTTAATGCTCTGCGCATTAAATGATGTGCACACTAATTTGTTTTTATGAATTTTAATGCTCTACAACTAATTTTTAATTAATAAAATACCTATAATTACTCCCTTTGAATTTTAATGATGATATTTCTTTTTTTTTGTGTCATATATGTCTTATATGACGAACCCGATCCGGACTAAATTTCTTTATGTATATTTTTAAGAAACTGAAACATCTAGAAATAGTGACCCTGTAAAAAAAAATTGTGGACCTCTCAAAAAAATTTCTAGTTCCACCCCTGCTCGCACCTCCACTAGTCTTCACGGTCTGAATGAAAAAAAATCCACGCTCCAGTTTAAAGAATCAGCAAGCCGCCTAAACACAGTCAACCCTGACCGAGTCTAAGTAACAGAGAAACAACTCTAAACAAGGCACCAGAGACCACTGGTTTGTGTACCTCATGAGTCAATAGTCGCCGTGACCAGATTCGGTATACAAGATATACACCACTACGATCAGATTTCCAATTAAATGTTGAATACGCAGACCTGTACGAATCGTTACAATTCGACGGTAGAAGATGATGAAACGACAGAAGCCCTAAACTCAAGAACACAGATCTGGAACGATTCAAGCATCAAGAGCACATAGCTCTGATACCATGACAAATTTACACAATATGATGCCAAATCGACCTTTAAAACTCTAAGTCTCAGATTTATATGGACACAAAATACAACCAGAATCACAAATCACGACTACAATCTTCACCTAGATAGACCTGTACAACAGTTCTCAATATGATGAACTACAAACCGAATAACAGATCAATCGGAGAAGACGAAACCCTAGAAACCGTAATGAAGAATGAGAGAGGCGTATGTGCAGAGTTTTCTTCTTTTTGTGTGTAAACCCTAGCAACAGAAAAAAATAATATATAGCTCCAACAGATCCAGCTAGCAACCGCTTTACCCGATCCAGCAAACCCGAACCATAGATCCTACGCCCAGCTTTGCTTTTTTCCTTCTTCCAGCCCAAACTCTTTTATCCCAATAAATTCTTTAGCCTCCAGCCCATTCCAAAAAAATGATACAAAAAACAAAACCAATAATTATAATGAATTAGCATATGAATTAAAGAATAAAATTTTATAACTATTTCAACAAAGTTACTGTTCATCTGTAAATTTAATAAAAAAATTATTGATTTGCTAAAATTCAAGGTTTGATGTGAAAGAAAGAGAGAGAAAAGGTAATGATGATGGTATAGAAAATATTATTTAATTGTGGTTGTTAGTGAAAGAGCGAGAAAAAGTGATGATAAAAATATAAATTACAAGGAAGGGATAAGAAACATGTTGTGAATGCTCTAAGCATCTTTTATGCATAATCGTATGTTTATTTTTTTTTTAAAAAAAATTAACTCTTTTTTGAATAATTTCATAATTTTAGTTTGACTTTGACTTTCAAAGATTTATGTTCAAGTTGTATGACGATAAATGAAGACAAGAGAAAAGCTTTATTTATGTAAAGTGTCTCTGCAGTAATCACAATCAGGTATTCATAATCAGCATACATAATGTTTGTGTTTTTTTTTTAAATCTAACTTTTATCCGTTTTCATATTGGGGGTTTCATATTGGATAGGCTATACGTGGTGTTGATTTATAGGAAAAGAGAAAAAAACGGGTTGAAGGTTAGGGTGCAAACATTCAGGTTGGGAGAACTTTTAATGCAACATCATTCTAACTTCACTTACACAGGGTATATTTATAATCATGCTACTTTTCTATTCATTCATTTCAACTCCTTTTTTCACATCATACGTAGAATGTACTCAAAGTAATGTATTTAAGAACATACCACTAACCGATAATTTTGTTGATATCGCGTCATCGCTCTCTCGAATTAGATTTTAAAGAGCCTTAGGTCTTTTATTTGTGTATTCTTTTTGAATTTTACTTTATTATTTTAAATAACCTGATTAATTGCTAAAAAAAAAGTATGCTAGATTGTTGGTTATTTACCAAAATACTATATTTTGTGTTGAATATTTTACTAATTTTATATTAGTTTGTCGGTTAATTACTTGATTTGGTTTAAATTTGCTAATGTGACTCGACCCGGCCCGAATCATACCAAAAAAAAATTTATATTTACTGATAAATAACTGATATGATACTGGGAATTTCCACCCCCTATTAAAAAACTTCCTGAGTTCACCAGTACATCATGTCCAAACAAATCCTTTAAGCTAAGCTAATGGACACATCTACCGCTACAAAAGCGAGTCTTGTTATTCGTAACGATATACCTTTATCAGAAAAAACAAATTCCGACCCTATCATAAAACATGGACTTGAAGTGAGAAAGAATAATAGATTAGGTGAGCCCTTCTTTTAAGTGAGGTCTGAGGATCAAGGATGTGTGTGGAATTAGGCTTAATGGGTCTTATTTGAGCAAGGCCAGGTGGAATCCATCCAGTCGAGACATACCCATTTTAGGTACAATTGTAGCATATATGTTCCCATTCTAACATATGAAATTAACATATCCTAAACTATTTTCATTGATAGAAAGCAAATGATAGAGGAAAATATGATGATAGTTCGTGGTGGCAGGTGGAAGGAGTAAAGTCGGGAGTGTTATCGGCCAATACGTGATAGTTGTGATTAATACAAGCCAATAACCCAAGATTTTATTTTACACCACTTGTTTGCTGAGGTTTAAATCCTAAACTTTAAGGCTGAAACATGTTAAATATTTTGACGATAATATCATTTGACTAGAAGCCCTTTGATACTATTAGCTTATTAAGTTAGTAAAATTTTAGTTTAATTTTAAGATTCACATAATTTTTTTTTAATTTTAATAGATGTTATTGTAAATAATAACCATCCACTACGAGGAGCACAGAGAGATCGGTACACAAGTTCTTTAAACTCTTCGGTTGATTGCATTTTCATAACAATGAAAGCAGAATTATTTGATTTTTTTTCAAACTGTAATGAACAAAAAGTAGAAACACATGTTATGGGTACAAACAATATGTACAATTCAATAAAATATTGTCATAATAAAATAAATCCAACAATTCACATGTTTGTTACAATAATATATGATTTGGGTGCACATCTAAACAATATGTCATTTACATATAAGATCAAACATACTATTCACGTAATATATGACATGAAAAATAGTAAAAATTGTTAATTGTATGGAAAGAAATTAAATTTCATTGTTAGGTATGATAGATAGACAAAACAACAAAGGAGATGGAATGACGCATAATACATTTGAGAAGAAATCATACACAAATTGACAAACACATAAGAGAAAAAGATGAAACTCATAAATTCAATATATTTCAAGAAAATAAAAACATTACTCCAAATAATATTAATATTCAACTTTCATGATATATTATCTATGTTTTATAAGATAATTATTTTATATTATCTCCATATCATATCTAAGTTCAACCAATGATCAAATTAAAACAACATATATGAAATCCAATTTCGTAATTTGTTACTAATGAAATTTCACTAACAGAGAAATGAGTTGCATTGTTTTTTAGATTTAAATAAATTATATTTCATATTTATATTTTAAGTAATTACAAGTAATGAAGAATTATAGTTATAAATTTAATTTTGATATAAGATATAATTAAAATCTTGTTATTAATTAATAAGTTATGATAAATTATTGAAATAAGTAAATTTATATATTAATATATTTTTGAACGACGAATAATATTAAGAAACTAGCAAGAAGCTAGACCAAATATTACAAAGAAAAATTAAAATTACACCAACTCGACCAATCGAGCGAAGCTAATTTTCCCCTAGTCTTTGCCCAAGTGAAGGACCAAAACTTAATATCGTTGATAATTTCATCCAACCTTTTAGACCTATTGTTGAAATGCTTGTCATTCCTAGAATTTCAAATGATCCAAAGCGTGGTGACAAAGATGCAATGGAGGGAGATGTTTAACCTTTTAGAGCTACTCCACGAGTTGTGTATCGAAAGAATAACACAGACCGAAGAGGGGATGTCCGGGGGAACCTTACACCATTGGAAAATGAGGTTCCAAATAGTTGACACACGATCGCACCTTAAGAGAAGATGATCCGAAGTCTCCGGGATAGTGTTGCACCCCTGACAACATGTTTAACACAACACCATGATAAGAAAGATTGACCTTTGAATCAAATTTATCCAATCCGGCGTGCCAAGAAAACACATTCACCTTAAGAGGTAACCAATTGGACCACGGATAGACGAAGGAAGAAGAACCTAGAAGGAACTCTTCCGCCTCCTTACGAACACATTTGACCGAGAAGTCACCACGCACACCAATATCCCAGCCCCAAAAGTCCGCCGAGTTGAAGCAGGAATTGTGGCCAATTGAGGCTTTGCAAGCGTGAACCAAGGAAAAGGCAAAAGAAGGAATTGGGCCAATCCAGGCCCATTAAAAATCTAAGGAGTTTGGGAAAATCCTTGTGCTAACTGTGCAATTTTATCATATTCCAGCATGAAGAGGAGGGGATATAAATCTTTTAAGGGACCTAACCCAGTCTAGTTGTCCGTCCAAAATCGAACCGAAGAGCCCGAAGTTTATTTAAAATTCTTAGCATTTAATAAGTAAGAGAATTGATATTTAATAGGAGAGAGAAACGAGAAAATTATGATTAGAATGAATCTAGTGATGGCATGTGTCTTACAATGTAATTGTTTATTATAATAGGAAAATAGGAAGATGACCAAATGGGCTTGTGAAATGGATGTAATACTCTCTAATTTATTATGTTAAGACAAAGTTATTTTTTAATTTTTTTTGAACGGCGTTTGGAACTACTCCCCAAATCGTTAATACCCGAGTGAGCCTTCCTGAGACGGGATTGCAACCGTCCATACTGATTTTGACACTCCAGTCTTGGCTCACTTAGGAACACCATCAAGGAGGAAACTCACCACTTGAGAAAAACCCCCTTGAGTCAGGTTTGAACTTGAGAATTCAAGATCCCCAAACTCTAACATTCATCCCCATACCATTGGGACAAATCCCCCTTGGTAAAGTTATTTTTAAATTAACTGCATAAGTTTAACATTTAAAATGATAAAACAGACATTTATAAATATATTCAAATGTTTACAAAAAAAAAAAGAGTTATAATGCTTTAGATTTTAGACATTTAAACCACCTCTTAATATTAAGAAGTGATATTCAGATTCAGACATAAATCTTTTAAAAAAAACAAATAGGGCCTACAACTTTTTTTTATTATTTATATCTCGAATATATTTTACTACAAACCAAGAATTATAATTATGGATTTCCTACGGCATCAACACCGCCGCTGCAAGTTCGTTACAAAGTAAATGTTTAATTAAGGTTAATTTTTTTTATCTAGCAAACATATATTATAAACGAGGTGAATTAATTAATCTTTCAAGTTGAGTAGGATAAGGTGCATGCATAATCATATTTTTTTTCAATAAAATCGACGTCGACACGTCGTACACTTGATTTGAAATCTTAACGAACAAAAGCATTTAAAAGTGAGTCCAATTATTTCAGTGTCGTTTACGTCTTCGATCTCTCATTCATTTATTTTATATGTATAACGTGTTGTTAATTGATCTAAATATCATATAACATAATCTAATTTTTTTACTACTTTTTAGTTTATATTACTTAAGAAATATAAATTGGTGTTTTTAATAGATTATCAATTGAATTTATTTATTTATTTATTTCATGATAACATGAATCTAGAAACAGTAACTTTTGATACGATTGTCGTTATAATAAAATCTCTTTGCTGTTATTTTTTTATTAATAAAAGTGGACACGTACACTCTGATTTTGATTAGAGATGACTAATATTTCAAAAAGATACTAAAGAAGAATGGTAATGCTTTTTGCAACTTTTGTTGTAAATCTCTTTTCAAATGCAAGTTCAGCCCTCAAATAAAATGCGTGAAGTTCGTATGGTTATAATGATGGTCACGGGGTATTGGGTTCAGTCCCACTTGTAACAAAAAATAAATAAATAAGGGGTTACAAGTTGAGTCAGGAGGTTTTCTCACCTTTGTGAGTTTTCTCCTATGGAGATTGGAGATGATCGGGTGGATAGGTAATGCCCCCGTCAGTGATCTAAATTTACCGTTCGAAAAAAAAAATTACGGATGGTGACGCGTGACTCTTGAATGTCGGCAAATGAAGTAACTGTAAACTACCATTAAGGTTAGCTACATGCATGATACACATTTATATTTATTAGAGTACTAGGTTTGTTACCCGTGGGGCACAGGGGGCATATTTAGTTAAGTAACGAGAGGGGAAAATGATGTACAAAAGGTACTAAAGATATTGTCGTGTGTGGAGGGCCAGTACAGCTGCTGATCTTATGCGCCTCCTCCCTAAACTTGGTGATCCCCAATGCGCCCTCCTCCTGCTTCGTTCGTGTATGGGTATCGCCAAATTTTCATTCGGCCTCAGAACCTGCCCTCCCCTTCATGTGGCTCAGGCAGCAGTGGCTTTTGACAACGAACTTCGCGCGACCATTGAAGATATTGTCGTGTGTGGTGGGCCTTTCTTTGAGGACCTCCAATGGCGGGTTGCCTCCTTGCCCATCAAGCTGGGTGGGCTTGGGGTCTACTCGGCTGTCGAGGCCTCCTCCTACACTTTCGTGGCCTCGAGGGCCCAATCCTGGGAGCTCCAGGACCATATCCTTCGGGAGTGTGGGGTGTGCCCCATGGACTCGACGTACACGGGCGCGTTAGCTGGCCTCCGTGACTTTATTCCGGGCTTTGATCTTAGCGGTTTCTCTAACAAGGACACCGCCCCACCCAAAGCCCAACATGTTTTGGCGAATGTCCTTTTTAGTAAAGCCGTGGGAGAGATGGAAGCTGCCTTCAGGATGTCTTCCAGGGAAAAGGCGGTGTGGGAATGCCTTCGCCAACCTGTAACACCCCGAATTTCATAGATACATGATATATATAGTAAATACGTGTTTATATTATAAATACGTGAGCTTAATTGATAAATGTGGTAAGACTATGCTTTAGATAAGTTGCATGTGCTAGAAATACATGTTTAATGGCCAATATGATGAAATATGCATAAACAGATGTGTTAAACGTTAACGAAAGTAAAGTATGAGATGAATATGTGTTTATATGAATAACATAATGATACATATGTGAATTGATGGATGTATACGTATGAATACGTGTGTTAATAGTTAATGGAAAAGTAAAAGGACTAAAAGTGTAATTATTGTAAAGTTATAAATACGGATATTATACGTATATAAGTATCCCGAGGCTTAAAAATAAGTAAAAATATATCCTAATATGATTTATAAGGTGAAATGATAAGTATTGTAAAGTTTGAGGGGCTAAAACGTAATTTAACAATTAATAAAGAAAATATATATAAATGTATATATATGTTATCGTACGAATCCCGAGCCTTAGAAACCTTAGAAAATGTTATAAATATGTCCCACAAGGTTTTGGTACATAAAATGATAAAAGGTTAAAAGTTTAGGGGCTAGAAATGCACTAAACCTAAGTAGAAGGGCTAAAAGTGTCAAAAACCAATTTCTGGCCGGAAAACCAGTGGCTCGCGTATCGCGAGCTACCCCTTGATGTCCTGCGCGATACGCGAGGAGTCCAGGCCTGCAGAAAATATACCAGGCTCGTTTTTGAGCCACGACATACACTTGGAGCTCACGTTTGGCCAATTACACGCGTCGATTTTGATCCAAAGTCACCATGGGACGTGTTAGCAGCCTAAGGCGCACCCTCTAGTATAAATAGCAGCCCCGAATCCTCAGAATAACTCGCCAATTTCGTGATAAATCAACCCAAAAACCCCATTTCGCACCAGAAACTTCGTCGGAGCAATTCTCTCAAACCGGAAGGAGTTAGAAGCCGAATTTCTGCAGTCACCCCTTATTTGGTATGCTTAACAATAACCTCTTTCAGTTTTGGCTAATTCGATTTCTAAATATGCTTTCTAAAAATGATGTAAAATTAGGGTTCTTGATGTTATTCT